>CM066924.1:7948576-8276076 GCA_033964015.1 Scolanthus callimorphus
CTTCATTCGAACCTATCTGGCCTACAATATTTTTACTTCATGATAGTCATCGTGATACTTTTTATGACCTGTACAATCTAGGTGACGATTTGAATTGGGCATTGGAAAGCAACATCCGGTTCTGAACGGTCTGATATTTCAGGGAGCAAGACATGTGTGGTCACAAGTTTTAGCAGGGGTACTGCGGAGGAGATTTCCTGAGGTTGAAATATACCATGACAAATACGCTATCTCGGTACCTGTATACAACGATGGTAGACGATGGCCACGATATTTTATAATGTCAAAATTCCCGTGACAATTGAATACGACGACGACGATGGTACTTACGCCTTTACGGATGTACAACCAGAATCCGAATGGTTAATCGCATATGATGCCATCTGATGAACTCTGTTTTTTTCTCCGTAGGTAGGAATGCTACGGATGATGATACTACTGATTATATTCCTACGGATGATGATGATGATGATGAACCGCCACCATTTATACTGGATGATCGATCAAATAATGATCTTGATGAACTCTTCAATTTTATTCCTTCACAAATGAGAAGCTGCCCGTATCTTTTAAATCTGCTACGCATAGGAAAAAGAAGTGTATGGTATACATTTTCCTCTAGTATACTGAGGGAACGATTTCGTGACGATGGGATTTTAATCTATGGCGATAACACCATCTCCTTTCGTGTACACCGTAATGATGGGCAATATCAACGACATTATTATAAAGTGACTGATGTCATAATCCCCGTGACAAGTCGACGTCTACGACATGGGACTATCTATACAGAGGCAGAACCAATGACCAAATGGGGTATCAGAATTGTACCTATGTAAACTTTTTTTTTTATTTCTTTTTATAGATAATGGAGCGATTGCTTTTGACATTGATGACAGTGGAATCATTACTTTTGACATTGTATTCACCATACCTGCATCTCAAGCATTATTCATGAATTATGATTATCCTCCTCGTCGTCGTCGCCATCGACATGAACGACTCTCTTCTATGTTTAATCGCCTATTACGTCGATAAAAAACAACACCATTTGAGAAGGACACTTTTTATTAATACTCCTTTGTATTACAACTTATACTTAATAAAATGTTCAATTGTTCTTAATCGTCCTTATTAAACACTTCAATACATGTCTCCTCGGCTGCTTTCGCAATAGCAGTAGTGTGAGGAGAAAACAACTCGCTAAACAGGTCCTTTGCTTTCATTTCGCCAAGGAATTCCAATTCGCCTTCGATGTGGCGACGCCAATTCTCTTGAATCGTTACTTTAATGCCAGTCGACAACTTTTGCACTCCTTCCCAGACCTTCTCCATGGAATTGCGAAACATATCACGAACCACATTGTAATACTCTGGCCATAGATCGTCACCGTTCAACCTCAAACACTGATGACGATTCTGACTGGGATGGTCTACTTTACATCCTTCACAGTCCACATTCCTTTTACGATGCATTCCTTCCCATATCATGGATACTACAAACTCGTCCAACAGTTCCATGATCGAATAAGAATCCAACACATCCATATCCGCTTGCTCGTCATCTAACTTTTTTGCATCGGGTTCCATACTTTCTGGCGCTTCTTCTTGGGTTCTTCAGCCCAAAGAAACGAATCACACTTGGGATTTGGAGCACGGACGTCACAAGCAAAATACACACGACCTTCGTTCCAGTCTCTTTTCCCGACACCAACGCGACAAATCAAGTCGTGGTCACACGTTGGAAACACACTCAGCGATGTGCCTTCAGGAATAGCTTCTCGTACAGCTTTAGCGTCCGATGCCGTAAAGTAAAAATGACAACCAATCACCTTCTTTGAATAATCCAAAGGACAACCACACTTGTACACGTCTCCTACTTGCTTTGCTTCGTAATCACAAAAACACTTCATTACTCTACAACCTCTGCCAACTGAATACCTCACATCGCTCACACGCCAGCTTTTATAGATGAAATGTGAGGCGTATAAATCTGAGGCGTATAAAAATAGGTGTATAAAATAGGCGTATAAAATAGGCGTATAAAAATAGGCGTATAAAATAGGCTTATAAAAATAGGCGTATAAAAATAGGCGTATAAAAATAGGCGTATATCCACTATATATACTACTACTGACATCCCGGTTGAAACAAGATGGAATGAGATCAAGACAACATAAAATTAAGCAACAGCCAGCACCGTATGCTATGCTTCAAGAATAGAAGAACAAGCAATGGTTAACACCCGAGACATGGGAGAAGATAGACGAACGGAAACAACTTAAACTGAAGATGCTCAACACGAAATCACCAAGGCAACAAGAACAAGCCCAACGGACATATGTGTCCAAAGATAGAGAAGTGAAGAGGAGCGCCAGAAAGGACAAACGCACATTCATTGAACAGATGGCTTGCAAAGCCGCGCTTGCTGCTATGAGAGGAGAGCTGAGCACGGTTTACAAGATTACCAAACAACTCTGCGGTAACTACATCGGCCATTCACCACCAGTTAGAGCCGAGAACGGTTCTCCATTGACAACCGAGCGCGAGCAGGCAGCCCGATGGGTTCAGCACTTCCAGGAAGTTCTCAACCAACCTGAACCAGATGAGCCAGCAAGTCCCCTCCATCACATGACGTTCTTAACATCGATATAGGCCCACCCACAGCTTTGGAGGTTAGAGAAGCTATCAGAGCCATGAAGAATGGCAAAGTACCCGGAGTCGACTCCATCCACGCGGAAATGCTCAAGCTGACTTTGATACCGCTACAACTGTGCTGGTTGACCTCTTTAGCAAGATTTGGGACACAAACACCATCCCAGATGACTAGGCCAGGTCTAATCATTAGACTCCCAAAGAAAGGCAACCTACAAAACTGTGACAACTGGCGTGGCATAACACCTCTATCCATTCCAAGCAAAATCTTTTGTAGGATTCTACTTCATCGAATTGATTCAGCCATCGACAGCAGGCTGAGACAGGAACAGGCTGGATTTCGCAAGGGGCGAGGATCCATAGTCCAGATCTTCACACTGAGGAACATCATAGAGCAGTGTCTGGAATGGAATGCCCCACTGTAGATCAATTTTATAGACTTATTAAAGCGTTCGATAGTGTGCATGGAAAGACTTTTTGGAAGATTCTTGAGTCATGGGATCCCTGGTAAGATTATCACACTTATCAACCTCTTCTATAGTTACTTTGAGTGCAGCGTCATCACCGACGGCAGTGCCATCTCAGAACCATTTCACGTGAATTCTGGTGTTCGTCAAGGCTGCATTCTTTCCCCATGTTATTCCTAGTGACCATCGACTGGATCAGGCGACAGACAAATTCAGATATGGCCAGGGGCATCCAGTGGACGCTTTTCTCCCACCTCGAGGATCTAGACCTTGCCGTCGATCTGGCAGTCCTCTCTTCAAGGAGTGACCATCTGCAGGAGAAAACTGACAGACTAAAAAAGTTTTCAAGCCAAACCGGACTTAACATCAGCACCTCAAAAACCAAAGTCATGTCCATCAATTCTAGAATAGAATCCTTCATCTGTAATTATCCATGGAAACGCTCTTGACTCCGTAGACGAATTCACCTATCTGGGCAGTCTCATCGGCAAGGATAATGGAGCTAAGAAGGAAATTCAATCTAGGTTAGGCAAGGCGCGAGGGGCCTTTGCACGGCTTCAACCTATCTGGAAATACAAGCAGTACAGCATGAAGACTAAGCGGAGACTGTATCACAGTAACGTCAAATCTATCCTCCTTTACGGATCTGAGTGCTGGCACGTTGTGAAAGCAGACATGAAGAAGACCATTGCATGAACAAGATGGTTGCCTGCGGAAGATATGCCGCATCTTTTGGCCTCAGAAGGTGTCCAACGAAGACCTCTACCCCAAAACGGGCTCCAACAACATCCTGTATTTTAATTAACTTTACACGCTTTTTCTAGCACTTAAATTTTAGGTCAAATTTTCACCTTCGCGAAGCTGCTGACCTCGCATGATTAAGATAACGGCGTCAAATTTTCTGTGCCGTTAGAAGCTGATAACACCTAGAAACCCGTGTGAGGAAATTTGTATTTTTTACTTGAAAACGTTTTTATGATAAATTTTGCGGCAGCAAATTTTAAAAAATTGGACTTTCAACTTTGCGACCTAATATTTTCGTAAATATGCAAAATATGAAAAATCGCTCACACGGTTTTGCAGTTCATTTATCCAAGATTAAAATCCGACAAAGTTTGAAATTGTGCAACAAATCGCTAATGGTCTGGAGCTTCTAAAGTAAACAATGTAGTTTTTTAGATCGGGGTCGTTAAAATATAAGAAAAATCTGAACTCCGCTAAAATGAACAACTTCATAAGATAGAACAGTCGTTTAGCTTTAAAACGATATATAGCTGATTATCATAGCATAAATTGCGACGCGACGAGAATGTTTTTCCGTAAGCACGTCGTTTTCCTTGACCGAGACCTTAACTAACAGCAAACTTTTAGTTCATTCTGAGTAGCTTTTCCCCCGTGTAGATACAACCTTTATCATATACATACTGAGACATACGCACGGTTTAGCTATATCGTAAATTTTCCATCGAAAATGGCTTCCAGCCAATCAGCAGTCGCGAGGACATTGTTCACGCGTGACAAAAACGATTCGTCCAATCAGAACCGCGAACGGCTTTTTTCACTGCAGCGACACACGCGCTTGCGTTGTGTTTTGGCGGGAGTTCGCTCACTTTTCCAAGAATTCATTCACCGTCGTCTCAAAATCAGTCGCAGTTTTTGTTTTCCCAAACAATCTTTACAACACTGGAAGAAAGTTGACTTGTCAGTCACTCTAAAGTAATTCTGTGGAAGACTTGAAAACAAAAACGGAAAACAAAAACACAAGAAAAAGCTAGTCATCCATTCAAACTGCTCAAGAAAAGTTTGCAAACAAAACACGAAGAACGTGAAGTTCATGACATTTATCGGAAGGAAATTGTCCAATACATGGTGGATTTTATCCAGCCTGTAAAAGAATGACGGTGGAGAATACGAGCCTGGAAGTCTGAGAAGCTAAATCGCTAGTTTGGAGTGATTTCTGAAGCTGAAATAAACCAAGTCAATGCCACAAAATGACAACGAGTTTGAACTGAAAACTCACTCGAAAGTGGCACCAATCAAAGCAACAAAAACAAATTGAGGCAATGGAAACAGAAAGCTGCATCGTAATGGATAGTGAAGTCGAAATAATTTACGCAAAATCATGACTTCAAGGTAACATTAATTACGAGCAAATTGTCTTTGGTTAAGTTATGCTTCGTGATTTCTTATTACAGAAGTAAAATATTGTGAAAAGTTTTACCTTATTCATTTGACAGCATATTTGAGATAAATGGATGTTGTTTTCTCTCCCCTTTTTTGCAAGATGCCTCGCTCGTTCCATTTCTGACACGAACAAACTCGTGCGTAAATTCCGTACGGGAGCACTTTCCATGTAGTATTCTCTAAAAGTGTAATCCTGTTCGGAACTGTGAATGTCCTGCCTTCTTCCTATAAAAACTGCTAGCCTTTATCCAGGAATTTTGAACCACGAATTGCTCTGCCGCCATCTTTTAGACCCAACTTTTTGTGACTTTGTGTGCCAATAATATTTATCCAAATAAAACCGCTACGTCACTCGCTTTTGCCTTAGTGGAAATGAGCACCTAAGCAGCACCCCCCCCCCCCCCCCCCTGACCACCCCCCTCCCCCTCACTACCATACCGTCATGCTGCGACGTAATGAGCGCGCGCCACCGACCCCTCCCTCCCTCCGTCACCGGCTCGCCGCTATGTTGTGACGTCATGAGCACACGACAGCGAAGGAGACTAGATGCATCAAAGCGACTGCGAATGGTGCAGGCTTCACCGTCGGCGCGCATGGGGCAGAATGCAGGGACATTTCGCGTATGCAAATTTATGCATACTGTTAACGTCACGCTCTATGCGCGCCAAAGTTCAATTGAAAGTAGACCAAATACAAAGAAAATGGCTCGAAACCGCTTTGTTAGACTCAGATATAAGCATTTTTCGTCGAATTAAAGAGGGAACTAAAAAATGCATCCCCCCATATTGATAGGTCAAGGAATCGTCTACAATTTCCTTCCCTTTGTTCTTGCAGAGGGTTTTTCGTTTGGTTGGTAGTTTACAGTGAAGTCTACCGTTTTCCGCTTGTAGTCTCTATGAGATTCTGACGGATACAAAGTTTAAGTTCATTTCTTCATCAGTGTCCACCAACCCTTCAGAAGGACTCATAAAGTATACAACTAAAAGCAGATTTCGCCGCAGAAAAAAGCCACTACCGAACTACCTGAGATAGATTTCAGAAAGGACAGACTTTTAGAGCCCGAGGTGTGAGATTTAACGGTTCTAGAAGAGACAATGTATCCTTTTGTTCTCCGCGCTCTATTTTCAGGCTTTTGTTGATATTTTTAGATCTTAATTAATACAAGCACAACACAGTCACGAGAGAAATGTCTTGAGTTTGTGACCATCGTTCCTGTTAGCTACTACTAAGAGGATTCGAGGGGAATTTCAGCAATGACGTCGCGAAAATCTTGCACCATTCTATTTCCGAACATCAAGCATGTAACACTGACGACAGGCCGCAAGAGCTCTTCAAGTAAAACACGACACATTACACTTACCGCGCATACAAGCAGGCTCTTTGCAAATGAGCTATTCTTCAGTCAGTTTTTACGAGGCCTAAAGGGTCTTTGCCGGCGTTTGTTCTTCGAACTCCTTTGGAACTCATTTTCGTTATTTGTATGATACATACTCCAGGACTTGCTTTATATCTGCGGCGTTCGTTCGCACTAAAACAGCAGTTAACGCTGAATCTTATTCGTCGCAGTTTTCAATGTTTTACCATGTTTATAGATGCGCTTTCAAACTTTTCATTCGTTAGCCAATCTGAAGTTGGCACAACTTGGATTTCTCTCTAAACCGGTCAAATGGCGAGTAAGAAAAAGCTCCTGTCAATCATTTTTCTTGATTGACACTTGCTCGAACAGATCTCAAATTTCGGAGGTTTTTCGGAGTAACCGAGTCTTATCCGAGGCGGCGGCCAATCAGATGCCTTTTAGGTAGAACTAAATTTAAATCAGATATGTCCCTGATTGTATAGCAATTCTGGCCCATGGGAAATGACCTTGGGAAATGACCTTCGACGTTCAAAACTCATTTCGATCCCTCTGCGATAGTTTTGGGTACCCTGTGGATTTCTTACATTCGCTCTATTTGCGATCATTTTGGACGCGTACCGTACCATTTGGGTTGCTTTTTTACGCTTTTTTCTTAGGTATGGTGCTCCGCTCTGCGGCCTTCGGCCGCAAAGAAGCTCCGCTATAATCTAATCTGTAGAATATAATAACGGGGATTTACAAATTGCATTTAAAAAGAAACGAAGAACTTACCAAGAAACGAATGTATGTAATTGTTCAGGCAAGCCTGTGGCTCCGTAGCACTAAGTCAACAGAATGGAGATAGGGAATTAAGGTTACTGAGAACCTTCGCGCACGTGTTCGAAAAAAAATCATACACGTCCTTAGTTTAACCAAAACATATCAACCTATATATCGTTGGAAAGCTTATAGATTGGACTAGCGAACTATGGCAAAAAGAAATAATTTTTTTAATAATTAGACTTTTTTTAAGGTTTTATTAAAAATTCGTGTGTGAGAGTTTCAAGAGATAACGCTGTCGAACTGCTAGACCTCGACTCCCAAGTAACACAATGTTTTAATCCTTAGAGGTGTTTCTCAAAAACCGTGTCGGCGTTTCTAAAAATTTGCTTTGCTCAAAAGTTATCGAACTTTTAAATTTCGAAGGTCAAATTTTGTAGAACTTTCACGCTCTAAAAATTTAAAAATTCGTAACTGTTGAACTAAACAAAATTTTAAAAATCGCAGACACTGTTTTTGAGAAACACCTTTAAGGATTAAAACAATGTGTTACTTGGTCCAGCAGTTCGACAGCATTAGCTCGTGAAAATAGCACACCACTCAGGTGTGTTAAGGCCTGACTTGAAAGGAGGTGGGGCTTATACGCGGATTCTTAAGGCAAAAAGCCGTTTCTGTAAATAACTACATTAGCAAAATAGCTACCGACATGGAACTTGGTATGAATAACACGTCCCCCGACCTTAACTGTTCCATGCATTTAGTTGCTATGGAGACACAATTTTATAGTATCTGTAAGTACCGTTTAAAATTTACTTTCAATCAAAAACGGGGAAAACTTACTGCCAATTTTCCTACTTTTTGACCCTAAATTCGTAATCTTCACGAACGTCTGCAGTTGATAGCGTTTTTTAATCGTGTCCAGGGTCACGTGATCGTGAGAACTGTTGCCCTAGCAACCAAGTTTCTTTCCTATCTCCGCTAATTTTCAAGGTGGTCTGCCTTAAAAGACGCAATATTGAAGGAATCAATGCAGTAAAGGAAAATTCCATGGTATTTTCAGAATAGGATGAGGTTTTCTGTTCCCCATTTTAAGTTATGTCCCAAAAAGGAAAATTTTGGTGCACATCCCTTTAATTTGGTTGTCATGGAAACATCAACTGTCAAAATTTTGCTAGTACTAGAATTAACATTGATGCAAAGTTTCATTGCTGCAGCTATTTTCGTATTCGAGATATTAGCAAAATTCATTTCTGCCCGCGTATAAGCCCCAAGTCAGGCCTTAACATACCTGAGCAGGTATCAATAAGTGATTTCTTTTTGCATAGCCCGCTAGGCCGTTCTATAAGCTTTCCAACGATATATAGGTTGACATATTTTGGTTAAACTAAGGACGTGGATGATTTTTTTTTCGAACAACGTGCGCGAAGGTTCTCAGTAACCTTAACCTCGTGTGAAAGCTAAAGTGCTAATGAGATATCCCATGTATACTTCTAGGCGTTAGCCCTAGTAAGTGGAGAAAGAGAAAAAATATCTGACCCCGAGAGGAATTCGAACCCACGACCTCCGGAATTGCTCTACCAGCTGAGTTATCTGATAGCCTCATCTTCGGTCGAAGAACCGGAGTTTGCTTTCACGTGGCCGCCATCTTGTTGTGGAAAAATGTGACGTCACGAAATTGCACAGGAATCCTGATTTATGTTCTCTCCTTGCACCTTAATGAGGCGACCCCTGCTGATATCGATTGGATATCGATTGTCCAGCTGATATCGATTGCCCAGACAGACAGAAACACGAAAATCTCAACGCTTCACGGCATCTTCCGACTGTCCCAGAATGCTCTGCGCCCGAAATAAAAAATGGCGCCCAGCTATCTAAAAATGCACGACAACCCAAAAATAAAGGCTCTTATTTATCGCTGTATAAGCAAAAATGCTTGTAAAAATCGCTAGCATATTCAAATGCGTTTAAACAAATGTTAAACAAGATTAATTTTCCTGGCAGCCGTCGCTATGGTTACGAAATCAACATAGACTAGTGCAAAAGAAGGATCTTGATAGATTTCTTGCGATAGAGAAATAGGAACCAATTTACATGGCATAGAAATATGTTCTTATAGTTTCCATTATAAGTGATACAACGAATTGGAGTTTTGAGCAGTTTAAGCAACTTTCGATGTTCATTTCAAGGTAGCACAATGCTCTAAATGTCCGTAATAATGTACTCTTTAGGTTCATCTACGCTTAGAGTAATATGACTTACATGGTTTATTGGTTTTGAAACATGCAAAAATGCACTTAAAATCACCATTAAAACCTAATTTATTTACACAATTATGCCCCTGATAACCAATGCCATGGTTACGGAAAACAAACATGAGACTAGTGTAAAAGGAAGAACTCGATAAATTTGCCACGACGGTGAAATATCATCCGATTTACATCATATGGTCAAAAGTTATATATATTACTGAGACAAAAAGATGTTTTTTCAGCATTTCTAGCAACTTTGGACTTTCACTGCAAGGTTGCACAATGCTCCAAGGACTCTATTTCGTAATATATTACTATTTGGGGGCACCCACGCTTGTAATAATATGACTTACCTGTACACTTAGCACGCAAACGTGCATGTTGAAAATCGCTATGAGCACAATGTTTACCCAAGTCCAAGAAATTCATTCCCCTGGCAACCGTTACCATGGTTGCGATAAATCCCACATAAGACTAGTGCAAAAGAAAGACCTCCATGGATAACAGATGTTCTCCAGATATCAATCTATTCACACTGCTCGGGAGATGTTTTATTTAAACACGGTTGTTTTTTTCAGCTTACGCCGTTTTACAAAAAATCAGTGAAAAAGGAATTATGCATCACCTAATATAAATATTACTATAGTAAATAAAAATTCTCGTATATAATCAATTAAGAGAATCGAAGAAGCTGGAGGGCAACTCATTAAGTTTAGACTTAAAAGAGTTCATTGATTTGCATTGACGCTTTTCTGTAAGACGATTCCATACAAATGTACCTCTATACCCGAAACGCCTCTTGTCATAATTAGGTTTAGAGAGGGGCAGTTTAAATGACGTCGTTGAGCCTAAGGAGTTGAGAAAAAGTATATCCGCTTTCTAGATAAGGTATTTTGTTGAAAGATTATTATAAATTTTAAACATTTGAATGGCCAGCAGTTTCACACTGCAGTAGTCAAAATACGGTTGAGCAAATGATAGGTACATTGACCGAAGGGTGGTGGTGGGGGGAACTAGCTAACACGTTTTAAAATTGCTCCAATAGCACTGTCTAGCTTTGATGAGGCGATCTCGATCGACGTGTCGTACCCTGAGGAATGCCGCAATTTAGAAACCCGGCGTTAGATAATTGGCCGTCGACCACACAACACTGACCTCGTTTACTCAAATACGAACCAACGCGTTATGATCTAAGACGCCCGTAGATTTTTAGCTTGTGGAGAAGTATTGTGTGATCGACAATATAATTTATTAGGCCTTATCAACAGCATTAAGAAAGATACTCCAAAGTCAAAAGATATGGTGATTTGATGTTTTGCAATATGCCAGAAATGCTAGTGACTAACGATTCTTGTGCACGAATCACGAAATAATATTTGGCATTTTCACGGATCACGAAAACGGGTCGATCACGGTTCACGAAAATACTCTGTACGCCCCTGATCCATACAGCAACTCCCTTCGATTATTGAAAAGACATTGGAAATACTCAATATTCCAAACCCAGTTTTGTGAATGAGACATTGTTGGGTTTTTGCCAAAGAAAAATGTTCCCAACAGGCTTTGGCAATAACCCCCACCATCAGGGCACAAAGTTTGACCTCGGTTAATGAGAAATGCTTCTCTGGCTTTTCGTACAGAATCGCGGTTAGATTTAAAGGCCCACCATCAACCGGGAGCCTTTGCGCCCAGTTTTCTTTTGTTTTCAAATTTATCCATGGTTTTTCGGGCGCTCTAATTGGCAAATAGACCGCAAAGGCTGTCGGTTGGTGATGGGCCTTTAAGTTTTAAAGGGATTAAAGGATGTCAGACGCAGTGTGGTTAGGTGTATCATGGAAATGGATGGCAGCAGCAGTCGTGGGGGTAGATTGACTGTCAGAATCTAAAGTACTTCTTTGTTCATTGAAGCGTTCACTTGGTTTCGCCTATATACTGTAGCGTTTGCACTCAGTCATATATATAACATTATCATACAGTTATAGCCGCAAAGGTATGAGCCGGAGGAGAGGTTGTTTTGTAAGCTTAACTTTAACAAGAAAGTCTCGAAGGCTATGTAAGAGTTCAGTAAGTTCATTACGAGCAATGAAGGGTTCATGTGTCGAACAAATACGACGGAGCTGTAGAGAACACACAACAAGAGCAAGCAGAACGATTTGATGATAAATGTAGCTTGTAATTTATCGAGCGAAATACATTGAGTTCTCTTACCGTACTATATATTTTTATGCTTGAGTTGAGGATTTTGACGATTTCTTCATCCGGACAACCTTTGAGGATTACAAATGTTAATGCACAACGTCTCTGTCTGGACGTATCTTACGAGCCAGGCGTAATAATCATTTGCAAAGAAGTAGTGGTTGTTTGTGTTTTTTGTATCCGTGATTCAACCGACAACGTTTTCAAAATCTTCACTTGCTGCTGACTTGTATCCGCGTTTTTGCCCTTATAACTCTTGCATCTTGTTACATATGAATCGCAAAATCTGTTTATGTGATGGAATATTAATTTTTTGAAGTCTATGACATTGTCCATGTCTGTTTTTCAGCAATGAATCGCTTCTCCCGAAGACTCCGAGGAAACAAATTGACTTTCCACATGACCAGTCGTAGCGAATGTTCTATGAACGTCCCGGAAATATTTTCTTTTTTATACCCATAATTTTTAGTTATTATGGGTATAGAGGTTTATAGTTTATAGAGGAATACATTTCCATTTTCCAGTAGAGAAAGATTTAGCTGCCACAACCACGACGAATGTTTGATCTGTTTGATATGAGGCTTGCTTCGCTTGAATTAACTCTGACAGAGCCACGCGCGCGCGTTTTGTGAAATGGCGGGGAAAAAATATGCTAATAAGCCAATCAGAGCGCGCGTACTATCGCAGCCATATAATAATTATGAATTAGCAAGCTTATGAAGGCCATTTTAAAGTTGCACCTATACCTATAGGTAACACATATAGTATTATGAGTCGGTTATGAGCCCTCTGCTTATTCCATCCCGAGAGGCTTTGGGAGTCGGGTTTTAATGACAGGCCTTTTAACCAGGATGGCTTATAACTGGAAGAGACGTTCGTTCACCTGCGCAATGTACCAATGTCACGCGACAAAATTACCTGAAACAATTACATGGATTACAGGATGGCTTATAACTGGAAGAGACGTTCGTTCACCTGCGCAATGTACCAATGTCACGCGACAAAATTACCTGAAACAATTACATGGAGATTGCATGCCTTTGTAACCTGGTGTATTTATTGCTTTCGTTTCACTATTTCACTGTAAAAACCCTTTATTAGAGGCCAGATAGTCAACTGTAGCGGCATTTTAATTGTAATTTAACAAATTTAAAAGATTCAATGTACTGTCCCTAGAGATACGACCTAACACAAGTTGATCACTGCAATACAACAACGTTAAAGTGGGGCTACGACGAAAATTGAACGAGCTTATTTGGCAAAATTTCTGCTGTAAACAACTCTTAAGACATTTTGCTATGTAACTTGAGCATTTTAAAGTGTCAAAATAGATCGCGAAAGAAAATATTTAACGTTGAAGTTCGCGCTTTTTGCTAGGCCGATGTTCCAGCGATTTATGCATATTAATCAGTTCCGAGAAGAACTGTGACGTCACGGGCGTAACTCGCGAATGTGCTTTACATGATTTAGTGCGGAAGTAGGAAGAAACAGAGTTGATAAATAACAAATTGTTCTTGTTGTTTAGCAAATCAGGTAGTTTAAACGCACCAGAACGAACAACAATGAGATTCTACTGCGATGTAGTCGAACGAGTGGGTTTCTATCGCACGTGGAAAGAAGACTGAGCCGAATTTTTTATCACATTCCCAACAAGCGCTACCCGTCGTTGCTGTGTTGATATAAAAGACAACAACAAGAGTTGCAAGTTGCTATTATTTCCCGTGATAGATGATTTTCAAAATATATAGAGCCCGGGAGTCGGTAAGAAAAGTGCGAATAATGAATTGAAGGACTTCAAGAACATTTGTATCGATTTATTAGATACTGTTTGCAAATGTTTTACGGCGTGTTGTTACGCCATGTTGCTACAGGTTAGTGAAAAGGCTTTTGCTCCTTTCTCTCGGGGATCAAAGTCATTCTGTATAATTTGTGATGGAGCAAAAATATTAAAGCTAAACGTGAGCTGCTCTTATTTACGGTCTAAGAGCTGAACTGTTAATTAATGAACAGTTTGAACTTTGCGTTTGCTCGAGTTGTTTGCGTTTGTGATTATCATTTACAGTAAAAACCCGCGTGTAAGGACCTACATTTTTCAAAGTTTGCCAAAACAGGTTCTTATATTTTGCGGTATTGGCAGTTTAGGGTTTCCAAGTAGGTTCTTAATTTCTACTGAGAAAACATAGTTGCTGATTACCAGAAATACGATAAAATATGGTTTGCCCTTCATTAAAGGCATTTTATTCACGTCAATATTGGCAAAAGTCCAAGAGAACTGACAAATAAAATGTGTGGTTCCAGAAATTATCCAATCCCCCTACGGAAGGGATTGGAAATTCGGGAGGGTAGGGGGTCAATTTACCTGATCTTTTCCTTTACAAATACTGTATTTTTCTTTGGAAATTACAAAGGGGTGGAGGGGTCACTTTTCAACACCCTTCCGTGGAGGGGGAGTATGGATATTTTTTGGAACCACACAATAACACAAAAATGGAAAAGATAAAAATGCAAAAAAGTAATTTACATTGCATACATGAAAATGTAACTGTAACCGCACATCATAAAAACCTGTTTGACTTTGAATGGATAAAAAGGTAATTATATATTTTTTGGAGCATTATAATAGAAAATTTCTGCCAACAGCTTCTTAAATCCTTAGGTTCGTACAAGCAGGTTTTTTTACTGTACTGTTAGTTGATCATATCCTGCTTGATGAAAGAAAATATTGGCTTTGACCACATGATGAATTGCTGCATCATTGAAACAGACCTTATCATTCTCTTGGAATGCAAATCAGATGCTAATGCATTTTGATGTATCTATCAGCTCTGTTGAAACAAAGGATGTTGTGCAACTGTAAAATGGAATACTTGACTGCATTTTCTTTCTACCAAGGTATTTTTAAATTTTGTAGCTGCTGTAGAGGTGCTGGACCATTCAGAGCTCTAAAAGAGACCAGACCCCAGTCTCTTCACCCCTAAAATATTTGACAATCCTGACCAAAAATATTGATTCCTGTCCCCTAGGGGTGGAATTTATAGAAGGGTGGGGCTCAGGGCAGGGGGCGTATCTCAACATTTCCCAATAAACATGTTATATTTGGACTACTTTCTTTGTTGGCTTGCATTTGCATTCTAATTTCCCCGTTGCCACAAGTTAGAACATGGCTTAGAACATGGTTTTCAATGAAACTGGCAGGGAGTTTGTGGAATTGCAAGGGATTTTACCAGAGCTAGAAGGGTTTTCACTGGAACTTCAAGGATCTATCATAAATGTCTTCTCCAGAAGTTGTGTGAACACTGGAAAAACAACTGGCACAGCTGTTTTGGAAATAGAATTCAAGAATTTGAGAATCCATGGATGGAGGTAGATAATTATAGTAATGACACCAGGGAGATCAACTCTGCTGGTTTTGCTAAAGTCTCAAGATTTTTCACTCCTGTCTCAAACAGCAAAATTTCCCTGAACTGCCATATATTTACTATATATTTCTCCCAGTTTTCTTTCTTGGAAATGTCCCATCAACATTTGTACCTTGTCTGAAGACCTGTGGTAAAGCTTGACATCTAGTAGTACTAATGAACAGAAAAATCATTTTGTCTCCTTGTAAGCTAAAAATCTTTTTAGAACATTAGATAATTAAGTTTTTAATGTTTCGATAGGAAATGCTAGAATTTCACAACTGCTCAGCTGTGGCTGTGCGGCTCTGTTGCAATTTGTTCCCATGCATTTAGACAAGTTTGTCAAATAAAACTGTATTTGAATGCTTCAAAGGACTTAAATTTCATTCTCAGAAAAATAGCAAATTTTAAAAACAAAGCGAAGCATTTGATTTATGCAGGATATGTGTAAGTACTTTGCACTAGTCAAAGTAAACCCTACCCGTTCACCACAACCCACCGACCTACGACAGACTTGAAACTTGATCTATATTTATAAGAATGCGCAGAAAACTCCAGATTTATGCTTTTTTTATTTGCCCTTGAGACTATAGTTTCTTCGAACTTATCGTTGGAAAAAACACGAATGTAAGTTGACATTTTACGCAGCGGCAGTTCTTGAACGTTACGAAGCCTTGAATTTAGTACTTAACCCTAGAATTTCGCATCTATCCATCCAACAAATCCTATTAAGTTACTTTTTTAAGTTACATCTCGGCTACATGGAATGTCTTTGATTCATATCGCGCTCCCGATCTGAGAATTGACCTTACACGCTTCCTTCTTGCGCTCTTTCTGTCGTTTGCGTTTCTCTCACTGATGGACTTGGTTTTGATTTATCAGGTACCGTAACCATATTTGATTTTGACAGCTGCGCCTGAATTTCATACTTGACATCTAGATTAGTCACACATCCTTGTGAAACATTTATGTGCGAAGTGAGCAGAGGATTTGGAAATCTGTTCACACCACGGTCGAACCTTTTTCTGTGTAGCGCATCGAAGACATGTTCGATTTCAATTATTTTTGTGCGTGAAGCTTATATGAATTGAAATTTCACGTTTTCTGTTAGCAATAATGCTGAAGTACTTTTAAACACAACATTTCCTGCAAATACATCCTCATTTTTTCACTTTTTCTTTCACATTGTGCCGTCACAACTACTGTTGTGCCTTTGAGTTTTGTTTCGAGTTACGCCTGTGACGTCACACCCCGCGGACTTTGGCCGACGCCGCTGGAACACCGGCCCAGTGCAAAATGGCGCGATATTCGAAATTTAGAGCTCAAAAGGTCATTGTTTATTGTGAAAAAATTGGAAAACAACTGCAGGTATTTGTCATTTAGGTTATTAACAAGTGATTTGTCAGAAAAGAGCGGTGGAAACAATTAGATCGTAGCCCCACTTTAAAACTTTGGAAAGTCATTTTAGTTCACTGGCTGCTTTATGTCATCAAGGAGCTCCTCAAAGTTCTTCGGAGTGTCATGACACCAATTATAGATATGTATCCCAGATGTCTGTGCGGCACCAAATGTCAGTGAGAAGCTGCTTCAATTGTGAGGGTGTTGCTGGAACACCATTCTCTTTCTTGAAGCACAGGTATATCACTTCCTCAATCTGGTAAGAATGGTGGGAAAATATTTCAGTGAGTCCGTCATCTTAAATTCAAAAGGGACCTTAAGCTGCGACGCGGCAACGTGCCGTAATAATGTGTTTTCGGGTCTGTTCTCATTTTTCAATATTTATCAAGCTCTTACTGTTTTCCCTTGATCTCAAATTCGATGACACCAAATTCACATCGAAATGCTTTCATATGAAACCAAACTGTAACAAAACTGCCCACGTTTATGTTCTCGCCAGACCTTGGATTCTTTGCAGAACACAGGGATCCACCAACCATCCAGAGGAGCGGCTGCAGACCGATTATTTAACAATTATTCCTCGAGCCCCAACGGGCTCTGAGTCAATAGACCATGAGGCCGAAGGCCGAATGGGCTATTGATTAGAGGCCATGAGGGCGAGAGGAGTAATTGTTTTAGTCAAATCACACTAGTAGGTCAATTTGTATAGCCAAAAACGTTTTCTGGACTGGTCATTTGCCATTTTCTGGCTTTCAAATCTGACACTTTTCGCTACTAGTAGGCTATAACTTAGTAGCTCAATCAATCAGAACGCAGCATTGGCAATGTACCACTAGTGTGATTTGACTAATGCCACTTATTATATAAACAGCAGTGAAATTCCGGGTGATATCTTCGCAAGTGAAAATGAGTGAAAATAACACATTTTCCTGTACTCCATGGTCGATTTTTAGGTTTTACTCAAATAAAATTAGAAGTTGGTATTTCATTGATGTTTATGTAATAAACATGAACAAATCGTGAGCCATGTGATCTCTAAATATAATATAGCTCTTATGTATATGATACCATAATTCCATTACTTAAAATTATAATCAATATTCGACATTACTGAGACTGAGAAGGGCGTATGTCATATATCCCATATACTCTATGCCCTGATGAAGGCTTTTAATAAACAAAGCCGAAAATTTGGCAAAAAATTTGTTGTTATACTCAGTTATTCTGAATCCCATATACTCAAGATATTCAAACATTAACTGCAGTATTATAAGACTCAATTACCTCCTCGAAGTCAGAGCGCCTGTTGCAGTGTTTTATTAAGCCGGAGAGTAGGATACCAAATTGCTGAATATTTGTGGCCATCAGCTCATCATCAGATGCATTCTGGTTTGCTTGTTTTAGTTCTCGCACCGTTTGCGCCTTCGAAAAGCCACCAAGGATAGCTTCTATTGGAGGAAGCTGAAACGACCAATAAAATAAGTCATTCAAATGTGCAACCAAGTGAGATTAGTCTGACGTTTTAGAAGCTTAGCCTTCCAAATTATTTTTCCAGTTTACGTTTTTCATGTAATCCAACTATCCAAGCGATACTCTAGATTTCAAGTTTGAAACTCCTAGCATTTCATCTCTTTGGAAGCCTAATCCACAGCTTCAACTTTCGTCTGACAAAATCTGAAGTTAAAAAGGTTGCCAAGAACGTTTGGGAAGGCCGTTAATGTTAAGGCGAATCAAAAACAACAAACATATTATTACTTACTCTCAGACAGCGTCCAATCAAGATGTTCGAAGGGATAATCTCATTGTGTACGATGCCCTGCTTGTGAAGTTCTTCCAGCGCACAGCTGAGGTCTATAGCAATAGCGCACACGGAATCGAAATTGATGATACAATTTGCTCCTCCGAGAAATGTGTCCAAGGTAGTACTTGAGACGAAGTCGTAACACAAAAGACTGTGAATTGAAATCAATTGCTTCTTTAGGACAAATACATTTTCAAAATCGCGAGCGAAAGCCTTAAAATAGTTCATCTATGCTACCGCAAACGCCACAGATTTATTTAAAAAAGTATGCACTCACAGTGTATCGGGCTTTAATAACGGAAGCGTCTCATTGTTGTATTCCACGTTGAACTCTAAAGCTGGAGGAACGGAAAGATCAGTAAAGGGTCAGTGTCTACATCTAGGACTGGTAAGCAGCTTTCATCTCTACCTACAAAAGTGCTACTTCCTTAATAGACATTACTCGGCATTCAAAGAAAGCTAAAATCTCCCAAAAAAATCTCTAACCTTTCGCATGCCAGCAGTATTTGATGACATTTGAGTGGTTTGACAGAAGACAGTGTATTTCCACCTCTCGTTGCCACGCCTTTTCATTAGCAGGTGACATACACTTTATTAGCTGTAGTGATATATCTACATCTGCCGGCTCTGACCATGCTACCAAGAATTTCTGTGTATGTTGAGAAAAGCAAAAAAGTCCATGCGCTGGCATTCTTATCTATAATGATTTTAAAATGATGTGTATTGAAAATTGCTCGGTAAGAAATCCGAGCCCCAAGCAGTAATCGAACATGCGACCCTCCTGATGCCGGTCGAATGCTCTACCACTGAGCTCTGGGGACTCAAGTGGAGAGGATTAAGGGATTTTTCATATTTTTCTCTTTTCTTATCCGATGATTCGTCTGCACAAATACACAATGTACTCGCAGGCATTGTACTTTCCATACTACATTTTGGAATGCTAGATGGAATGATGGAGTGAAGTATTTAATTGTGCAATTTTATAATGTTATACTCACCAACGCATTGTTTGCTTTTTCGCTGATAAATACGTCAGGTACTTCAATTATTTTTATTCTCATGCCCGCTCTATAAGGACGCATTTGAAGTTCTGCCTTTTATAAAGGATAAAATACCTCTTATTGTAAATTAGGCAATCTCCGACACATACATTGTAGTTATTGGGAATGAATCAGAAACTATTCTAGCTGGTACGCAGTTTCTGAAGCTCGATAGCAATCGACAGCTTCTTGTGGCACCATTTAAACTATTGAATATATATACCTTATTAGGTATTTTTTGATGTAATACGGGCGGATATTTTACGAGTTGCGGACGTATTTTTCCGAGCCCCGCAGGGGTGACGAGCAACGAGTAAAATGCGAGCAACGAGTAAAATGTTCGCCAGTATTACATGAAAAAACATCTAATGAGTTACTTATTTTACGACGAACAAAAATATTTTCTTTTCTTTTCAATTTTTACTAAAAAAACGTGCGCGATTTGAGTAGCACACGATCTGGAAGCCATTCAACTGCGCCCGAAAAACCGGTTCGTAACCGGTTTTCTACAGTGTAATACGGCTTTTGCTTTGTAATACGGCTCCATATCTGCACTCAATATTGACCTTATAAGGTAAAATGACGTCACAGTCGTATAATAACACGGCGGCTTTAATTCGAACAGCGGTGTTGCACTTTATCTACACATATGCATAGTTCACATTTATGCATGTTCATTTTCAAAATTATTCGCTCAGTGTGGATTACCTTAATTTCTTGAGATGTTGATGTCAGCTCCCTTTCATCCTTTAATGAACTTGAAATATTTAAAGTCGATATGTTTGTATGAGTCATCGTTGGAGTTGATAAACTTGAATAAGGAACGGCCGGCTCCTTTCTCTTGAAGGAGAAAGTTTCCTCGTTGGAACGACGTTTCCCTTTGAAAACAAAAATACAGTCGAAGCTCTCGTAAGCGACCACCTCGGGCACTGAAAATTGCGGTCGTTAACGGAGCTGGTCGCTTACGAGAACGGCTCTCGTTAGCGACCACCAAGCGACTTCCTACTTGAACAATAGGTGTTGGTCGCTTACGAGAGCTTAGTACAATAAATCTAGAAAAAAATATGTGATACTAATGCTTAAAATAGTTTGATTTATTTCCCGACTTTAATTAAGAGTAGATAACCGCAAATATGTACATTGAAAATAGCATTTCACCGGTGCAGCTTGTATCAGTTTAGATATTTATCAGGTGATGACTGATGTTTTAAAGACAAAAAGTACTGTGGTCGCTTACGAGAGCTTAAAACAATAGAAAATCTCTGTTGGTGATTTGAAATTGTGGTCGCTAACGGAGCTGGTCGCATCGATAAGGCGATCGCTTACGAGAGCTTGAAATAACAGAGTTTATGTGACATTTCAAACGGGGTTTCGGGAAAATGGTCGTTATGGGAGCTGGTCGCTTACGAGAGCGGTCGCACAGAGAGCTTCGACTGTAACAAGGAAGAACGAATATACAATATACGAATGTGTTTTTTTTTTTGTTATTCGTACTCTTGGACTTGGATTATCATCATTGTCATAACTTATGATCCTTCAACTTGGAAGTCAACCATTTGCATTTTTTTTTTCAAGGAGATTTTGTGGAGTCTCGTAACGACCAATTCTAGGAAAGTTTTCAAAATCGGGATATTCGTGTGCTAGTCGTAGTTTTTAAGGAATGGTCCATGCTTAGCGTGCGTATATCCAGTTCTGGAAGCACGCGGATAGTTGACTCAACTATCTATCTATCTCAACTATCCAAGTGCTTCCAGAACTGGATATACGCACTGCTAAGAATAGACCATTGCTTTTATAACATAGACAACGAAGTTTCGCTAAGTAATGTTGGAAACAAAACGCACGCAAACAACAATCCCCCATGACTTGCAAAAAAAATTTATATCATGCTCAAACGGGAATAAAATGCGAATTTTCCAACTGTTTATTGGTTGGATTTATAGAACTGGATGTACACACGTACTGACAAATCTCTTCTCTCTTTTTAGCCGTTGTAGTTATACACTGTGAGTGGATGTTTCAAAAGCTAGTGGAAAATAATACATCGCCTTGTGTGTAAGCTTACTTACAGTGGAAGCAATTCAACAACATCGTTGCGTTCCGCACTGAAATTTTACAAGGAAACTCCTTTCAAATTATAGTCTTTTCTGATTCTCATATTTTATTAGGCAATCATGGCATTGCAAGAGAAAAGAATACGAGGAAAATTGAAAGCAGAGAACAGGAGAAGGAAACCTTACTCGTCAAAAGAGAAATTGCAAGCTACTAAATTTGAAGTAGCTGATTTCAGGGTTAAAAACATTAATCCGAAACAAAATCAAATAAGGATCAGTTCATTTACTTACCTGCTAACTTGTTCCTTTTACGAATTTTTTCACATGACAGTTATGTGTGGCCGCTGAAGTAGAAATTCTTCCGGACTTGAATAGGCCTACTCCGGGTCCTAAAGTCGCCTAAAGTTGCCTAAAGTCGCCTATAGTCGCCTGAAGTCGCCTATAGTCGCCTTTAGTCCCTTATAGTCGCTCAAAATTGCTCATGGTTTTTTCAACTATTGTCAGCCGAAGCTGCTCAAGGCTGTCTCCCCCACATAAGGGTGTAGAAAAGTGACCCTAAAACCCCTCTGGAATTTCCAGAAAAGATCAGATAAATTGACCCCCACCCCTCCAGGATTTCAAATGCCCTTCCGTTGGGGGGAGGGATATTTTCTGGAACCACACAACGGCCTGTTCTTGGATAAAAACTGGCCTATTGGGCAAGAACAGAAATTTCAGGAGGAAAATGATTGTGAGAATAGTCAATAATAGATCATTTTGGAACAAGAACAAGAAAGCAAGAAAGGGCAATAAAGGCAAAACAAGGTGAAAAAAGAACAGATTTGGCAAGCCAAATATGGAATATGGTACAAAAGCATCCATTTATTATTTTTTTTTCTAGAAACAAACTTATTCTTGTATTCCTGAATGTAATATGTAATTATGTAAATCACAGTGGTGAAAAAATAATATTAGCCTTAGCATGATTAAGCACATCCAGGGCTGGATGTTAAAATAATACCTGAAACTTGATGGAAAAAAATAACACTTTGCTTTTAATTCTCCAGATTGATAACAACTCGTTTTTGGTATGAATAAAATTTGTCAACATTATAACCTTTTTTTGTTATGCAAAACTGAACACAAATGAAACTAAAAATACCCTTTCTCATGGTTTCAAGATATAAAAAAATTCCTTTACCTACTAATTTCCAAGAGCAAAATATCCAGTGCTTATAAAAAAACAGAGTTAGACCTATTATCTGGAAACAAAAGTTAGCTACTCCGACTATACCCCTCCCATTGTAGTTGGGAGAGGTGCGAACATTTTCTTCAGTCTAGATTCTTCATCTCTATTCAACAGAATTTAATGCAGTCTTCCAATCATGCCCTATGATTTTTGACCCTGTAAAAAAGTATTAAATGCAAGGAAAGAGTTAATGACCAAGGGAAGCGTTAAAAGACTAAGAAGCTTTGTACAATTAAAGCTACGAATTGATCTGCTAAAACAGGAATATTCGCAACCCGGCCCCCTACTTCTTTGGCTAAGGCCTGTTTCAAACGTCGATCTTTTGCCGCATCGAATCTAATTCAGCCGACTAGTTTTCTCTATTTTACAGGCAAAGGAAAAATAAACAAGGAAAACAAACTTTACATTTCATGATATTCGGCTATGGTTCAGCTAGATTTACCTTTTGTACTAAACAAGTGTCCTCTAAGTTGGAAATAAAATGTCTAACAATTGGATTCGACGCGGCAAAAGATCGACGTTTGAAACGGGCCTAACTTTCTAATGTTTGTAATAAAATGCTGTATTTTCCTGTATTTCAACCAATAGCTTAGCAATTCAAATTAACTTTATCAACATACTATCTTCTATTTGACAAATCAATACCTTATCATGATTTCCAGAAGGTCCTACGCTGTAAATACATCGAAAATCAAGGACCCTATCCTTGTTTTTCGTATAAAATCCATCATGGCGGCATGTTTTGACGGGTTGCCTGTGGAAGCGAGAACACAGCCAAACTACCCAAGGTGTTCTGGGTAATATTCAACATGGCGATTCTATCGTTCGAGATTTGGACTTGGAACACATAACAAGGTTGGATTATATTCCTTGGATGTGTGGTTTTTGGAAGAGGAGACATTTAATTCACAAATTTAGGAGTTAAATTAATCAGTACATCAGATTGAAATTGTTAAAAGTGGATTCATTTGCTTGCCAAATGCAGTCAGCAAATATGTTTACTACCGGCAAACTGTCAAGCCAGAGTCAGGGATCCCTGTGTACAAAAGGTCAGTTTTTTGTAGACTAACTTCTAATTGAAAAGTATTCTTGATTTGTTTCGTCAAGAAATATTTTTATATAGTAACAATATTTGCATAGGCTATAAAAAAACATTGTGTGATTCCAGAAATTATCCATAGCTCCCATTGAAGGGTTTGTGATATGACCTCTCCCCTAGAAAAAATGCAGTGATTGTATTGGAAATAACATCCTGTCAGTCCTCTGGAATTTCTAGATTTTTTTTCAGGAATCACTACTCATACCGTGTCTACATTAAGTAGAAAGCACTTGATTGGCATACCTGCCAACTCTCCCGGTTTACGCGGGAGACTCCCGGTTTGAACCTTCAGTCTCCCGGGGAAAAAAATGAAACTTTCCATATTTTTACTGTATATCTCCCGGGTAAATTTCTTGCGATTTTCTCATACAGGTGTTGTATTTGTGACAAAATGTCCCGGTTGAGACAAAATCTCCCGGTTTTGGAGTTTTCAGGGTTGGCAGGTATGGATTGGGCTGTTCCATTTTATATCCATACTTCTCTATCGAGAAACCTGGAATTTCCACAGGGGTCATTGTGTTTAACCCTGGAATTTCCACAGGGTCACTCATTTTATCCTAGAATTGCCACAGGGTATGCATTCGAAACTTTGCAATTTCCACTGGTGCACAAGAGAAAGAGGTATTTTTTGACAGGGGTTGCTTAAAATTTCCACAGGGGTTATACAGGAGCCTGGAATTTCCACAGGGGTAGAGTTCCTTGATAGGAGGGGGAACAGCCCATTGCAAATGATTCTTGCTTAATAAAATGGAATGCCAGGTTAAATTTTGATAATTACTTACATAATAATTACATAATTATATCTCCTAGAGATATAAGGATGGTTTACCTCATATTTAATCAACAAAACATCGTTCTTTTTTTTTTCAAATGAAGGGAGGAAGAGTTCTGAACTGATGAAATTTGTTTTGGGTGAAATGAAAAAAATGAGAATGAGTGAAAGCAGACAAGATAAGACAAGAAAGGTTGTGTGAAAGGGCAAGAAGAGGCAGGTAGTTGCTAAAGTCGCCCAAAGTTGCCTATAGTCGCACAAAGTTGCCAATAGTCGCCCAAAGTTAATAGCTTTTTTTTGTAAAGTCGCTCAAAGTCGCGTCCCACAACCTCAGATTTTGCTTAAGTCGCCTATAGTCGCTGTTAGTCGCCCAAAGAAACGGCGACTTTAGGACCCGGAGTAGGCCTTTGAATAAAAACAGCACTCAAAACATGGCCCTCAAAACTCGCACGAAAAGGAGCAAACTTTTGCAAAAATAAACCTATTTATCAGTCATCGGATTTCCCAAACTACATAACTCCATCTGAAACAGGTTCCTTTTCACTTGTTTTCAATTTCCAGAGCTTGTTTTAGATCCAGGGTGTTGTTTTTGACAGCTTTTGTGACATTGGCGAGCTCAATCTTGCCTCCCGTTTCGCTTGATTCCGAGTGTGACGTACTTTCTATGGGAAATCTCTATGGTATATCCATTTCTTTCACATAGAAAATCAGCCAATCAGTGCGCGCGTTATATCGTGTCTATGTTATAAAGCTAAGTGTGTCGCTTCTTGGAAACAACAAACAATAATGATGATGGTGATGATAATAGAGAATCTTCTCTAACACCATTTTTAGGAAGGAGTTTTTAGTAAATAACATTATTCTTATATTTTTAATATTATTACCCCTATAGTACTTACATCCAAGGCTTGTGTTACATGTTTTATTGGTTGTGACTTTTTTATCGCCGCTGATGTTCTTTTTCTCAAGTATCTTCTTTCTAAACAACGGTGTTGAAAAGGTGTAAAGTATAGGGTTCATTGCGCTATTCAGTGGCAAAACGAACACTGCAATCCAGGCATAAATTTGTTGTCCAGGGTCATGGAAGCATCCAGTTAGTGAGAGAATACCAATGATAATAACGGGCACCCAACAGCAAAAGTCCGTGGCAATAATAAAAGCCATTCTCTTTGCCATCTGTGACTCTCGATTCATTGTGGTTGATCTGATAGACCTCGACATTCTTCTGACAGTCATAAACATGACGATGTAAGCAATGGATATGAACATGAACGACACGAAGTTGATGCCAATAAATAAAACGACTGAGTATTCCCACCCCGCCAGTTTTTCTTTTGATAGTTGCAATGGTAAGCAAATAGCTGATCTTCCGTAGTAGCCGACTTGACGAGTCTTATCAAAGAAGTACCCAAGATTTATTACTGGAATGATTGACATCAGAATAACTACTGCCCATATGATAGTTACAATAGTCAGCGCCATTTTGTAGCTTAGTTTCTTGAAATGGAAGGGAAATACGATACTTTTGAACCTATCAGCGGTGATAAGTGTTAATAGTAAAACAGATACTTCACTTGAGGTTAAAGATAGCGCACCAGCGAATTGGCAAAGCTTTCCTGTTCTCCACTCAATGTCGTGTTTAAAATACTCTCCCTGAAATTCTACGTCTTTTATAGCAATAATTAGCATGTATACACCCATCAAGAAGTCGGCTAGGGCAAGGTTGGCGAGCAGCAAGGAGTGGACTCGGTTGTCTTCTTTCACTATGATACGTAGCATAACAACGAAGATGTTACCAAGTAGAGCGGACAAGCCGAGGATCCAAATACACACCTGAAGTCAATAATATATAATCACGCTAATGTGAGTTTACCAAAGCAATAATACGCCGTTGTTCAAAACAATCAGCTGTTGGTAAGAAGCATGTCATTACTGTTAACGATTAAGATGCAATATAATACTCTTACGAATATCCCTGCAAATATAGCCAGTGTAAGTCGTTTTTGTACAACAACCGAGTTGCCCAAAAAAAATTATCAACGGTACATACCTGAAGTGTTTTGTTCTTCATGAGGTCGTCACAGCTGGAAAAGGCGTCCTTTGGAGAACTGCACTTTAGGCCTTTGATTGCTTTCTCTGCGTAGCAGCATATAACGAATCCGTCTACTTTTCTAGAAAAGAAGTGTTTCATGCTTCAATCGGAGAAGTCCATATACATTTTCAAGTAGCTTCATTTTCGTCAACAGGAAAACTATAACTTACAATTCTTTGAGATTTTTTAAGCTGTCAAACATAGTCGGGGAAAACGAAGTAGGAAAGTTGTTATCCAGATACCTGTAGCGATAAAAGAAGTAACACGTCGTTTAACAACAGGATCATGATTATGACCAAGTCCATATTGTTTTTTTACACATACTAAGCAATTATTGCATGAGGTTTTTGTGATATCCGGAGCAATCAATCTCGAAACAAGTGGAATTCTCAAAGTACGGCGCGCCCTATGAGCTATTAGCCAATCAGAGTCAAGATAGTGAGTACAATGTATAATAAACATAAAAATTGTGTTTGCCCAGTCGTCAGTCTTGTAAGAGTGGATCATTCGCTGTTTTTCATGTCCTGTATTTGTTTAACTACAATGATTTACTGTGTTCCAAGTTATAATATCAAACTACAGTACTTTCGAAAAGACTTTTCGGAATAAGGGTAATGATTCCTCTTTTTGAAGAAATTGACATTCAAAGCATAATTAAGCGATTTGTAAGCTCGCCCCCTAGGTTTATCCAAAATTCCATGTAAAATTTAGCAGTGAAACCACCAGAGCGAGGACTCTTTTTTTAAGTACTTTGAAACATTCGTCTTTTGAAAGTTTGCCTTTACGTTCGAATTTAGAGGTTGCCAAAGTGATATCTCTCCATTACTACTATCATTAACAACAATCCACCGTTATACTTACAGCTTTTCTAGCGACACTAATCCAGAAAACATATTTGCTGTTAGTTTCTTTATCTTGTTGTTATTGAGATGCCTGTCAACAAATGTTTAATATTAAAATAATATATAAGGTTTCACGGCGGTTCAACCCACATTGATACCTCTATTAAACGGCTTCATGACTTTTCTTGTACCTCAATTAAGTGGCTAACCTCTATTAAGCGGCCCGAGCGGCCCGGTCCCGAAGGTGGCCGCTTAATAGAGGACTACTGCATTTCCTGACCTTCCATTCCATAGGCGGTTTTTGACCAAACGTCGTACATATGATAAACTCAGGATGATAAACATTTCTGTAGAAATATTACGTCATTATTGTACTTGATGGCGTCGTCATTGGTTACGCATATGTTGAATTTAAAACAGTGGTAACGTACGGCCTTACCAAGAGAGGTCGAAAGCGAAAAACGATTTCTAAATAGCATAAAAACTTCCAGAATTATAGAAATTCAAATAACTGCTACCATCCTCCTCAAGAATGTTAAGTACTATTTACAATATGAGCGGCCGATTTGTATGGGATTTACAATTTCGAGGCCGAAGGCCGAGAAATTGTAAATTCCATACAAATCGGACGCGAATATTGTAAATGACTTATGATATGTCAAGACAACAACTCTTTGTTGAAAATTCTTTGTTTGTATTCTTTTGTTGAAAACAATTTGAAGTACTATTGAAAATCCAAGGCAGCATGAATTCAATTCAGTTGAAAAGGTTTTTAGGATTCTTTTGTTTTATTCATGACAATGAATATGCCTTTTGTTGTAAATGATGTAATACACAAAATAATGAACTGGCTTTTGTTATCAACTTTAGCCGAAAGTTCTGCAATGAAATTTATTCAGTCGATGCTAAGTACTGTAAAAAATGCAGCGTAGCGCTTTTGGTACGCCAAACTCGTCACAAGTCGCTTTCTCTGCTCTTCAAAATCGTGTGTCGGATGGGACTTTCCGAAAGTCTAAAACACGGCAGGACAGCAGTTGGAGCCATTCGTACCGATACGAGAACAGGAGATGTGAACTATATGGTCGAGCTTTTTGAGACAACAATCGAGCACAAAAAGAAGGTTAGTTTTATTCTGAGTATAGCGACTTTGCTTTATCAGACTTGTTGTTAAATTAAATGTAAAATACATTAAATATCGAACTATTTCCATGTGTTTAAGGTTTCCAAACTGGTTTTGAAAGCATTGCACGCAGAGGGACTGGAAAAGATACAACAATGGAGCAAGTGAACAAGACGAGGTCAAGAAATTGTTGGAAAGGCAGTGGAGGGAAAGCAGTTCAACTGAGTCAGACTCTCTGGTTATTTATTGAAAATGCGTCTTTTTTTAATGCTGTTAGTTTTATATAATAAGACAGCTTTCTGGTCAAATGAACACTAGTCTGCTTGCAGCCGTTCTTGAACTTATTCTTATACAGTTTATTATTGTCGACAAACCACTAGCCTAATTGTTGTAACATTTGTTTTGCCAAATGCTTTTCTTGCTTAAAGTTTTGAGTAATGTTTTTTCATAGTCGTAATTTTACTCGAATAGTTCAGCAGTGAAAGGGTGGGGTTGATGAATAATGACAATAGTTAATAGATCTATTAGTATTCTGTAAATATTTATAGAATACTAATATCGATATTAGTATTCTATAAATATTTACAGAATACTAATAGATCTATTAACTATTGTTATTATTCATCAACCCCACCCTTTCCCTGCTGAATATTCAAGCCCTCCCCGCTCTTTTAGTTTGATGGATCTTGGATCCAGTTTACAAGGCTAGTCATGTGACCTGAATTGTGCCTTCTCATTGGATACTTGCTTCATGAATAATTGATGAATATTATAATATTTGTTACAAAGATATAGGAAATAAACTCTTTGGTAAAAAGTTTCGTTTTCTAATAAAATGGACCATTTTTGTGTCATTGTGTCAAGCTTATTAATTGCTTCGTTTTCAAATTTTGATTTTCATTGTAGCAATTAAAATATCATTTTTGAGATTGTAAGACTCAAACTACGGTTTTCATTTCCTCTTGATAAACCCTGTCATTCTCATTAACAATTATGAAGATTCTGAGTTCTTAAAATTGCTTAAACTATTGTGCAATTCTTTAATAAACTATGTCATAATGTGACATAGTGATGTCACAATTTGTTAAAATGTTTGTCATCATGAGTTTGTCATATTTACAAAGTTTGGCCAAAAACGACCGATGGAATGGAAAGTGATTGCGGGATTTCGTTTTTTGACCGACTTCTGTGATACATTTAGGGGTGGTCTGACCCTACGTGTTGCTAAACCGACGAGAAAACTACTGAAATACTCACAGTACTTTCAGCTTGTGCAGGAGATTAAAGGTGTAATCGGGAATACTTTCAATTACGTTGAAGCTCAAGTACCTTAAAGGAAGTGCGAAAACAACTTAAAAAAGAGGATGAGAATCTCTATCATAAATATATGCTCTTTTGAGGAAAGGTTACTTACAATGATGTTAGGTTTCTCGTAAAGTTAAAGGCTCCTTGTTTGACTGAAATGATCAAATTGGAACGGAGACCTCTAAAAGGCAGAAAACACATCATCAACATAAAGTCTTGGCTCCTGAATGAGCTATAGGACTTCTATAGGAAAAACAGTGTAGAGCTGTCGAATAAGAACGTTTGAGATGAAACTCAACAAATTCTTTCCGTTTCTCCGTTGCTCAATAAATAATTGATTACTAGCTGATGCCCGTGAAAAATTCACGGAGTTTAAGGGGGAAATTTATTTTACTTAAAGTATTCTCTATTTAAAAAAAACGGGAAAAAAATCACAATGGCCATATGGATGTGGGAAGGGGTTCGTGATTTCCCCCTTCCATAAACTGCTGGATTTACATTACTAATAACCTCCCATCAGCATGAGTACCCCGTCCCACCATGCCGAAATAAATAAAGTGAGCCCAAAAGGTTTTTTTTTGCACTTGTCTCCCTGATTTTGGTGCGACAAAATCACGCGTGTGTCCGTCTCTCAAATCGGTCAAAGAACCCGTGAAAATCGAAAGCGCTATTTGACTTCGGAATTGTTTATATCTCAGTGAGGGGAGAGAAGAAACAGGTCAAGTAAAAATCGTCTAAGGACTAAGAATTTTTTTAGTTTATATTATTTATATTTTTTCGGCTTTATCCCTCGCTTAAAAAATAGCTTGAATTAGAACTTAGCCGAAAGTGAATCTCTTCCAACAAAAACATGCCCACTGGAGGGATTTCCTCCTTCTCTTCGGGATTGTGTCCTTCGTTTTGCGATAGAGCCGTCAGGATTTATACAAAATATTATTCATGACGTTCACGGACTTTGTTTTGTAAATGTGTCATTTCGACTTAGCATGACTTAACGCGTGCTCCGAGGGAAGCAAGGTAGTGTGTACGTTTGTTGAAACTTGAATGAAAATTTTTCTAAGCTCAAATCTTTCAAGTTAGAATTATCCCTGCACATTCCTGTATGTAATCTGTAAGAGAACCATTTAAGTTTGAATGTCAATGGTGCTTTCGGCTGCGCGAACCGAGTTCTTTTTAGTTTCTGTGGGAGATTTTCAACATGGCGGCGATGGCGGCTTTGTCCCTCGCTTAAGAAATCGCTTGAATTAGAACTTAGCCCGAGGTGAATCTTTTCCAACAAAAACACGCCCATGGTCCAGATTTCCACCTTCCCTTCGGGTTTGCGAACTTCTTTTGGCGGCACAGCTTCAGGGCTGAGCGGAGCGAGTGTCGACACGATTTTCCTTACGGTATTAATATATAGATTGTATTTGCCGCCTTGTATTTATCATATCTTCACCAAGTCACTTACATTGCTCGCAATGATGCAAGGTTTTGAAACTGCGCTTGTGAGACATCTTTTAAAAGGTTGTCACTTATGTCTCTGGAGAATGAAGGATAAAGCAAATATCTGTGACTTAGAAAGACTTGCCAAAGAGGCTTAAAGAATAGTCGAGTACAATAGTTAATTTATTCTATACATACTGAGATTGTTTACAGGAAACGATGAAATTTCACTACGGCGTACGCAACATCTGATTGAAGGAATCAAACGTCAAGCAAACTGTTTCGACGCCTATAAAATTTCAACTTCAAGGACGGTACAGGTAAAAAGCACCACGCAAATCTCAACCAGTAGCGCTTACAAAACAATATAAAGATGTATTTAAGCAATTTTTAATTCATTTGCTTCAAAAATTGGAAACGTCAAAATGCTCTCTCAACTAGTAGACTTTGAACGTTTTTGAAAATACGTGCTCAATGAGTATTACTATCGCTGATAAGTTGTGTAACGATTTCTTCTGTAAATAAACCTCAGTACGTATAATAAACGAATTCCTGGCTGGATCGCTTGTGCAAGTTTATTCAGTCAAGTTCAGAATATAATTCGCTGGGAGACTCGTGAATAAATCTGTACGGCACACCAACCATGAAGTAGACTCCATTTACAAAAAAAGTTACTAAACTTACAGCGTCTCAAGGCTTTGCAATGGATGCAGTACCTCTGGAGGTATATCACGTAGAAAATTATTGTTCATCCTTCTGTGAAAGAAAAATTGCAGTAAAATGAGGAAACTTGAAAACTTTTCCTATGAAATAAACAAGCGTACTAACAATGTCTGAAGCTGCCGCAGTTCAGCAAACGCCTTGGACTGAATGTCGATTATGTTGTTGTAAGATAAGTCTCTGTGACAAAATAAGATCATTTAGTTGTGTTTGTAAAGTAGCGTTAGGTATTCAAGCAACGAGTTTGACCATTTGCTCATTCAAATCTTGAATTATTCGGTCAAGTGATTGTTATTCCTTTAAATACTTACAGGTAACGAATGGTGTTCGCACATATTTTAAACCCAAAGTTCTGTATTCTAGAAATCCGTTGATGACCAAACCTTCTAAAATAAACACAAACCACAGCATTGGATATGACTTGGCTTAACGTCATTACAATTATCTCATTTGTAACTCTTGGAATGTTTTTTTTAGAAAAACAAAATGCTCTTACATCACCATAGAGGTCTTCGGGAACGACGAAGGAAGCGCCGTAAGTGTGCGCCCGTTTCTGGGTGTTATCAATAAAACGTTGCTCTCGTGAGAAAGTCGTTCGCAGTCACAGCTTACTGGACAACCTGTTGAGCAAAAAAAGTTGTATAGTTTGTATTTGAACCCATGCAAGCCAAAAAATCGACATGTCTGTCGTTATGTTTAAGTTACCTTCAACTGCAAAACATGCTGACGCTTCTGTATCCGTCTCTGAGGAAACATGTAAAATGTATGAGTGCTTTCTAATTGATTCACTGATTACATTATGTTAGGGGTGGACCATTAGAAATTGGAATAGCTAGTAAAAAAAACATCATACAAATTCCGGAAAAAAGTATTACACAAACTGGTCCCAAAATATTCTAAACATCATGCACCACTGTAGCAAATGTATTGGTAATGTGATTATGAATGTGGTACCACACATGGAACCAGCCGTAAGGAAGAGGCAATGCTATGTAAAAAAAAAATAATCTTGGACAAAAGGTGCATCATTGTGAATGTAGGCTTACAAGCAGACATTTATTTCCTTCTCCTCGAATCAATGTTGGTCCTTTTAGCTTAAATTTGTTTCAGGGACCCCAGCTAAGAATACAACGTTGAAAAAGGGGATAACTGCTAAAGGATAGAAGACATTTTCAGCAGACCCTAGGCGTTTTTGACAACAAATGTAACTTTTTTCAAACAATTTTGTCCAAGATCGTGGTCTTAAATTGAAGCTTTTCTACTTTTGTATTTCTTACTTGGTAGTGACTCGTAATAAGCTTTGAATCCCCTTCTCACGATGTGTAGGTTACTCCAGAATATAACTGTCATTGTATTTCCACTGGACTCCACAAACCTTGGATACCTGGTTCCACAGTACTTCCCTATCATCTTTGGACCAAAGCCCTCGTAGACAATCACAAAGTCGTTTCGGCAAAGTGGACTTTCTTCCAGTTCAAACGAGCGAAAATGCAATCTAATTCTGTGTCGCTGTTGTACTGTGATGTACCAAAAGCAACGAGCGTTATGAGGGTAATATGCAGGGTAGAAGGGCGTGTGGAGATACCCACTCGGCTTCGTTAGGTTGTGCCTGCACACTGTGAAAAGAACGATTGAAATTTTCATTTGTTGTATTCTATTGTCCTTCAAAATATATTTTGACAATTTTGCTTCCATTATTTCGTGGGCCATGTGGACGTATTTTTAAATTGCATTACATTTTGTTCTAATGATAAAATTGGACGTTTCCAAGAATTTTTGTTCTCTGTTGTGTTTGGTAAAATCACTGCATTTCTGCGACCATTTTTTTTTTTTTCAAAACCTGTTTCGCCTAGTGCTGTCACATGGGTGCCGTATCGCAATAAATTTCAGGAAGAGGGCATCTACTATTTCAGTGTCTGGTTAGAACATTCGTGATGCAAAAAGTTTATGAATTATATTTTACCTCCACCGGCTTTCATTGGAAAAGTAGCACAGTATGACTTTTTGACATGAATTCCTTTGATGGAAATGAATCCGGGTTGCGAGCCGTACTCTCCCTCGATGAAGATCTAAAATGAAATATAACGCCAAGTTTTATAAACATTGTGCTTTTTATAGGAGCCTACCCAGAGAGAACAGGAGAGAACAGAAAAGATGAACTATTAGTTGCTCTTTATCTCCTACTGACATTAGACATACCTTGTATTTATCTACACCAGTAATAGCTGTTTCCCCATAACTCCAGGTGTCATCTGTGGTATTAGTTTCGTTTACTCGCCATAGAAGCCTTTTTGATAAGTGATCTGTGGCAAGACTCTGATAAAGTCTTAGTACTCGAGTGCCCGGGCCATAAATCCGATATCTGAACCTTAGACATAGTCCGTAACTGTCGAGTGCATTTGGGAACATAGGACTTTCATATAGAGATGTCATCAAGGTTTGATTGATTGTGACGTTTCTCAGGTCAAGAAGGACTCTTGGACCTATGAATAATACAGGGGAGTAAATTGCGAGGAACAAACGACAAATACACCGGACTCATTTTAAGGTTTGCCAGTTAGTCTTATAAATGAGAGCATAAATCTGTAACACGAACTCTTTGCTGAAGCTACAAGACGTGTTATGGAACATTACCATTATCATCTTTACAGGTGCTAGGCCTTCGAAGATCTAGTTCTCCTTCAGTGTAATCCTTGAATAGAAACCAAGCAAATGTTATTCTATAAAATTCTTCACCGCAGCCCTGTTGCATCCATTTGATATCGTCACTGTCAAGGAAACGACTCCATATGTTCATGTTACTGATAGTGCCGACGAATTGGCCGATTCCATTTCCAATTTCCTTTGCTTGAGAAGATGTCACACCCACTAACATTTCGCCTCCACCTGCGACAAAATACGAGAGGGAGCTTGGTTGCAAGGACATTTCTAACAACAAATTAGAGGTTAAAAGCGGATTTCAGATGACTGTCGTGAGTAATTGGTAATCACTTTGTAATCACTCCTATAGGTTTTATAAAGAATTGGTGTAATAAATTTGCGATTGGTTTCACTGCAGTCATATGAAATCCGCTCTAATTCCACAAGGAATTACAAACTCCCAATTCGTTTGTTTGGCTAGACCTTGATACTGAACGGCAAGGTGCAGTGAAACTGTTCTGTTTTAACATTTATAATCTGTACCCCGTCTTTTGCTTACCTGGAATAACCTCATCTTGTGCAAAGTTTGATCCACTAGCCCTAAAGTTTCCTATATGCACGAAACCATAACCACCTATTGCAATCCAGCGTATGCAGGTATGTTTCCATTCCCCATTATTAGCTGACAGTGTAGTATGTTGGCTGTGTACAAAAAGGGTGCAAAATTACTATTTTTCAAGCGAAAGTGTTCGTCTACTCTTTAGTTTTCTCTATTAGCCTTTTCTCATTGTCTCCACTGGCACATAGCTAAACTTTTTTCAGGTACGCTAACATTGGAAATTGTCCGATATTCCAGGGGTGTTTGTGTGTAGGGGAGGGGGGTACCTTTTTCTTGCTGCGTATTGGCAATGTTCTCCATTGTTATACTTAGCCTTTATTTAAGTTATTGTAGCTTCCAAATTTCTTTCACTTGAGAATGGCGTCGATACGTCGCACAATAAAGCAAAAAACTTGGGCAAAATTGTCACGTGGTGTGTGACGTAATCGATGTCGTCATCATAGTTTTAAAAGTTCATATCTCGTGAAGGGAAGACTAAAAAACTAGGGCAAAATGTCAAGGTCACCACAGGAGCGCAAAAAAGGCCTCATGATATGACGTCATAGAGGCGTCAACGAAGACGCAAGCTTTAAAAATGTTATAGAACTGACTGGGAGCTCCGCTTTTAGGCAGCGCCTAAAACTACATATTATAAGCCTAATAAGCAGTGTAGGTAAGATTTTCGTAGAAATCTTGATGTAACTTCAAACTTTGTAAACTGTTCATCCGAACATCCATTTTCTTCCGACCGCTTTGTGGTTAATGGGCCTAGTATTTTGGCTATCAATCAGTTATTTGAATGTTTTTTTGCATTACCAAAAGTATGCTAAAACCATGACACTGCTTGCTGTAGATAAGTTCCCTTGATGCATTTGTATTCCACCAGTCGGGATTTATATGAATTTTGGTACTTACGAACGGGATTTCCCAATGAACAATCTAAAGTTCCTGTAATCCACTAGTGCTATTGCGGGTATCAGTTTCCCATGACTTTCATATCGTACTCGGTACACGAAAGGTGTTCCAGCGTTCAGTGTGTCCGTAGTTTTCATCCATAAACAGATGCTAAACGCAGTCATTTCTGGCAGATTAGGAATTTTCATGTAGCCTGAATGGTTTGTAGAGAAGTTAATTTCGTAATCCTTCCTTGATGGTCCTGTGGACAATGCATCAATAAGATGGGAACATTTACTAAATAAACCCCTTCTGGCGGCTGTAATATCGGCGGATAATGCCCAAGGATGAAAAATGGTACGAAAAATGAACAGTTGGCCGAGAAGCGAAGCTTCGAGGGCAACTGTGAAATTTTGAGGACCATTTTTCATCCACGGACATTGTCCGCCGATATTGCAGCAAGCCAAGAAGGGGTTTATTTATTTTATATCCCAGCGACTTCATGGAAAAACTCGAGAGAGAAAAAAACATTGTGAACGTGAGAAAACCACTAAACTGCAAAGTGGCGCGAAAAGGCAAATCGTAAGCGGTGCTTGGCTAAGATATTTTTATTCGAGCTGTGATTGGTTGACACAAATACTGTCAATCAAACCCTAACGTGGGGCTAGAAGACATCAGAGCGAATTCACAAAACAAATTTACAACGCACAAGTTCTAGTGCTTTCCCGAGTGCGTTTATACAGAAATCTTGCCCAGATTTCGAGTTTTCACGTATAATTCCTTGCCGGACTGTTAATTAATGTTCTGTGAACTGAAGTATAAATTACAGCCGTGAAATACAGAGTTGGAAAAATTTAGCGCTGCTGATCGAACTTGGAAGTCGGCTTGCTGGACTACACTCAAAGTGGTAGAATTTTGGTAGAGCTGATTGCAAGTTGTTTTCGATTTGCCAAGCTACGACAACATGGTAAGTTTAAAAAATTCTTTTATCGTCATTTTGCTCTTTTTTGTTTAGTTCTTTCATTTTTTTCGCAAATGTCACACCGAATTAACTTGGACTGAAACAACAACAAAACAAAAACTAACAACTTTGTAAACCATTCAAAACATTCACGGCCTGTTTAGTTGACTTTTTTGTGTTTTCCGGTGTCGCCTCAGCCACCAATTTCCGTATTTCATCAACATTCTTAGACAAAAACCTTGGTTGCTTGTTTTCCATCATTTTTTAAACAGAAAATATCCAGTTTTTGCTTAGAACATTTCTCCCATGACGGATATCACTTCCGACGGACAATATCGTCTGATCTCTGTCCTGTGAAAATGCACCACGTTATACGTCTCGACCAATGAGCGCGCGTTAAAATTGATCACTGGGATATATGGAAGATATCTGAAAGTTGCATTAAAGTCGATATTGTGTTAAAGTGATGATACACGAATGATTTGGTGTATTGGCCGTTATTATCCCCCTCGCTCATGACAAGCCGGGGCTCTGGTAACAGTCATTGACGAATGCCATAATAGATAGCCGTTGAGATAAATAACTTAAAGCGTATGCACCAACGTTCAAAATTAGCCCACAAATGACTGTAACAAGAATGATCGATCGCGTTATAACGGGTTGATGGCGCCAAACCGAAGTTTGATATTTAGTGGCATGGCTAAAACATATACACTGGAAAAGGACACGTTTAGAAGTATTTAACTTCGAGTGGCTTGTTGCACGACATAATATTTGGAAGATCTGTAAGCTGTTTATCAGCTGTATTAGTTCCCTTCTCTCTTATGGTTGTGTTAACTGGAATTTGCCTTCACTTTCAAACAAGCTCCGCGGATCGTCCGAGCGCATTCACTCGCGACGACTCGCCTAAAATATTTTTCTGCGCTCAATCTGTTTAAAGGTGTGTCGTGATTTTCAAAAGTATCGGAAAATAGTACCGTTATAGCTCTCGGTTTTGTTGATGTCATTGTTTATTCCTTTTGTAATGACTTCCATATTTTGTCTGGAGACACGTTTCCATGGCACCGATGCAACGCTATCCTTCCAACCACACCACCCGTCCGTCATGCTACCACATTCCGTGTGAACTGTGAAAAATAAAGTTATATCATTAATGCTCTAAACTGCTTTGAGTTCATTTGACGATTCTTCATTTAGCTCATATTTAATTTCTTTACCCAAACAACAGTGGTTTGTACGAGAAAAGGACCGTGAACCTGTCGGCCGATATTCTCGAACTGCTAATGGAGAGGGAAAGATTACAATGTAGACTACATACTATTAGCGAGTATCGAGTGGGCAGACTATATGCTAAGTGCTCTATTTTGGCCCTCAGTGACATTTTTCCACTAGCCTTCTTAACGAAATGAAATAAAAACTTAGTAAAACGTAAAGTACTGTACGTATATACCGCTTAGGCATCGTTTACATAGAGTATTTCCCGTCCTTACATAGCCGCGACCTAATCTATATTTCAATCTTGAGGTGTGACTGTAAGCCCAGTCACTGAGGATTAGCCTTTCAAAGAGAAAAACAGATTTTTGTTCTCATTGGTAAAGAGTACAGAGCTGGAGATTTTACATTTCAAGATACTTACCATCACACACTCCTGCTCTATCCTCTGTTCGACACCAGAGGCCCTCATTAAACCCGTCATGCGTACATGTGTTGTATGTACGTCCGCCGTACTGAAATGGAAACGTGCAACATCCTCCGTCCAACGTCTGGCGTACTGGACACTGCGTACGGCTAGGGCCTACAGAAGGGAGAGGGAGTCAAGCTATAGTGAATGGCACACCGTGGTGTGAAGATTGGTCGCACGAGTGAGCGTGAGATATTTTCCAACACGAGAAGTTAAACATCATATCTCCAAATAAAGAGGTATATGTATTTACTGTATAATTGCCGTATCTCTCCTCGCTCGAGCTTTCTATCGAATACCATCAAGTCACTTAAACAGCCCCGCATTGCATTCCCTGTATCTTTTTTCAGCCCGATCTCGTACGTAGAGTGGTTTGTGAGTTTAAGGTCGACATCTGCTCCAGTGTAGATTGCTCGTTTATAACCGACAAGATGGTAGTCCTCGTATAAGCGGCATTCCCGTGTAATTCTGTCCCACGTGAAAGTGACGAGAACCCACTTGTTACTTGGGAACGTCCTGCAATACATGGAGTTAATTATGAATTACGCATTGTTTCCAAAACAGTGGCAGTATCAATGTGTCCCATCTGTCGTGAGATACTAGGGAGAGATACAAAAGAAACTTGGATCTCTTTAAGGCTTATAAGTAACTCTTTGTGTGATCGTCAAACTAAGTACAATACCCCTACTACGTTCTCACGGATCTGACAAGAGGGTCTGAATGGCAAATATTACAGCGGGAGGGATTCCCATTGTACGCGCTCCTGTGTTTAACAGTACAATTGACCACTTGATGCTAAAATTTACACTACTGTTCTCTTGTCGCGAAACGTCTTTTGAAAGCGCTGATGTTGAATCACTTTTTCAATGGGCCCTCCGTTATTAATAGGGTCTGAAAGGCAAGTATTACAGCGGAAGGGATTCCCTTTTTGTACGCGCTCCTGCGTTTAACAGTATAATTGACTACTTGATGCTAAAATTTACACTACTGTTCTCTTTCCGCGAAACGTGTTTAGAAAGCGCTGATGTTGCATCGCTTTTTCAATGGGCCCTCCGTTATTCCTATGTTGGATTTCGTATAATCTGATTCCGACGTCACCACGGCTTGTGTTGAGAAGACACATAAGAACTCTAAACGTCTGTACCTTTTCGTAGGTTCACATCATATTGCAGTAATATCATATGAAAGTGCTTTTATCAGACGTGACTTGGAACAGAGAAAATTCGAGCCAATGATTTTCTTAGTAAACCCTTTTATATATTCTGTGTGAGCTCAAATATAAGGCAAGGTGTTGGTTGTTCTTTACAAATTACTTCCAAGCCCCTCCAGAGGCATCTTGGACACCCTGCGCTGAATCTATGTTTGAGCTATTCACTTCATGTACTTAATACAAAGAGCATAAGCCAGCTACGTGCGAACTTTTTTTACTAGGCTATTTTGAATCTGAATCGTTACTCGTGCACAATTAATATGGCGGCCGGTGGCAAAAACCTGATTGTATGCCGAATGAAGAATCATTTTATTTTCTGTTATTTGAACAAATTTTGTAAGATGTTTATTTTAAGATGCCAAAATATCAATTAGCCAAGATACATTCGGCGTAAATTATTGGCTTTTACGCGAGCTTTGACGTTTACTCCAATCAAATCAGAAAGGGTTTGCAATAATAATTACAAAAAAAAAAAATCAAGTGAGAGTAGGGTAGGGGTAAGGTACGACAGTAGAATTGGTAATGCCTTAAAATTCTTTTTGAAGATATCTTTTTTAAGATTTTTCTATCTCTTCAAATTCTTTTCACTAAACAGCTTTAGCATAGTCTTAGGGATTTAAAATGTGCTACCCCCTTAATCATGGCTAGAGACCGTGGCTAAATCTAAAGAAGGAACTGAACTGTGTAGACATGACTTTGTAGCGGATTTTTGTCTTTCTCGAAGCTCCCTGTGAAAGGACTGGAAATACTAGCCTTTGTGATTTGCATATCTTATATTGTGCTTCATTCATGTGTCCCTCTCCCTACTGCAATCAAATATTTTTAACCTACCATTTACTAGCAACAGAGACCAGTACGACCCAATGACCACCTCTTCGGAGCTCGACACCCAGACGCTGGTACACATAAAATCTGAACTGAAATGGCGATGACCAGTCTGAATAGACATGGCTCTGTTTTTGAGGCTCCGCTACATTTATCCAACAAGAAACGGAGAAGCTGATAGAGCGAAGATATATGGCGGAACTTTCCATGTGGGACGTAATGCCATCAAGACATGCAACTCGCTTGTTATTGTTTATCGTTTCGTATTTGATTGAACCAAATGTGCTGTGGGAAATACAATGCAACGACCATTATGGCTAATAATAATAAAAATCGTCAAAACATGGATGAAAAAACGTGAACGCGTTTTAATAGCTTCACTCGTGTTTCGAAATATTCATATCCATTCAACATGATTCAAATTTGTCGATGCAAGGGCCCCCAACGAAATTGTTTGGTAAATGAATTGTTCGGGGTCCTCTCCACAGCTTGAAACTTCTTTTTCTCTGTGTCTCCTACGATTTAGAAAAGCATAAAAACGAATTTCTGAATTTTTGGCAAAATCTACGGACAAAAAGGTTGCTTAGATTTTTCCCTGGAATTTTTTGGTCCCTAATATTTTTCGGATCCTTAGACTCTAAGCTAGCAAATGAACAGATAAGCGAACTAAAGGGAATAAAAACGTACCCTTGTCTGTCGTTTTGATGGTCACCCAACTAATCATACTATAATTGAAATGTTTTGCTTTACAATTGTTTCAGGTAACACGCGACCCAGCACGTTCAAAACATCGAGAGGGCTTTTGGCAGTTGAGTTCTCCTGTGTAGTCAATCAAACCATGTGAGCCAATCAGATCCTTGCCTACTTTCGACTAGTGCTCAGTGAATTGGCTTCTGTCGCGACATGTCTCGCAAAGGAAGCCAATCGAATGCACTGAGTACGGATAATATTGGCTCACACGGACACACGGATTGCATTGATGGACAGCACAGAAAACCCAACTGCCAAACTCTGGCGGCAACGGCGAAGTCGCGTGTTACCTGAAACAGCTGTAGTTTCGCTAATGCCCCTGAAGAGTGTCTCCCAACACATCACATCCGTACTCACGTTATGTCTTTGTCGCTGCCATCGAGTTTCCAGTGTTTAAGTGCACCAAAAGATTTCCGGTAAACTTCTGGAGGTCTTACTGGAAAAAAAAAAGAGCTGTAGTTCGCCACCAATGGTCGGGTAAAATGCGTTCAAGAAACTCACCACTTCTTGGAATTATTTCGCATTCATCGTGAGAAAAACCAACATCGTCGAGTAACAATGTGGCTATCTTGGCTTGCTTTTGCCCCTCTATCATTACCTGGAAGTAAAGACACAGCGTAAGCTTGAGAATCGGACTTATTGGGAAAGGAGACGTAAAGAGAGAGAAGGAGGATAACCTGCTACAACCTATATACATTCAACCTATAGGTGTTAGCTTTCCGTCCATGTTAAAGATCGCCTGATTTCAAGCCCAGGGTTCGTACAAGTCCTTGAAAACCTGGAAAGTTCTTGAATTTGAAAATTTTGAATTCCAGGGCTGGAAAGTCCTGGATTATTTTTCAAAGTCCTGGAAAGTCCTGAAAATCTAACACAAAACACAAGCGATATATGTAGCAAACCATTTACTAAAAAGCCAGCTGCCCTATATTCTTTACCCTATAGTCTTCACCAGGTCTCGTAAGTGGTAATTGTACATAGGACCATCCTTTCGTTAGAGTGGTATTTTTCCAGATAGGGTACAACCCAACGCTAGTCCGTATTGACACTCGAAGAACTGTGTAACCTAATCCGGCTAGCAGATACCAGAACTTGAGACATCGTATCCTTTGTTCCTGCCTGATGTAAGGACTTGTAATGGCTTCCCAGTGGTTAGTAGTTTGCAAGTAAAGGTAGCCACCTACGTTGTTAAAAGTCAGATAAGTTCTGAACTAATTATTTGAAACAAAAAAGTATCCTGTACATGCTAAAATTAAAATTATGCTGGTTCTGAAAGGTATATAGGTAATTGTATTTATCTCTCAATGAGACATATATTAACATTATTAGTTACAGGAATGGTTTCTATACACAAATGAAGAAAATGTTCTAAAGGCTTCTGAGGTTCACCGTTTTGCAGATGTAAAACTTGTGTCACCTATGTTTCCCTTTTACCGGAGAACTCCATAGTTCATGTTACTCGTCTAAATTATTGCACCGGTTCAGGCTGATTCACAATCATTCAACTGCACAAAAAACCCGCGTTCCTCAAAACGAATGACTGACCAACATACCGAACGCGGTTGGCGCGATTCACTCCATCATTAGCACTAGAATTTCAAAGCAGTGTATTTAATCTTAGTTACCTTTTGTATTCTGCCAGTCTTTGTTTACAATCTCAGGAAGGTATTTGCTAAGTTGCCAATTGCGATCACGTCGCCAATCACACGAGTCGTATTCAAAAAAGCATCCAAGCTCTTCTGTGGAAATTACGACGAACATTTGATTGCCAAAGTTGACAACTGTGTTTACTTAAAATTAGACGACATTTTCAAATACTGAAGTAGTCCCAGATTATATTTTAATAGTTATTAATTATCTATTAAATTTAGTTTATACCTCTATCATTCACAGTTTGACAGTCAGCGTCCGTTACAGATAGATCGTCAAGTGCTATATCACCTTTCATTCCGCTGCCAATGATTCCCTCAATGCCCACCTTAAAATAGCAAACAAGTCTTAAATAAGGTTACTTTCTTAACATTGTTGTAAAACTAGATGTTCACTGTATAATGGCACCGTTTGCTAACATAATTATGTAAAAATTTAGCAATTATGTTAGATATCGGAATCACACGCATGAATGAGCCTACCCTAAAGGGTCGAGAACTGCTGTAGCTGACTTGCCCATAGAACCACAGGTCGCCGTTATGTCCAGAACGAGACCACAACTGTTCTTTTGATGTACTATTCACAGCAAGTATTCTAAGGGTCCCTGTCTGTAATCCTCTCATGTGGTACCAGAACTGTATGCAGCTCAAATGGCCACCGCCTTTGATGTGTTCTGTTAATAGCAATGCATTATCGCCGACTTGACGATGAGATGCCTCGATGTAAATGTATTTTCCTGTTGACAATGGCATTATATAAGAACGTAACATTATCTTATTAAGCAATAGAGAATTTTTTCCGTGTCTACATACTCCGATGCAAACACGAGGGGAGGTTGGAAGAATTCGAGACAGTTATGCATAACCAGTCGAGAATTCTCCCAACCTACCCGCGAGTGTTTGCATCAGAGTATGAAGACACTGGGAAAAAGTTCTCTATTGCTTTTATAAAATATGTTTCACTTAATTTCAAGCGAAAGATTTAAAATGAAACGGCTTCTTTGTAAACAAAAACATAAAAGCCTCAACACTGACTCACAAAACAAAAGTGTTACCAATAATAAATCCTAAATCAAAGTGAAAACTTTCCCTCAGCTGTACTACTTATTCTCATAGAAGAAACACAGCACGATTGACTCGCGAATCCCCACAGCCATGCCGTGTCATTCAATTTGACCCAGCATTTCAAAATCGCAGAAACCAAGAAATCAGGGCCAATATCTTGCCAGAAGTTATAGCATATAATCTCGTCTAATGTTTGAAGTTGTAGATTTCTTTGCTCTTGGGGTCTTTCAAAGCCTCTGAATAAGACACGGTTTCTCGGTGAACCATCGCTTATCTAAGTGACTTTGTCTTTTTGCAATCAAAAATGCTTATTCCAGTTTCGTCCTGGATCCAGCAAGAATAAAAATAAAAAGCCGGACACAAACAAAAGCTCACAACCATATTTCGCATGAAAACGCTAAACAGTTTAGCTTACTTTCATTGTACCCTTTGGGCCTTAAAGGCCCACCGCCAACAGCCATCCTTTGCGAGCTTGTGGTTTTGTTTTGCATTGCTACGTCTACAGTCAGAGGTACGGCGCAGCGTTTGTATAATAGAATGACTTGAAAATGTTTGCCTGTGTACATACGCTACTAACCTACAAGAGGATTAGCAGCGTCTGTGAAATCCCGTTGATAATCGTGCTCAGTCACGCAGTCCTTCTCCAGGACTTGGGGACTCGTTCCTGATTGGCTCACGATCACGTTATAGCCGTTGCCAATTTAAAACTCGTTCTCTGTCTATGATTCTATGGCAACGCACGCCCTTTTGGAGCAAAAAGCGTGCAGAATGTTTCGAGAACAGCCACACAGGCGCCAAAGTGCAAAAGAGAACGTGCGTTGTCATGGAATCGTAGACAAAAAGCGAGTCTTGATTTGCAAAAGCTATGTTATTTTTAATATTGAATTTAAAAATGCATTTGGATTGAATAATGAAATCAGCCATGGAATAGTGAATTGAATATTCAACTCTAGCGGGGAACGCTACATGTCTTTTGACTGTAACTTATTATGCAAATTTATTTTTCATTGCGTGACCTGAACACGATTAGTAACGGGATTTCACAGACGCTACTAATCCTGTTGTAGGTTAGTAGCGGATGTACACAGGCTAGAAAATGTTAGCTGAAACGCTGTTTGTGTCGTATTTGAAAACCGACGTTTCGGCAATGCTGCCTTCTTCAATATTTTCAACAGAGTGACTCAGAGTGAGAAACGTCGGTTTTCAAATACGACACAAACAGCGTTTCAGCTAACATTTTCAAGTCATTCCATTACGTCTACAGTTAACATCTTGGATTGTTCTTTGTATACTGCATGGCTTCCGAAGTCTTTTTTTGTCGACTGTTTGGTTAATAATTCGATCCAATATGATCAATCCAATCATTAGATCAATCATACGCGAAAACAACAACGTGAAGTCGAGAGTGTACTGGCAGCGATGCCTGTCCAGACCCGTTTCGATGTATTTTCCCATCCATTTCTTGTAAAAATACGCCAGAATACGAAGTTTTGAAAATACATATCCCAGCCAGTATTCAAGCAATATTCACCAAACTTTGCGTAGAATTGACAACTGGGCTCCATTTTCTGATTGACTATTATATATTATTAGTATAATTACTCAAGTGGTTATAAGAATTTGTGCGCGCTGATTGGTCGAGAGCTTCGTTTTCTCTCTCTAAGATCACCTATAGGTGATTATAACATTGAAAGGATTGGGAGGACGCGCGCGAGTTTTGTCATGATCGTGAAAAGTCCAACAAAAACAAGATTTTCTGTCTAAAAACCTTATGAATCACTTGAGCAATTTTTTCGTCTCGGGGACTATTCGCCGAAAATCACAGTGCCTGAGGCGACTAATTGTTAATTAATCAACTTTGCCTAATAGGCAGCTATTAAAATAACATAAGGTAATAGTTACGTCTGCCCTGATTCCAAATGTCTGAATGTTTTCTAGGTTTTTTGTCACAAGGTGACGGGCGCTTTTCTGGTATATATAAATAAAAGAATGGCGATGTATGTTTGGTAGGGAGCCCTATTTTCATGACATGAATCATTAATAAAATAGCACCTTAATGTAAGTTATATAAACCTGAACTTGATATAGAAGAACTTGATATAGAAGAACTTTGAGAAACTTAAGGAGACCAAGAATATTACCTTCATTTGCTAATTTGGTGTGATCGTAATTCGGTCCCGTTTCTTTTGTTGGTGTTGGCCCTCGTCCGAGTCTCCAATGAAACGTTGCATTTTTGCCATGTATCATTCCGCAGAGGCCGTCTTCAAAGTCACATTGTACTGGAAAAAAAGCGACCAATAATAATGGGGTTTACCTTCGTCAACTACCCTCTGATAATTTGCTGGTACTTTAGAGATACGGGAAGGATAGGTAATTGTCAATTAACACACAGCAAGTTGGAGGGCGCTTGATGTCAGGCATTGCCTAATTGATCGACTCACGTGAAGATTCCTCTTATAAAGGGCACTCCTATATCTGGAATCTTCCTTCTAAAACTTCGAGTCAAGTTAACAACATATCGTGGAAAGTCATCGTCTAAACGACGGTATTCGAGCAAAAGATTTTCGCGAGTCAGCTTTAATAAACTAAATGTTGCAATATTCACCTCAATTCTTCAAATACACATTTAGTTCTTGTACATAGTTGTGGTACATCCTACCTTTGTAACTTGCACAGTCCTCAATTGATCGCGTTATAGTGATATTTATCGTGCATGTCAAGTTGTTCAGTGGACAGCCATTTCCTTCTTAAAGGAAAGTAAAACATAGTCTTATTAGTAAATGTAAACTTTCTAGAGCTTGTACATGGAATCAATTTCAACAAGCTATAACTGTCTCAATACCACATATCCAAGGCTCATCAGAACCATCCTCACAGGTAGGCGCTTCCCCGTTGCATGTAACTGACCATGGTATGCATTGACCACTGATGCACTGAAATTCTCTCTCTGAGCACTGTCTGTCTAAATGACATCAAAAGCAATAGACCTCTTTACCTTGCGCGTAATGTTGTCCAATTTCAGATCACGTGGCATTCCCATGAGTACTCTTTACTTGTTGTTTTTTTGTTTTTTTGGCTACGCACCGAAGGATATATGAATATGGAAGTAACCCAAACAGAGAAAGAATATTCAAATGAATGCCGCCACGTTATCTGAAATGGGACAACATTACGCCAAAGGTAAATAGGTCTATTGCCCGTTAAGTTAAGAAAATCGCAATATGAAAATTGCAATAACGCTACATATCCCATATATACCGCCCCCAGAAAATACCACAGGGACAAAGACTGGAATGCTATTCCCTGAGTTTATTCTAGTAAAGTGCATACCGCAACGGCTTTCGTCAGATGCATCACTGCAATCGTGTTTTCCATCGCATAACCTGGATGATGCGACGCATTCTCCACTTCCACAAGAGAACTGGTTTGACAAGCACTTGCAGTTGGCTTCATCAGAGTTGTCTAAGCAAGCGGGGTCTCCATCGCAGACAAGATCGTCACTGATGCACAGACCATTATCACACTGGAACTGGGAGCTGCTAGCGCACCGATATCCTACACAAAATGTAGAACCGTATAATAAGCAGCTTATTAAAACCCATTCGGCAGGATCCAATTAAAGAGAAAGGTGGTCTATACTTCAGAAAGTTAGAGAGAGTTAATTATTTGGGAAGAAAGGTTGGAGTGCACGGCAGACATTTGAACCACGAGATTCCTGACCATCAGACCAGTGTTTTACTAGTTGAGGTACGAGTTAATCTTCTTTGCTCAATTTTTCAAACAGTCATTTTAATTGGACTGCTGTTGAAATTAAAACCCCATCACCTAGATATTGGCGTTTACCCGGTCTGCTGTGGAGAGGCAGTTGACTGCATGTCTCTGTAGAAATACTGATGTTGCTAATCGCCACTGCCAAAGTCCCGTTCATGTTACTGTTACCGATAAGTGCTACCTGTAGAGAACAAATTCAGTAAGTTCACTTACAGCATCGGAAATTTTATATTGCTTTCAGTACTCAACACTCTCAGTACATGATGCTCTTTTGTTGCAGTAACCTTTCTTGCCCAGCGCCCTCAGTATGCTCGAAGGACGATGGACCCCTTGAACCTTACTTGTGTCTTAGTTTTGTAGGGACACAATTGCAAGCGGCGGCAAGACAATTGCGAGAGTATGCGAGTACTGTTTTGTTTATGTTTATCATTATGTCTAAGTTGAATGTTATTTAACGCTAAGTCGCCGAAGACGACGTCAATATCGGCGAATACTCACAGAGACAGTAGGGGTGACTATTCGCCAGTAATCACTTTTTCACGACCATAACAAAACTCGCACGCGCACTCCCAACCCTGTAGGTGATTATAGGAAGAGAAAACCAACCTCTCGATCATTCAGCGCGTGGAAATTCTTATAATCACGTGCGAGTAGTTATACTAGTCAGCAGTATTTAATTGATTGCTGTTAACAAAATAAGCTGGAAGTTACCTCTTTAAAAGGTAAATGCATTCTGGGGGTATCCGCATTAAATCAATTACAGTGCTAAGAAGTAGCGGTCGCATTTCGGTACATGTTTGTTTGATCAATATACCTTAATGCTGCTGTCTTCTTTCCATGAAACTTCCGCACTTTTCCAGGATTTCCCCTGAAAACCTGTTATTTTCCAGATTTCCGTGTAGTTTTCTTTAGCGGACGTCTTGAGAAGCACTGTGAGACTCGATTTACTTTTACTTGGAAGTAGAAAAGAAAACCGCAAACAAAGCCCAAGTGTCCGCTGAGCAAAACCGGTGGGAATCCAGGGACTTTCTAGCCAAGCAACATTTCTTTCGTCAATAAGGATAATTCGTCCTGCAGTATGACGAAAAATTGTTATACTGGATATTTATAGTAACAGCTTTTTACACAATATATCTTTGACGCACACAGTCTCGCCGCAAACCAATTGACAAACAAAAACAAATTTAATAGCCACCGTTATCAACTCGCCTTGGAACAAGCTAGTAGGTGATGATATTTTCCATCCTGTTTTTCCCTGCCTGTCAAAGTTATTCCACGAACACGTGTCTTTGGAAAACGTGCACTGCATTAGGGTTTTTGCTGTAAATACGAAAACTTAAACTATTAGTAAAGCATATTAAGGAAGCTCACATTACACAAAATAAAGACGATACCTTTCACTGCGAGTTCTCCTATGACTTTTTCTTTCTTTAAACCCGGTATATCGTCTACGTATGAATAGGATATCTAAACAAAGACATCAAGGCAGCAGATGTTTAGGTTGTACCGTTCTACTCAATGTTTTGGATGCAGAGCATTTTAACAACATCGTTGATTTAAAGAGCCCGTGCAGTCAGCCACTCCTTTGTTGTTGTTTTCGTCGATATTAGAAGCCGAATTACGTGTACAAATGTCTAAATCAACATCCAAAAACAAAGTTTCAGATTTGATTGACCAAATTCAATCGAAAAAATTGCTCTATATTCTCCAAATCAGCCGATGGCAGTCCGGCAGTCCGGATTTAACCAGGCTCTTTGTCTTCAGACCTGTCTACGAATGAATAATACAATAGTCCCCAATCTATGGTTAAGTCAGTTAAGGATTCCAACTCGCCTTTTACAAATGAAATTTTGATTATTAATTTAATTAAATCACCTTTTTAGGTGTTTTGCGGCAATATTGTACACTGAAGTATCCCTGTCAATAGGCCTTATCACGGTTTCCGCCGCCATTTTGTTATCAATTTTGTTAGTAGCAACCCGTGGAAAATCCCACATAAACTCTGGAAACGCGAAGTGAAATCGTTACAAAACTATAAGCAATTATTGGATGAGGTTTTTGTGATTTCCAGAATAAACAATGTCGAGACAGGTGGATTCCACTTGACGAGACAAATGTTTATTCTGGAAATCACAAAAACCGAATTCAATAATTGTTTTATTATACATTGATTCAGTAAAAATACTTGTTTTTCTGTCAATCAATTTATTTTACACAAGCGAAAAACATTCAAGTGCTCTAGTCCTATGATGCATTGCGCGCGTAGAGCCAATAATCAGCTACCTGATTTTTCAAGAATCAGCATGAGATCCTAAAAGTGCGTGATTCCCAAAGTAAAGCGCAAGTTTTTAGCCAATCAGAATCGAGATGGTGAGGACAATGTATAATAATTGCACTTATCAACAAAGTAATTAGCGTAAAGTAATTCTACTTGCCCAAACAATCACTCTACTAAATTTCAGCTTCCTACGCTTTCTATAAAGCGAGCGATTGTAGTTTTTAGTTTCGCACATCTACCCTGTATTTTGACAAGCTTTTTACGCATCGATGCACAGAAATCTGACAGATTTTACATGGCGTCAGTTATTAAGAATTAAAAACGCAATTGCTCGATTCTCACAGTAGCTATAGCCTCCAAACTTTACAGGTGAACTGTTTCAGCCACTATCTCAATGCTACATATTTTGCCAATATGTTTGATAGTTTCGCAACGATTTCCCTTCGCGTTTGCAGAGTTTATGTGGAGTTTTGGCGGCAGAAACCGTGATAAGGCCTATTCTTTCACAAGTTTACAAACCCTTACTTTAACGTCATAACGCTGAGGCTGAACCAACGTGTTTAGTGTTGTTTCAAAGTGTTCCTGAGTACAAGTCATTTGGAGTGTGTCGTTCACCAGGAATGTTTTGTTGAGGATTAGAAGATGGAGTATTACAGGACAGGATGGACAGTATACACCATGGCAACAATATCTATAACGGGCTACAGTGAAGGAATAAAAAAGAAATCAATCGTAACTACAATTCTACTATGTTTCGAGTGAAGGTCATAATTTCCGGCATAGAATAACAAAATCATCAGCAATCAGCAAAGAAATCTTAGTGATACAAATATGTTAAATAACAGTCATTCTGATATTTAACATGTACGTCAGATGATATTATACATGCAAAATCGATAGTGGCTGATTTAGCACATAGCTCAAAAAGATTTAAAAAAAGAGTTGCCAATACTTGAAGTTTTGCTCAGATAATAGATATCGCAGGATATGTGTCATGTTCAGAATACATATACTGGATTTTTAGTGACCATATTTCACGGGCAGTAGATCGATGTGCTGAATAATAAACATTCATAAATTAAATTGTTCACCTTTTATTTCCAACATCTTTCCAACTTCGGTTACAGCCTTCGATGGGTTGTCACCTACGAGGTTGAACTCAATATCGCTAAGTCCTGCCAAAAAATGTATGGATTTATGTATATTGAAAGATGTACGTCTTATCACTGCCTCCAGAAATGTTTCGTTCTTTAAGCCAAATTATCTGAATTGTCTCAATAGCTCTTCGTCGTTTTATGGAATATTGAAGAAATCATATATATAATACGTGATGTTATAATAATGTCAATTTACTTTTACCACAGGATCTTGGAAAAAACGGCGCCACAGAATTGCAAAACCACGCCATTTTCTTGCATACTTGGGGAACTGTGTTATAGGATATAACAAAATCTATACTAAAAAACAGATGTTGGAGCCGAAGTCCACAAACCTGAACAGAAGGAGGAAATCTCACCAGTGTGCATGTTTTTGATGGTTCACCTTTACGTTCTTATTGAAACAACGATTTCTTAAGCAAGGGACAAAGCCGCCATGTTGGAGCCTCCCAGAAACTAAAAAAGAACTCAGTTCGCACGGCTGAAAGCATCATAGACATCCAGACCTAAATGGTTCTGTTACAGATTGCTTACATTTATGTGCAGGAATAATTATAATTCGCAAGCTTTGACCTGACAATAATTTTCATTGAAGTTTGAACAAAAGTACAGAAAGCAAATCATATTCTAGGCCACTGTTCGGATTGAAGGAAGTCTATAAGAGCGGGCTTTTATTTTTTTATGTATCGCCCACGGTGTTTTACTTGTCCACTCAGGCTGTTAGAGGATAATAGAGAGTATCAGATGAAACAGTTCATCTATTATCGTTCCACTTCCGAAAGAGATTTAGTTGAGGTGGGGCTAGAGTTAGGCTTGCTGGATATTTGATCTATAGGCATAAGGAATTTTTTTTTCAAGGACAGGAAATAAATGAAGGCCTTCATATTTCACTGTTGAAGGTTCGTGGAGTTATTGGTACTAGGAGAACTCCTCCAAGTCAAATAAAGTTGCTCAGGGCATCGGAGCTATCGGAAAAAATGCTTTCTTTCTGTTGCCACAAAACAATTGTTTTCCAAACACAGCCTGTACAGTCTATGCAAACACACTGGGAACGTCTGGGATTTGAATTGTCTGCGTTTTATATGTGTATTGCCCCTTCCCTTACTTAAGGGCGCAAATAGAAAATCAGAGCGATATATACCTGGAAATGTCCAGAAAAGCCGGTTTCCTGGAATGGGTCTTTCGTAAGTTCCATTAGGAAGTCGTATGCCCAAGGACGCGCAGTCTTGCTGGTGGCCTTGCTTCATAAGCATTTCCAACGTGTAAAGTTGACACTTACTCAGCAAAACTGGTACAGATTGTTGCTTTATTGGATACCTAGAAAAATGGTGCTCTGTTTATGTTTATGTTTAGCGTTTGAAAATCATTCGACCTCTGTGTGATGATTGGCTGTTTTTTGCTGAAGTGGTTCTACATAAGTAAACGAGCCTGTCAGGACAAGATCTTTTGTAATAGTAGAGATTGTCGTTACAGAAGTAGGGCACAAATTTATACACGCATACCTGTCCCACTGCTGATATCTAACTCGATAGTGCATCTGGAGTCTCGCTATCATGTTATTGGTTGCTGTATCCTCGACGGTGTTCCTCTGCGTCACACTTTTCCCAGACGTGTCTAGCCAGAGCTCACATTCGTCGTCACAGGCAACGTAGAACAAATATGGACCACTGATAGGTACCTGCGTGTCATTAGATAATGACGAAAAAAGTACAAAGCACAAATTATTATGCTAATAAAGGTGGCGAGAACGACGTAAATGCAGTCCCATTCTATTTCGTATAGCTATATTCGTTATCATGATTGTGGTTCAACGGTGCCAATACCATCAGCAATAAGCATGTGCTTACTTGGATGTATGCCAGGAGTCTTTGTCCATAATTGGGTGCTATGTTATAGGGTGCGTTGAACGACTTAAGCCTATTGACAGTATCGGGCTGTTTGGGGTAACGCACGTTAGCGCGTAGACTGGTTAGAGACCCCGATGTCACTTGGAACCATACTTCTTGGTGGACACCATGGAACTCACTCTGTAAATCTGAAATAATTACACATCGATTGGATTAGCTAGCCAACAGTTGCGACGACGGCAACGAGGACGATGACGAACAACTGAACCTCGCCTACTCGTTTGTTCATGTTTCTCTATATGCAGCTAAAATTCGGAATCCATCTTTGCATTTTGGATAGATAGATAGATAGATAGATAGATAACTATATTAAAGTGTCAAAAAAAACCGTCTAGCGTGGGAGAAATCCCACACTAATATTGACAATAGCTTGCTGCTATTTTCATATAGCAGCAACTTCACATTCATTAACGCTCTCGGTAGTAGTTCAATGTCCTATTTCAAAAGAAAACTGTGGACATGCATATGATTTCATACATTACAGAAATGCGAATATCAAGAGCTGTGGGAAAATTCTCTGAACCGAGCAATGTTCTCAGTGAGAGAGACATCAACAAGGGTTACTCGTAGGAAGATAATGGAAGCATGTATTCGATCTCGACTGGTATATGTTACACAAGCATCCCTCATAAAGAAACTTGAAAGTTGCTGGATTCAACTACTAAGAAATATGGTGAAGGGAGGCTGGGCCAGGAAGTTAACACCAGAAGGAGAAGAGGAAGGCTATTAAGTCCGTTACAAAAATATCGAAATATTGTCCATACAAAGTCCATCCGTAATTTTATTGGAAAATACTGGAAAATAGTCCAAACACTGCCATCACGAAGAAACTGGTCTTTGCTACACCAACTGGACCCCTAGTACAGAGACCCTTGGCTATGAATATCCGCACTACTCAATCTATCTATTGATCAGGCAAAGCCTAAAACCCAATCAAGGAGTGACTTCAGCGGAGACGACCCGACTGCGACGCTGACATAGTCGCATAAGGAGGAACATGCAGGCACAGATACATGTATTTACACTTGCAGGCATTTTGTATAGCAAATCATACGTCGTCGAGCTCAATTTGGAATAAATCAACGAGTACACCAAAACACGAGCCGCTAGGCGAGTGCAATTTGAGCTTTCTGAGAACGCACAATTGATTCCAAATTGAACGAGAAAAGTTCGAATCGAATCCAAGTGCCAGCTTATCATGTGACGACTCTTCCTACCAAAACAGGTATCCAGTTTTTTGGGGTTTCAAGGGTGTCTATTATTAGTCTAATAATATGGATGCAAAAATTTCTCGATTCTGATTGGTCGAGAGCAGTGCAATTACAAAAGTAATTTGCACTCCAAAAAAGTAATTGCACTCAAATGAGTGCAGGTATTTCATGAAGCTGATTGGCTAAATAAACAATGGATTTTGCTAACGAGCCAATCAAATGCGCGCTAGCTGTCACGCCACTCGATCTGTTTGAGCCTTGTCAACAAGATGGGAGATCGATAGATGGCTTTGGATGGAGGGAGAAATTCGGTTCCTTTTCATGAAAATCATCTTCCTAAACCCTTGGCAAGCAAAATGTGAATTCCTTATGGACTTGAGCAAGACTTGTTTTAGTTCTCATTCTTTGTTATGGAAGGATATGAAGGGAAATCTTCGTTGACTGTGAATCTAGCGGCGGGAAATGCCAGCGATGAAAATGAACTAGAAGTCTACAAGAGCACATGCGATACGGACAGTTTTCCGGATCAAATTCCTATCAATCTTGGTTGTTTAGCTGTTACAAGAAAGTTTACACAAGAGAATACTTCAGGTATGTCTTCTGTGGAAGTTCACCTAGCTATGTTCACCTTTCTGGACAATATTCTGCCCGTTTTTGGTGACCGAAAATGCACAAGCAACTAAGCTTTCAAAAGCAATTCAAACTGAAAGAAACCAACCAATTAATTAATACAGGCTCTCTTATGTTATTTTACCTTGGAATCTGAAATAAAGTTTAGGATTGTCAAAACAGAATTCCACCTGCTTCTAGCATAAAATAAATTTGTTGTGTCAAGTATATTTATGTCAAGATAGGTTTTGTAAACTTTGCTCGCTTGTCTCGCACGCGTTCAGTGCATTTGTGGCCACTGCAAATAAGGTCTTTCTCTAAAAATTTTTGCATCCATATTATTAATAAGTAATCATACGACTATTCTCGTTCAATTTTGGATTAATTAAACTCGTGTGATTTTCAAAAAGCTCAAATTGCACTCGCCCTAACGGGCTCGTGCAATTTCGATACTTTTTGAAAAACTCACTCGTGCAATTAATCCCAAATTGAACTCGAAGTCGTATGATTACCTATACAAATCACACTAGTGGTCAATTGTCAATGCTGCGTCCTGATAGGCTAAGCTACTAGTAGGCTATAAGTTGTAGCCTACTAGTAGCGAAAAGGCAAATGACCAGACCAGAAAACGTTTTTGGCTATACAAATTGACCTACTAGTGTGATTTGACTAATTCGGTCTCATGGGCTATTGACCCAGAGCCCATTCGGGCTCGAGAAATTATTGTTAAATACATGTCGAAACATTTTATATTCCATCCGTTCATAACATGAAATGTCTTTTAAGCAAGTTAGGCCTACGGCAAACGCCGAACTTCAGCCGTTCTTGTTCTGTCGAACCTTTCCTTTTTCAAATGATGCCGCTTCATTATACTTTATAATCAAGAAATGTCGATTGTTTTGTATTGGAACGGCGCGACTCTGGCACGGCGTTTGCCGTAGGCCTTAATGACTATCCGCCTGAGTATAGAAAGGTGGTACCACGTATAATATCAATCAATCGATCTTACTAAAACCCTGTACTTAGTGACTTGCCTGAGCCTTCCACAATAACTTCACAGAGCGTTAATGCCTCTTGTTCAGACTCTTCTTGGACAGTAACTTGAGCAGTTATATCAGATGCGTCGCACACAAAGAGTGTGCTTTGGCTGGTAACAAAGTAGTGGTAGAACTTGCATCTCGCAGGGGGCCCAGCTTCAGTCCCCAGTAGAACCCTTAGATTTGTCATGATGTCTAGACAACAGTCTTTCCTATTTACGATGCGAACAATCCCTACGTAGATGGGCTTCTTAAGTTGTATAGTGATCCATGCATTGGTTGCCTATTGAGAAATTGATTGGTTAGACAATTTTTGTATAGGGTCGTTCTAACGTAATCACCGGCTGGGTCTTGAACACTGTTCTCTCGTACGGCATACCGGCGCTCTACCACTGAACTAACGGTTTGGCGACTAAATGTGTGTATATTCTTTTTTCTTTCCGCCTCCGGATGTACAGCGTGCAAGTTGCTTACCTTTTCGGTTTTCATGCAAGTGGCAAAATCTCCATCCACAGCAAACGTAGCTTCTCCGAGGACCACTGGATATGCAGTAATAACGTTCTGTCGGTGGGCCTGATTTCCTGAAGAAAAAGGCTTACAAGAATTTATATGCTGAAAGCAAGCATGTCTCCCTGCCAACCAAAACTGGAATGTGAAAGAAAAAGTCATTTTCCCCGAAGGCGGGAACTCTATGATGAGATAGTAATTATGAAAGGGCTGTTTGATCATGATAGAGATAGTGGTTAGTGTGATAGAGATAGATATAGAGGTGAGTGTTATTGATAACAATAATATTTATTACTTATATTTCGCATTTTCTTTAAATATAATCAAATGCGCATTACAGCGCAGTATAGTAAGAACTACTAAATAAAAATGTATTGACTAATTGTTTAAAAATAGTGATGTTTGTTGTTGTTCTAGCTGCCACTGACAGGCTGCTCCATAACATGGGTGCAGCCCTACTTAATGATCGATTACCCATTGTGATCTTTGTGGTATCATTAGGAAAACTATCGTTATTGTTACGCCTGTTAAAAATTGTAATTGCAAATTTAGGCGCACCGAAAATCGCGCACTAGCTTTCATAACAAGTTATAACCTTTTTATCTGATAGTCCGGTACTCCATATAGGAGATGGTATGACATGTTTTACGGGAACACTAGGTGGTCTGCGTCGGCGGAGACGTGAACATGAACAACAACAACCAAAGGTTGAGATTTATGTTAAACGCCGTGGAAAATGGTGTTTTGCTGACGTTTTGAGCGTTAGCCCTTCGTCGGAGTCTCCATATAGGAGACTGTTACAATAGTCAAGTGATGAAGGCATGAACTAATTTCTCATTTCATTTTTTAGTAATATATTTCCTAATGTGTCAATATTGTATAATTCAGAAAGAAAGCACCACTGCAGGTTTTCGTTATATTTGTGTCCATGTTCATGCTCGAGTCAAACCAAGAGCATAAGCTTTGTGCCATGAAAAACTATAAACTTGCAAGTAGCATTTAAAGAGACAGGGACTTACGCGAGTCCGTCTGACAAATATAAGGCCAGGGATAACTGCAGCTTTCTTGATGTAACCTGGTCTTGTTTAACAATTGTATCAAAGCAGCACAGGACCCTTTCTTAAAGTAGTCAAAGTATCTCGGTTCCCACAGGTCTGCGGCAACTGGTTCTCCATCTGTCCAACGAAATTTACCAACTTTCTTCAGGCCAACATAAAACTGCCTCTCCTTTATGTTGCTCGCAGCAACGATTTCATCCAGCTTTGCTCCAATAACTAGCCGCAGCTCTTCTCTGTCGATTATTGCCGGATAGCCCTTATTCTCAGCACATTTGATGCGGCAATCGTGCCAACTCTCATGGGCATTTCCAATGTTGAATTGAAAACAGAAGTGATCGATCATAATCCAGTTATTTTCACAGAATGAACTGCCTATGATATAAAAGGAAAATTGGGTATTAATGAGGAAATTTAGTGTTCCAATGGCGTAATGTCTAAACGGAGTTACCGTCGACTACCAAGGCGGAAACACCTTCTTGAGATATTATTATTCAATCGGTAAATCTTTCAGCAAAAAGGAACACATACATATGCGACTTACTCATAGGCTTCTGACAGATATATCCCCGCTTCACTTCACAATTTCCATCGTTGATTTTCCATCCTTGGCCCTTCCAGCTAGCATCCCATTCTTCCGCGTTGATAATGTATCCACATTCTCCATCCCCGGACGGCTCTCCAGGACCCCATAAGCTAATATTCATCCTCTGTTTTGACAACCATAACCATTGAAAGTCCGAGCGGATGGATCCACTCACTAGATAAATCCTAAGGCGAGATCAAGTTAATCATAATCAATATGAAACAAGCTCTTCGTTAAATCTGGCAACATCGGTAATAATAATAATCTTGGAGAAGTGCGGACCTCAAAATTCGTACTTAGGCATCACGTTCATTAAGTTACAGTAAAAAGAATTCATTAAGCTTAAACAAAGAGAATGCTTTGCATAAATGTTTTGCCTTGTTTTGTTTTTTTCGACCCACTTGAGATCCCGATGATACACGATACTCGTGTTTGATTTATGGAACTGTAATTTTCTATAAGAAGCGGAAACGATTTTACTTTTTATTCCATGTTTCAAAATTTTATTGTTATTAAACTTGTAATCTTCCGTTTGTAAGTTTGCTTTTTTTAGGGAAGAGGTCAAAACACTTGTATTCGAATGGTACCCAATTTTTTCATGGGAGGTGGTGGGTACCGGCATCTACCCCCTTAGGTACCCAATACCCCTTTTTCAGACCTCATTTTCTCAGAGCATGATCTAAGGGTACCTGTTTTTATTGCACATATGGACTCCTCTCGCTGCGAGGAAAGCGTTGGAGCACTCACCTTTTTGATATCTATTTTATTTAAGGAGATACTTGTTCCTAAAATTCAGATGTTTTGACCTCTCCCCTTATAGACACGAAAACCGTTTTTTTTTTTTCATTCTTTATCAGCACTTTTTATGTGACAGTACTTCTGTTGGACGTCGTAGAATCTGTTAAGGTAGTCATTCAAGACTTCAAAGTCCCGAAGAGTTTTAGGGGTGGCAATGCGTCCTCCTCTCTTCATGCAGTCGATTCTTGCTTCATTCCATTCCAGTGGGGTGTTATGGTGCTGAATACAGACTTGTCCAACGGAATGCCATCCAGGCAAACAGTTAGACACATCTAATACACAAAATACAACCAATTAGCTTAGAAAATTGAATGGGCATGAACAGATTTATTTGGGGCAATTCATTTCAATTCAACTTTATTGCACACTCGTTATAATAACTAATTACATTGTTTTGAAGTACATATAAATAAAAAAAGAAGAAATCAGATTAGGAAGTAGAAAGAAAAACACATTATGGAATAGTGCGTGGTGGCCAAAGTACCACAAGCTTTGGAGTTGGCCACCAAGACTCGGAGGATCTTATTTGACGTTTGCCCCTACTTTGTGCTGCCAATTTGATTAATATAATTATATAATTTATTATGTCATTTAGAGCTAAGGATGAGGATTGTAAAACTCCAACAATCGATGGTACGATCTTTGCTCATCTTTGTTATCTGGTTACATTCTTTAGCACTGAAAGAACTATTCGATGACTGAATATGGCAGAAATGTGGCGTCAGGTGCTGATTGCATACGATGGTGTGTATAGTGTAGTGTGCGATCAGTCTAGCACGCCTGCTGTTTTTGTGAGTTTTGAGGTTTCATGAGTTTTGTTATTTTTGCTATGCAACCACTTAGCTACAAACATGGGCTTAACTGCTCAGGCTTACTACGCCAGGGCTCCAGAATTACCTTTAATATAAACATATGCGAAAAAGTGTTCATCAAGCTGCTCCCCACAGCATGCCCCAGCTCCATATTTTATCCCTTGAGATGCGGTTCCGCCATCTCGGCTGAGCAACATGATTTTAGTCACGTTGCCACTGTTTTCCTGTTGAGCATAAAATATCTCGAAAGGAAAGCAGTACAAATTTATTACTTTGAAGATCCTAGAAACAGTGTTTTTGATGCAGCCTGCCTCGGGGTAGATGTAGTAGATTTTGTCCGTGGAGGAGGTGCGAGTTTGAAGACCCACGAAGGAGAATTGGTAGACCCAGCCACTGTGGGCTGGGTTAGTATCTAGCTTGAAGACGTTGCCGCGTTGCTTGAAGAAAGAGTGGATTTCCTTTCTACCTGGAAACAAAATTAAAGGGGATTGCCCTTACCTTTCTAACAAAACAACAATTATAACGCGTTCCAAACTAGTTTGAGGTTTTCCAAAACTCAAAAAAATGGAGTCAAGCCATCACACAACTCTAAATCTCGAAACTTATTCAGAGCAATAAAATAAATCAACAACGGACCCTTCTATTTGTTGGCGCTATGTCGGTAAATCGTTCTAAATACATGACCATTACCCGATGTTGAAAAACACGCATTTTACACAGAACACAGCAATTTCATTAAACTCTTTATTGTGATATGAATTATTTCCTCTGACATCAAAATCAATCGCAAAAACTGTGTTGTAAAAAAGTATTATTCTTCTGAACACGAAAAACTCTAGTATGAAACACTATACATATCAACTTTTCTTGTGTTTAAAAACTACTACGCGTTAAAGCCCGAAAAAATATGCTAGGAAATTCATAGCCAATTGAACCTCCAACAAATGGCTAGGAAATTCTTAGCCATTTGAACCTCGAACAAATGGCTAGGAAATTCTTAGCCATTAGAACCTCGAACAAATGGCTAGGAAATTCTTAGCCATTTGAACCTCGAACAAATGGCTAGGAAATTCTTAGCCATTTGAACCTCGAACAAATGGCTAGGAAATTCTTAGCCATTTGAACCTCGAACAAATGGCTAGGAAATTCTTAGCCATTTGAACCTCGAACAAATGGCTAGGAAATTCTTAGCCATTTGAACCTCGAACAAATGGCTAGGAAATTCTTAGCCATTCGAACCTCTAAATAAGTGGCGTTAACTACTGTAATCTCCCGCATATAAGAACCTGGATTTTAACAACCTATTAGGCTAAGATGTTGCTTATAAACCACGTTGTCTGTATTTTCAGTTCAGATTAGCACTTGTTTTATAAGCTAACATTCTAGGTTCTTATATGCGGGTGTTTGTGTTCAATAAAGAGTGAAAACAGTAATAGTTAAGTGAGTGTGCTACCTAGAGAAAAGGCTAAACATCAATGACGCAGAATAGTATTCATTTTGCCAGACCCGGAAAAAGTAAGGTGGAAATTTCCACCGAGCATCGTCGGACAAATCTAATGCTAAGTATTCATTTTGCCAGACCCCGAAAAAGAAGGTGGAAATTTCCACCAATCGTCGGACAAATCTAATGCTAAAAGTCCGGATTTTGCCAGAGCAATAAAATGCTACTCGTAAAGCTGAATGAAGCTTAGAGACTCCGAAAAGTGAGATGAAAGTTTCCAACCGTTACAGCGCTGTAAAAATACCATCTTCAAAGTCTAGAAAGCTACTGTGTTGGAAACTCTAGCAGCAGATTCCAAAATACAATGCTAAAGGTTTGCCTCATACTCTAAGAAAATATGAAATCCTTAAACTTAATGCATTAACTTTAATTTCAACTTGAGTTTGTAAAAACGTCTTCTCGGCATTCGTTATTAGTTATTTATACATTTTTGTCAATGGAACCCGCAGTGTCAAACCAGGCGTCAAAACACCGCCGGATGAGGCCACTAAAATGAAATCGCAACGTAACATTTCCAGTCAGTCATGTCGAACAACATACTAATATGTACCTAGTCTAGGTACATATCAGTATGTTGTTCGACGTGACTGACTGGAAATGTTACATTGCGATTTCATATTTCGAACTATAACGTGGCTTCTTATAATAATACACTGGCAAATTCCTCGAGTGTAACTAGATGAAAAATCGCGGAAATCTCAGACAAAGCACGGTCTCGATAGAAATAGATAACCGCAAACAATTTCCTGTAGCGAAGATGTTCGTCACAACTATTGAGTGCATACATTGTTCTTACGTCCAGGTTTCCTACGCAAAGTTCTCCTATTAACCCAGAATGGTAAATAGCCGAGGCTATATTACTTATATTATAGACATCAGCGTTTACCTTATATTCCATATCACCCGAGTAGGAAGATGTCGCAATCATGTCTCCGAGAGGAACTTTGAACTGGTTTTAAAAGCTTGAAGGGCATATTGTTATTCGTTTGTAAAATGTTCGGCCTTTCCTTCTTGCTTTTGTTTGGAAGTACAACTTTTGTCTACGGCCCTCGGTTGGCTTTTCCTTTCCTTTTACGTGACATTGTAGCCATCGACGGCCATAAGACTTATGTTCAAAATACAAAGGACAATGATCAGTCCGTTGCAAGAACAAGCAGCACCCATGGTGTTGATGTTTATGAGTGGTCACGTGTAAGGTCTTGACCTATAATCCCGCGTTTTGATTGGTCATTAAATTTGCTTTCCTTTTTTGGATAATTCGAAATTTAACTTTGAGTTGGTTTCAGCGCGGCATCCTCTAAACGGAAATAAACTTCATTGCTCGCTTTGCTTGCAAAGGAAGAGTCTTCGGATAAAGAGAAGTCTGCGCTGCTTTTGTATGGTTACAATCACCAGGGCTGCTCCGGAAAATAACCGCTGGTACTACAAAATTCAAAATAATCAAGTTTGAAACGAAGAGTATGAAAGGTAAGCTTCAGTTTATTTACAATATTAAGCACAGAAAATGTTTACTGGCTTTCTGTCCTTACTGGCTTTCTGTCCTTGCTAGACAGTACACAGCAAGATATAGGCAGAAATGACTGCTTGCTGTTATTGTTATGGAAAGTATTTAGCTTCCCTCACTCCTAAATAGCTAGTATTAGATGCTCGGTGCAAAAACAATGCGACAGGCAGCTTTTTACTATCAGTTTCAACGGAATAAAAGACAAACAAAGGGTAATAGTGTTACACGCAATAGAAAACAAACCGCTACTGAACAATTACAGATGCGCGATTATAATAAGTTTAAGGCATTACGGTGTAGTTCAGTTTTTGCCCGAGTTTTTGGCTCTCTATTATAATAGTTAATACAATTTATGTTCTTGGCTTACATGTTGTTTACCATTCTCAGGGCTCATTATAACTCTCTTCACCGGCTCAAGCCGAAATCAGCCTGACTCAACGAACCACGAACATATTTCTTACCGCGAAAATCTACTATTTGTTATTTTGCGATTCATCTAAACATATGAACGTCTTGATTGCATCGATAATCATCAGCGAATAATTACGTTATAAAATATATTTTCTACTCTCTGACTCTGAACGCACATAATTCTTGACAATTCATTATTTTCTGCTTTAGGTATCTACCAAAGCTCGTTTGATCTCCAGGAGAAGACAGTTATGATAATGGAACTAAAAACATTGCGTTTTACGCAGTGGCTAAATGACTGGTAACCACCGGTCAAGGTCTTCAGAATGCGTATAACAGACATTGAATAGAGAAAAAGAGTTACTCACTATTTGCCTCTCCATCACTCTCTCTCTCTCTCTACTTTTAGCATTGCATTTGACCAACAATGTATGATGGAAATTTCCACCTTACTTTTTCGGTGTCTGCCATATCCAGACTTTTAGCATAGTATTTGTCCGACGATGCTTGGTGCAAATTTCCACCTTACTTTTCGGGGTCTGGCAAAATCAAAAATTTTAGCATTAGATTTGTCCGACGATGGATGATGGAAATTTCCACCTTACGTTTCGGGGCTGGCAAGCCCAGCGCTGTAAATTTCAAACATGGTGAATGTTTGGTAGTGATGACACTCAATTTATGTTTTTTTCTAACCAGAATAAGGACTTTTGGAAGGAAAATAACATTAGCCTTTACTTTTGTCCAAACAATCTCTACTTCAGAATACAGCACAGATAGAAGAGTCTGTAAAACGCTGATCATTATTGTATTGGTCTAATTGTTACTAACTATTTATACCTGTATACCTGTAAATAAAGTTTATACATTATTATTGACATTTAAAATCGTTTTCTAATTGATATAGAAGTATTTTTTGTGTAATAAGTTGTAGATATCCACTCAAGTGGCTCGCACGCGCGCATAGAAATAATGCGTTAGCCATTTCACAGCTTGAACTTCCAAAAATGGCTAGGAAATTCTTAGCCATTTGAACCTCTAAAAAATGGCTAGTAATTTCCTAGCCATTTTAGAGGTTCAACTGAATGGCTAAGAATTTCCTAGCCATTTGTTAGAGGTTCAAATGGCTAAGAATTTCCTAGTCTTTTCAAAGAGGTTCAACTGAATGGCTAAGAATTTCCTAGCCATTTGTTAGAGCTTCAAATGGCTAAGAATTTCCTAGCCTTTTCAAAGAGGTTCAAATGGCTAAGAATTTCCGAGCAAGTTTTGAAAGGTTAAATATGGGTGTGAATTTAGGTTCAAATTGCGTAGAATTTCTGACAAAAAAAAGATAGGAAAAAATTTCATGAAAAGTTCTAATATCTTTAAATCTATGTTGAATTTTGAAGAACACCGCGAAATTGTTTTCACAGTCGGTGATAATCCATATATCTCCTCGAAACTATATTTTTTATGTAGAGAAACAAAAGAAATCCTACAAATCAACCCATTTTGGAAAACCTCAAACTAGTTTGGAACGCGTTTTATAAAAGCGCTGTTTTCTAGCTCCTTACTCGTACGAAGGCAGCGACCCTTGGACACAATAATGTCGTCTATCGCAATATCACTTCTATAATGATCACCTCGTATAGCATCTATGAGGATCTGCAATAGAGGATACATGATTATTAGAATCGAATAAGAGATTTTTTTAATGTAAGCTATCGATACCACATCTTGTGAGAGACGGGTAGAAACCGGAGTTAGTAGTAAAAAAGAATAATTTTTACACATTTGCACTATTGCGTAGTTTACTTAGACCACCAAAATAATTTATTTTCTTATGCAGATAAACTGCTATACCATGCCTAAAACTCTGAACTAATCATATTGAGTGCTCCTGGTACTCTGGTCTGATACGCTCCTGTTCTGAACTAGTCATAGGGCTTCTGATGCACTAATACTCTGATACTCGCCTCTCCTGTTTTGAGCTAGTGATAGGGCTCCTGATGCACTCAATACTCTGATACTCGCCTCTCCTGTTCTGAACTAGTCATAGGGCTCCTGATGCACTGATACTCTGATACTCGCCTCTCCTGTTCTGGACTATCATAGGGCTTTGATACTCTGGTACTCTGATATGATGCTCACCCTTTTGTTTAAACTTGTCATACTGCTACTGATACTCTGCTACTCGCCTCTCCTTTTCTGAACTAGCCATAGTACTCCTGGTAGTCTGATACTCGCCTCTTCTGTTATGAACTGGCTGCCCCTGGTACTCCGATACTCTGATACTCGACTCTCCTGTTCTGAACTAGTCTTATTGCTTCTGATACTCTTCTGTTTTGAACTGGTCATGCTGATACTGATACTCGCCCTTTTGTTCTGAACTAGAATAGAGCTCCTGACACAGGAATACGAGCCAAACTCGACAGGCGTAAAATTCATGGTATGCTACTCCTCAGGAGCAGGAAAAAAATTAAGTGAGCTCGTTTCCCGTTTTAGGCAGCATATGCATAGTGCTATTGGAAAGAATAGTGGTAATTGCAAGAACAATAGGGACAGTACGAAGGTTTATTGTAGTGTAGTGAAATACGTCATAATGTAAATATTCATACACTAGTCCTGGATATTTGACATCCTCAGACAGACAGTAATCTCCTTCCTGGATAACGTTCAGTTCCTGAATGAGAATCAGTACGAGGTGGACGGACTGAGTTGATATTTTCATTCTAGAACAATGAAAATGTACCCTGGGTACCAGCTCGAACTGACACGTTTACTGACACGCTAAGCCAAGACGCAGCGATAGCTTCGCTCGTCGATCAGTAAATTATGCGTTTTGTAAACGAGTAAAGCTTGGAGGCTCCGGTATGCTGGGTAATGGAAATACGGTTCTCTAAAAAATACTAGTGCAGGAACACCCTTTAAGGGACTGTGATTTTGAGTATGGAAAATAAGCTATTACAGAGCCAAATGTAAAAATATTGAGCAACAAAGACAGAGGAAATGTTTCATTTGCAAAACTTCTACTCACCTGAAAAGTGTATTGCTCGTGAAAATAAACATTTGCCCCCTCCATTGGTTGCCTTGGTTACCAGATTTTAGCCAAACGGCGGTCTTAGTGTCATTGACCCGAACATAAACAATTAGATTGCCCATTCCTCCATTACTCTGCCCGTACATATGATACGTAAATGTCATACAGTGGTTGCCGCGGATCTTGGGACTCTTCAGTCTTGCCAAATCGCCATGCTTGTATCTACTTGCCTCCATGTAGATGTACTTACCAACACCTTATGCAAACAAAACAGATGAAGAGATTACGCACGTAAAGTATTTTCTGTTAGCTCAATTCCTAACATAGGCAAAAATATTGCCACAAAAATTCTATGCAAAGTGTTTTGCTCCAAATATTGTGGTCGCACTAGCGCGAAAAGGTTTGCCGCCGTTTTTCTTTTTCTGCTGCTTCTGACTAGTTTTTTTATTTGATTGACAGCGAACTCTATTGTTCCTACAAAACTTTACCAAAATAAGGCAGCTTCAAGGCTGCTCGGCGGCACCTTTGGGTTTTTGGACAAGCATTGGCAGTGCACCATAAAACACCAATTGAGGATGGAGGAGTGATTTAAGGTGGAGAAGAGAGAGTGAACCGAAAATCTTAGTTTTCAATTATTCTCTCCAAAGCCGCCTTAGTAAGCGTTATAATCTACTAGTATATTGTTGATTAGGTCTAGCTAAACAAATTGCATTATAACGCTGTATTCTGCAATATTAATAGCTTGTGTTATTTATATATTTATCGAAGTGCCATAATAATTCAAGTGTTTTATGTATCTTTTACTGTTTTGGCGAGTTACCGATCTTTATCTTTTTATTAACAGTAGCAAATTCATTATTCGTTTTATTGATTTCTTGAAATGTAATCGATTTTTATTTTATCTTGCTTTACATCAGTAAACATTGCCAGCTTCCTATTTGCACGAGAAGACATTTTTTACACCATTTAAACCCCTATTCATTGAAGTTGCACAATAAATAAAAATCGGAATTTTAAGGACAGCAGCTATCAATGCAATATGATCTTTATCGCAAAGGAAGCAGCTGCTTACCAGAAGGACTTGCAGACGGTCCAGTCCAGTAACTTGGCGTGGGGCCCTCTTGTAATCGCCAACGATTAGGTTTGCTTGCGTCGTTGAACCAGTCACAAAGTGTTTCATTAAAGTTACAACTATAATTTCCTGAAAGATAATTCGTAAAGGTTTTAAAGTAATAGGATTATGTCCTAACGCAATTTTAAAGTCTGAAATTGCATGTAAGACACAGAACAATTTTACAGGATACGTTTTGCATGAGTTTTAAGTATAGTGTATGATTAAGATCTAAAAACAGACCAAGTTGACGAGGAGAATCAAATATGTTGGAATCCTTCATTAAAGGAATAAGGGTTATGGAATACACAAGGTAGTAGGTTATATATAGTCTAAAACATGTCACTTTTCGAGGACACGATGAGTATCCGAATGTGTTAGAAGTATTCGGGACCACAGTTTCTACTTTATGCAAGAAAAAGAAGTTGTTGTTGTTTGAGCTTTTACTGATGTTCTTCGTCAAAGATGGTTAAATTAAAACGCATGAGACTATATGACAAGTATAACAAAAATTGCTAACTGTTACAAATAGTAGAAAAAGATTCACATTGCGTACACGTTGATCATGGAACAGCCCAAGGTATGATTAGTTGAAATAAAGGCAACGACTTTCCTAAGAATTATTTCATCTAACCTGAAGGTTTTGCCCAAGCTGACCCGAAAGTGACGCACAAGCTGCCGGCGAGGAAGGCCCAGAGAAGGCACACTGCGCGGCGAGTTAACCATGTTTTCTTGCAGCCAGCAGGATAAATGGCAACAAACTTAAAAGAAATAGTCAGTATATAAAATGAGAGTAACTGTTTATAAACAGTTACAGAAAAATGATTTTTTTTTCACATTTACCTCACATTCGAACTTTGTGCTTGTTTGGCCATTCAGTTATGTAGCTCTGTCTACAGCTGCAAAAGATACGATTATTATGAGCGACTAGGGGCGTTATTATGTCAAAGAGCAAGCGGAAATTACATAGAATTATAGTATAAGGCACTGTTGTTTTCTCGACGGATCGCAAATAGTCCACACCATGATCAATGGTATTTCAGACGCCCCAAACGGTTACGATTATTACTTTAGTTTTTGTAAATTAGAATTAGAGTTAGTTGCACTTTGTAACAGAGATAAGGGAAGACTATTGACAAGTCAGACAAATTCAACCAATAAACTCGATTTGAAAATTGGATTTTTGTCAACTGTGTTGAAATTACCGCCTTATTAATAACTTTCTATTTTGAGGTAAAATTACTAAAAATATCTTAACAATATAACGCATTCCAAGAATATAGGTTTTAGGATGCCAGTTTGATACCTTTGCAAATACTGTTTACTTTTGAATGATTTAAAGAGTTTAAAAAGTGCGACCTAATAGCAGTGAATAACAGGTCTGTGGCTTAAATATCACTTGAAACAGGATGCGAACTTGTTGTCCATGAGCCATTGCGCGCCATCGGATACTGGGTCGCCAGGCTACTTGTGAAATCCATTCCATAGTAACGCCATTGTGCAGTAGTCTATGATATTATGTATCACACTTTGTTTTATCATTTTAGAAAGTTTCCATAGCTTAGGAAGCATGCTGAGAAATTCACATTTTGATTATCCTAAATTGAACCCGTGTCCATCTTGTGACGTCTGCTAACTTGCGTAATTTATGGATGCTAAAAACGTTCTGGAATTTTTTTGGTGATGAAAAGAGAAACAGGTAGTCCGACACAATGGTACAAAAAATGTTCACTTTGTAATAAAAGCATGAAATTTGACACACTGATCGATTTTCATGTGTTGATCAACCTGGACCTCAGCCAGATCTATCCCATAATTGGAATTACAGCGGTTTTCACATGACTGTCGTGAAAACAATTGCAATTGAGCAATCACTAGCCAATCAGAATCGAGAGAAATCACGACTTGCTGCTAATGGCTTTTTTCTTAGCCAATTGCAAGCCGAACCAATTACTAAGTAATTACACAATTGTTATTACCACAGAATTTGAGTAGCCAATGAGAACGCAAAGCAATCGCAATTACATAAAAAGTCTTGACAGTCATGTGAAAACCGCTCTAAGGAGGGTTTTAATATAAAAACGAGACCAGGGGCGAAATCCCAAATGCTTGCCACAATTTTACTACCCAAACCACAAAAGAAAATAGCAGATAATCGAAGTTGTTAAGCGAATATGCTTAGTGGGTTTTGGAAAGTCACATGACTTATCTGCATGAAAACGCGTTAAAAAAAAATTTCTCACGTTTTTCTACTGTGTACTGTAAGTTCATAACTTTTGGAAGTGATTGACGAAAAGAACTTTCAATGGTCTAGAGCTCTTCAAGCCCCATAATCAACCGGAATTCTTAGCGCACTTTTTTGAGTTTTTAATCAAGTTCCAAAATATATCTTAAACGTTATCTATACAACGCTATTTCATCATGGACTTGTTTTCATGGAAATGAAAACTCACAACCAAGACGGTGTTTCCATATATGAAAACTTGGCCCATCTGATCGCTTTAAAGTTTAATTCATCAGGAGTATTTTTGTCAGGAAGTGACTACTTGAGTGATTACCGGGGTTTGATTGTGATTACTATTCTAAAACAATACTCTTGGAAAATCACACGATCACTTATAATAATGAAAAATTATATTAGCGATTGTCTGAATCATGTGATCGGTAGACGCAAAAGGTAGACTAAAGAATTGTATCTATTTCATTTTTATTGTATTTGACATAAATATGAACATGAAGATAGAAAAGAAACCCAACGTCTATGGCATGATGCCGCACAGCAATTTTCACGAATTGAGACATTGTTTCAAAAAGTCCTTCAAACGGTTGAAAACAAGCAAAAACCTACACTATCTGAAAGTCCTTTAAAAATTGTTCGTGCTTGGTTGGGTCATTCTATAGGACTGTTCCAAGCTGACTTCCAAGCTGTTTAGCTCAGCCGGCCAATCAAAATGTGAGAAATGCTAAACCGAGTTTCAAATTCGTTGAAGGACGCCATGTTGAATTTTAGCATGTAGCGACCGTGTGGTGACGTTTAGCGGGAGTTTACGAACAATCAAACCGCATGGATTTTTAACTGCTGAGGGTAAATAAGAATTCAGCTAAACTGATTCTGTATTGTGAGGCAAAATTACAAACACTCATTTACTCTAGCACGATTAACATTCGATATTTGCAGAAATGGGTAGCTTATGACCTTCTGCTTTATAACTCAAAAGTATTGCTGACAAATGCAGTTGCAAATCACTCGTGATGGTTCGATATTTCGGATTTTGAGATCCAGCTCTTGTGAAATACTTTTTGGCACGTTGCGGTCTGGATGTATAACAGGTATTAAATTTCCATGATGGTTATGTTGCATTATTTTCTTGCAAAGAAAGTTAATCCACCAAGAAAATTTCAAACAATATTGTCATGAACATTCGAAGTGGTAAACGAGCTCATTATAAGTGGCTTACGTCACAGCGTTGCCATGAAAACCCATCTTTTTTTTTGTCTAGGCTATTGCCAGTTTAGTTTCGGGCCTGTTTCTCATGTATGTTTAGTCTACTTGACGTAATATTTCAAATCCGACAATGAGGACTGGACCGTATTTCAAGTCCGCAGCAATTAGTTCCAGTCCGAGGCGGAGCCGAGGACTGGAACTAATTGCAAGGACTTGAAATATGGTCCAGTCCGAATTGGAGGATTTGAAATGACTTCTCATGCTCATTAATTATTTGGGAGGCAAATTGAAAGAGAAAGACTTGAAGTGGTAGAATCAACTTCTTTGTCTTGATGTCGGTTGTTGTGATACAACAAAGAGAACAAGAGCGAATTTCATTATAAGAGTGGTTTGCATATACCCATGTGTTATTATCAAAACCGAAATAATCCGACTTTCATCAGTGATAAGCGGTTGGATTAAGCCCGTTAATCACAGTAAACTAATTACATAGCCCTTTGTTCTGTTTACACTTTTGAGCGGAGTTTATAAAAACTACGCTTGAATCGAAATCACTTGGGACTTGAGGTGTATTCGTCGTGTTGAAGTCTGAATTTCCATTTAGCGCTGGGTCGCGATCGACTTCACTTGATTCGCACCATGGCCTCGATAAGAATATCTGGGACGAAAATGTCGGTGCAGTCCCTTGACTTTTGGATTATGAAAGTTGTGCAGACGGTGCCCAATAAGAAAGGTAAACCTGTAATTATTTTTTTCCGTTTAGAATTGTGCAATATTGGTAACACAACGCAAACTTACGAAATTTTAGTTAAATTGTTTGCTATTTGTATACCTTTCATAGGTGAAAGATACCCAGCTAAAAGTTTGTACCAGGTTTGGAAAGCAAGACTCGAACAGCTGTCAATATATTGGACAAGAAAAAACATGAGGTAAGATTTCAAATGTACTATAATATTATAAATCAAACTACCGAATTTTGTAACCCTAGGAGAACGAGAGTGGCGTAGGCATGAAATGTAAGAGCTGGTGTTTATTTAGCCTGCGAGCCGGCTCTCCAGTGGGTTTTCCAGAGAAGAATTTGTTACGAATCCCGCGCGCCAAAAAATCGAATATCCGAAAAAACCCACTGTAGAGCCGGCTCGCAGGCTAGTGTTTATTGAGAAACCGGGTTCGGACTCTGACCGGTTCGATAGAAATGCGTCGGTGGGTGGAAAATAGAAGCTTATTCTTTTCACTGATATGCGTATTTTTTATTAGTTTTGCAGGTTTGAGATGTGTTCTTGATGTTGGCAATGAGGCAGTTTTGCCAGTTTTCAGGTTAGATGAAATATATTAGTTACTAAACGAGTATAGCGTGCCTGAAAAGTCATCTGCTCGCAGTTGGAATTACGCGCGATTGGCCAATAAACATTAGTAGGAATTATTGCAATGTGACCATTTATCAATTTGTAAAACAGTACGCTGTCTTTATAATTTACTGTACTTTAGATGCAAAGCGCATCAAATAAAGTCTATGTTGTTGTTTGTTGTGTTGAACTTTTTCACTTACAGAGATTGATTCTTTTCCAGTTCTTCAGGGACACCTTTTCCCTGAACTGATTTAATTTTGTTCCAGTACCTAAGGGACATCCCAAAGGAACTGGAACAAAATTAAATCAGTTCAGGAATAGGAGTCCCTGAGCAACTGGAAAAGAATTAATGAAGCCCCAGCTCTTCCCTGCTGATTTCAATACCCTCCCCGGCTTTTAGATTGTACTGGACCGGGTTTCCAGTATCATCACGTGACCCAATTTTCGCTCTTGCAATTGGCTGTTATCCTCGTGAATAATTAATGAGTATGAGAAAGGTACTTCTAAGTTGTGACGTAGCCTTACAGAAATACTCTTATAGCTAATACTCATTTAAAGTTTCAGTTGAGCTTTATGTTGGGACTATTTCATTGCACTATGTTTGATATCATTGGTACTTACAGTAAGTATGTCAGTAAAAGAGCCCATAAAATAATGCCCACAAGACTATATGCATTCCTTTTTTCTGAATCAAATAATAATTTCCGTTAAACTCTTCTCCTTCCATCTGACCCGGCCATAAATTGAGTGAAAACCCGGAGCCATTATATATTAAAATACCCTGATATGGCTGGTACTCGTCGATTAAACAGTTAGTCTATTTGCAGATCAGCCACTCTGTAAATAATGTGTTTAATTAAACAATTAAATAATTGTTATTCACCCTGACTTACAGTTTGTATCAGCACTATGAGAGCTATTCCAAAATACTGAAAGCCTTTTCTGCCTTTTATTATTCTCCTCTTTTAATTGCTCGGGCTTCCTGTGGAAGAGCCCGAGTTATAAATTCGGCTCTGCTTTTTTTCTGTCTTTCGGACGCAAATCACAGATTTTTCGCGTAGGCCTGGGTAAAATACTAGTAGAAGAACAAATCGCTGTGTTCCTACGTCAGTGCTTGAACTGGTAAGCTTTGGTTCTAAAGTCCCACGCGCACCCCAACACAGACACAGAAGATACCTGATCATTATCGTTATCAAATATATATTTTCAAGCCATTGTCCTGTAATTTGTGTTAAAATTACATCATCTGCGGTCAGTATAGTTTATCGTAAGTACAACACTTGGAAGTGAGGAGATTGTTAGCGGAGCTCCTTTGCGGCCGAAGGCCGCAGAGCGGAGCACCATAGGTATCGCGTATGAAGAATTCAATAGCTCAAGTAAGAACTCAGGTATACTATCGACTTCATTTTTCAACGTTCAGCGGTATTCCCATTATGGTATCGCTGACGCGTCCGTGTCTGCGCGCCCCCAACACAGGTAAACCAACACTCTTCTCCGTTTATTGGCATATCTCAGGAACGGATGAAGCTAAGAAAACCAACTTGGGTGGGGGGAGGGGGAAGTTGTGTTAGTGGCAAGGGGGGTGCCACTGCGTGGTCACGTGGTATGACGTCTTCAATGACGTCATCATAGAAGAAAAATAATATATCTCTGGAAGGAATAAACCTCGGAGAATCGAACTTGGGTAAAGTTGTCTAAGTGGCAAGGTGGTTGCAACGGCATGGTCACATGGTATGACGTCATCGATGACGTCATCATAGAAGAAAAATCATAAATCTCGCCAAGGGATGAACCTCAGACAACCAAACTTGGTTAAAGTTGTGTAAGTGGCAAGGGGGTTGCAACGGCATGGTCACGTGGTATGACGTCATCGATGACGTCATCTTAAAAGTAAAATAATATATCTCGCCAAGGGATGAACCTCAGACAAACAAACTTGGGTAAAGTTGTTTAAGTGGCAAGGGGGTTGCAACGGCATGGTCACGTGGTATGACGTCATCGATAACGTCATCATAGAAGAAAAATAATATATCACGGGAAGGGGTGAAACTCAGAGAACCCGAAACTTGGGTAAAGTTGTCTAAGTGGCAAGGGGCGTGCAACGACGTGGTCACGTGGTATAACGTCATCGATGACGTCATCATAGAAGAAAAATTATATATCTCGCCAAGGGATGAACCTCAGACAACCAAACTTGTTTAAAGTTGTCCAAGTGGCAAGGGGGTTGCAACGGCATGGTCACGTGGTATGACGTCATCGATGACGTCATCATAGAAGAAAATAATATATTTCGAGAAGGGAAGATCCTCAGACAACCAAAGTTGGGTAAAGTTATCTAAGTGGCAAGGGGGGTGTAACGTCTTGGTCACGTGGTATGATATATTATGCAATAACTGGGGCTCCGCTTTTAGCCAGTGGCTAAATCTATATATTATTACATTAATATAACGTCGAGTGTGCAGTAAAGTTGAATTGAATTGAATGGAATTCTTTGCCTACTCCACGAGTCATCGAACCATAGTCACGATCGAGTCTCCATCTGAATGTCATTTTTACGTTTTGAGCGCTGCCTTGGAACAAACTCGGCTTTGTTTTCGTGGACCAAAATGCATCTTAATTGATTGAATGTAGCCCTGAAATGCTAAGAAAAGGTTTAATATTAACATGGTTATTCCGAAAATGAAATATGTTTTGTATTTAAAGCAAACCGAGCCGAATTATTTAATTTCGTATTTGACCTGTGAGTGAACCACTGTCGTGTTGTTAGCGATTCGATTCACGTGTCTGGTATTGAATCCTCAATCGATTGCGTGACAAAAGAAGCCGCCTAAATAAATCACCAAATAACTACGCCTTGAATTTTTCACATTTCAATTCTATATAAAGATAGATATGGACAGAAGCCCGAGTTCACGCAGTTATGCATTTAGTTTAGAGTAAACTCAATTTTCACAGAACAATAAACAGAAACACACTAATTGAGTAAATGGAATAGAAAATGGTAGATGTTTTAACCTTACGTATGGGATTCAAAAAGAGTCAATCTGTATTGTCCACACCAGAAATGACAATTGGTGGTAACATGGACATTGGTGCAATTTTTTGGCCGAATTTCTTTGGTTCCAGTTTGAAGACTTTTGCGGAAGAAAGATTTGTTTATTGAAAAGTCAGCCGACACGGTATTGAAATATAATATATAGATTTAGGCAATGCCTAAAAGCGGAGCTCGAATCATTACTGACATACCAGCATTATTGTCATCGCGGTATCGACTTTTTTTATACCGCATGACATTGGTGGTGCTCCCCCTTTCCACCAAATAACTTTACCCAAGTTTGGTCACCTAGCGATGTTACCTTCTTGAGATATTGACTTCTCTAGTTTTGATGACGTCATCGATTACGTCATGCCACGTGACCTTGGTGGTGCACCCCCCTTGCCTCCAGGATAACTTTACCCAAGTTTGGTCACCTAGCGATGTTACCTTCTTGAAATATTGACTTCTCTAGTTTTGATTACGTCATCGATTACGTCATGCTACGTGACCTTGGTGGTGCACCCCTCTTGCCTCCAAGATAACTTAACCCAAGTTTGGTCACCTAGCAATGTTGCCTTCTTGAGATGTTGACTTCTCTAGTTTCGATGACGTCATCGATTACGTCATGCGGCGTGACCTTGGTGCTGCACCACCCCGTACCTCCAAGATAACTTTACCCAAGTTTGGTCACCTAGCGATGTTACCTTCTTGAGATATTGACTTTTCTAGTTTTGATGACGTCATCGATGACGTCATGCCACGTGACCTTGGTGGTGCACCCCCATTAGTCCGGTCAAATTAGCCCGAAAAAAACCCGAACCTGGAAAAAATTGCAACATGGGAAATTTTTGGTACTAATTATCAAAACCATATGTAGGAATAACATATCCAAATTTCGTAGAAATCCGACCGAGGGAAGTTGGTTAAATTTATGTTTTTACCGGCGACGTCAAGGTCGCCTTTTGTTTTCGCGGCAGTTAGACACTGAAAACACAGAAACTGGGAGAATGTTTATGGACTGTACAGATGAAACCGGGGAAGATTTAATAAGGTTTTTCGGTTGAAACAAATAATTTCTGAGCATAGAGTTACGGCTATGATCAGTTTATTTCTTGTATTTCTTTTAGCGTATAATATTCGAACTTTAGTGTATCACCACGCGGGAAATACAAGGATCATATGGGATTTGTCAAAACTCAGGATTATTTAGTTATTATTTTGCAGAACTGGTTATAAACAAACACAAAATGCAGATATATGCAATCAGATTAGGCAGTAGAAAGAAATTGCTCGATACCTCGTTCAATATCACACCGAGTTACGGCTATATAGTCTATAGCCCTCCCTTCGAATTGTTCGCTTTCATTGTTTAAGTGCCACCGAAAACAACGGGCTTTCCTTTGTGCAGACGGAAAACCCCAATTTTAATCAACTTCCCTCGAACGGATTTTCACAAAATTTGGACACGTAATTCTCACATATGTTCCTGAGAATTTGCTGTATAAAAATCCCATGTTGCAATTTTTTCCAAGTTAAACGCTAAATTGACCGGACTACATTGCCTCCAGGATAACTTTACCCAAGTTTGGTCACCTAGCGATGTTACCTTCTTGAAATATTGAGTTTTCTAGTTTTGATGACGTCATCGATGACGTCACCCCACTTGACCTTGGTGGTGCACCCCCCTTACCTCCAAGATAACTTTGCCCAAGTTTGGTCACCTAGCGATGTTACCTTCTTGAGATATTGACTTCTCTAGTTTTGATGACGTCATCGATTACGTCATGCGGCGTGACCTAGGTGGTGCACCCCCCTTGCTTCTAACATAACTCTAATTAACCCAATGTTGGTCAACTAGCGCCGGGCCGGAGCTCCGTTAAAACTAAACACGAAGGCGACAAAAATAGAAGCGCGCGCGTGTGCGTTCTTGCCTATTTTCCCGCCTAAAATTGGGATACCTATGTGCCGAGCGGACACACAAACAAACACACTACACACACGGAATTACACTATACGTTTTATTCAGGAATAAAAGGAAAAAAATCATATCTCCAGTGGGAAAGCTCCAATGTAGTCAGGGGACCAAGTACCCAAAATTTTCGAAAACGTATGACGGCCTGCTATTTTTTTCTCATACTTACCATTGTTTAGAGTTGTTATTGGGGTGTATGAAACAGGATGTTGGACTTCGCGAAACTCTTGCAAAACATGAGAACGAGGCCGGTATTTGGAACCATGTGAGATATAGCATATTCCATGCAGTAGGCCTTAGATAAGACACACAGTTGTGTTTAGTTTAGGATATCATCCATACAAACAAATTTTTTGTCTTCTTTTATACACAAACCTGCTTAGCGATGGTCATACTGTATTTTACTTCGTAGAAAAATGTATAAAGTACAGATTTGCTGTTGCTATGGCAACCAAAATGTACACTTTACTGTGATTAACCTCATAGAACACGTGTATTGAGCTATCGGTCGCTCTCAAAAGTTATTTTAAATATACTAGAAAAGATAACTGTCAATGACGATTGAAAAGCTATGATTTCTTTTCTCTTGAGATCTAAATGATCACTGCCACCTTAACATGTGTCCTGCAGGACTTCAAACTATGTATAATAACTTGTCGTTGGGCATGGCCAACATATCAAAGAACAAAAGAAAGCCTTGCTAATTACTCAACATATAAAACTATACATATTGTCCACCTCTTTGATATGTGGCATCAGCTAAAACTTGCAATCAATTTCATGACAAATCAGAAGCTGTCTTTTGTTGCCATGGTAACCGGTTTGACGGAAAATAATGTTTACTTAAAATCACAAAACCTGCAATCCTACAATGGTTACGGATTTTGGATCATTTAGACTGTCGCAATGTATTTTGCTTCAAGTAAAATTTTCGGCAGCAACAAAATGTGTTGATACCTTAACATAGAAAACACCAGGAGAGCGCTGGCTTCTAGCCTGCGTTATTCAAAAATGCGCCCTGGTTGGCTCAGCGCCATCCTATCGAAAACACGCAAGCTACTGAACATTCGTGAATAAAAACGAAGAACATTCGCGGATAAAAACCCTCAAAAGTCCCACAAAACCGCCAGCTACACAGGCTAGCTAGCTATTTGATGTTTAGCCTTCGTCTTCTGAGGACGAACTCTCATCATCGATGATTCTTCCACATGCCGGTGCCCTTGCCATACATGAGCAGCGGATGCAGCACTGAACCCCAGCTCGCGAGCAAGAACACGACTTGAGGCACCTTGACGTTTTGCATTTGCATGATGGTGGCTGCTGAATATCTGGCTTGGATGGGAGGGTCATCATGATAGGACAGAGTTTGCCGTTTACGAGGCTACGACCAAATTCCCTTTGGAGGGTAGACTAAGCTCGCTCTGGTGTGCTCTCTTGTAAAGCGCTAGCTGATATAGAGCTCTCAGCATGTGCTGGCGGAAAGCGTCATCAGTAGGCGGGAGCATCCGGAGGTCTGATTTCGATGAAGCGAACACGTGCTGCCATAGTGTATTTAGGCTATGTGGGCCTTGCCTTCCATAAAGTGCGCAAAAAAAACAGCTTTGCCTCTCTGGCAATTGCACCAGAGACTACAACGCTTTCATCTCCAAAGCTCGCTAGTTGCCTCATGGTTGCAACCATTTGCAGAGCCAACGAAGCTGCTTTCTTTTTCCCTCGCTTGAAAGGGAAACTGACGGTGTCACAACCACTGAGCGTGTAGCAGGAGAGGATGGTTGAAGTGAGCTCTAGTGCCTCCTGGTGATATTGCCTTCTTAGACCCTCGACAAGGTCGTGGACCGGGAGGTATTTGTCAGGCTGTTTTTGAATCCATACTTCATTCAGGGATAGCAGACGGGCATACTGATACATGGACTGGACTATGACATCGGTATCAGACGCATGGATGATGGCCCTAGTACAGCTGAGACGGGACACGAAGTAGTTAAGGTGGGCAAATATTCGTGTATCTGCCTCTTCATGGTCTGCGCATGCCAACTCATCGAGAATGGTGCAGGATGATCTTGTCAGACAAACGGTGCGCCCAGGGTCTCTTAAAGTGCCTCCTAGAATAAATGTCAAACCAACAGGGATAATGTGCTTCTTGGAGGACAGCGATCTTGTGGAAAAGTCAAGAAGATTGGCCTTGTTTTTACTGTTCTTAAGGAAGCCCTTAAAATCCGGGACTGGTAAGGCACTTGCTGGGCTGAATTCTGGCGCTTGCGTCGAACCGCTTCGTCGTTGGCGTTCATCGGCTTTCATAGATCTATCGTCTGGAAAGTCGTATCTGTCCCCTACTACACTCACGAAGGTACAATTTCTCGGCTTGAGACTTAGTATCCTACTGAGGTATGAAGTGGTGACATCATCAAACGTTTTAGCACCAAGGAATTGATAACGATTAACAAAAGCCATGGCGTCAAGTAGGAAAACGGTCGGGGCATCTGAAAGGGGATAATCTTGCCTCTGGGGAAATCGAACTTGTCAAAGCTGACAAAAAGTCACACTTATTTCCCTTTCGCATGGTAAACCCGAGCTGGACTCGTGGATCAGGCTCGAACAGAGATGGTGGGTATGAAGTCCACTCATGAGAAAAGGCAGCATCCCTGGTCGCTTGATCGTCTGAATTCTGGAAAAAACACAGGGCTCTTGAAACACTGCTTTCGTCTTGGTAGATTTTCACAAGATTCTGTGTCTTTGATGGGACTATTTTCTTTGCAGAAAAGGTCGTTATTTTGGGTGGTATAATTTTAGCTCCGTCGCCTTCCTCTGCCTTTCTCATAGCCTCCAGTCCGAGTTCTCGAGCGTGAATAACATCAGTAGAGTTTGCTTCCACCCCAGAAGCGATGTTTACCAGGTCGTCGTTGTTAGGGATACCCGTGAAGGGATTCGTCATCTTTTCTTTGATAATCTTCTTGATTCGTTCTACTGTCTTATGCTCTTCAAGCGTTTGCTTGGCTGACTCTCCATGGTGATGAGTTGTCGTCTTACGAACCTGAGCCATGTCTTTGATACTTTCGGAGACCTTCGTGAGAAACGGCACGGTCTTGATGTACTTTTCTCGAGCGTCAAGATTTTGAGAAATGCCTTTAAGAAGAGACGACTTCCCCTCTTTGTTATATGTTTGTTCAATCGCCATGTCTGTCCAGGTGCCGTTAAATCTCCCTCCGTGCGGCGAACAGTAAAGTGACCATTGATGAAGTTTGCGTAGACAGCGGGATGCTTCTCTGGTAGCGCCTTCATGTCGTTCAGATACAACGGCAGACAAGACATGTAGTTGGTGTGCTTGGCTGAAACGATATACGGTAGCATATTGATGGCTTCCCTGAGGTGTTCTAACCAATCTCCTGATCTCTCTGCTCTACATGTAGCGCCTGAGGATACCCACCAACTCGATGAACATCAGCCAATACTTCGCTGTGTTTCCTAGACATTCGACGAACTCGCTCCAGGTAGGGCCGATGTCATGCAGGGTTGTCATGACGAAGATAGAACTAGCTAAAGCTGCTTCACTGTTCCCACTCGTCAGCGCATCATAGAGGTCATCAAGGCTGTCGCCAAATTCTAAGATGTAGTGACGTTGCTCATCGGACAGCCATTCCTCAAAGGCGTCCCAGACAAGTCCGACCATGGCCTCACTCACAAGGGAGTAGCATCTCAACATCCTGTTTGTCAAAATGAACATAAAGTTATACCGTAAAAATGATAGCACCAAGATTACTAGAAATATAAATCAACTTTGTTTACGAACAGACGAAGCTCATTTAAAAGTCAAGAATTTTCCGCAAAAGAGCAGAAAACATAATTTCAATAAAGCAATAGCTAAAAGGCGCCAGGGTGTAACCCTTAGGGTGTAGGTACGGTGTGTTCAACGATATAAGTTAAACAAATGTTGAACACCATAAATACGCTTCAGAATTACAGATACAAAAATGTTTCCATTGCAGTTACCTGTAGTAGTCCTTTCCCGCTACAACCTTATTGGCTGTCCCTCTTTTACACACATTACTCTCAACCATGATGTCTTCTATACCACCATCCTTCATCAGATATCCAATGCACCCCATGAAGTTTTCCGCCAGATGAAAGCCTCCGATCCTCACGACGAGGGTCTTGAACTTATCCGGGTAGCGTTTGACAATACCTGAAATAAGCAAGCCTCAATACAAAATGCTTCTCGGCCGTTGCAAAGAGTTGTCCAGATTTATTTACGCTATTTGCTTACGTGCCTAATTGCTTTTATGAGCCATCGGAATCAATTGTCACCGATTGGAGGTCCGCACCTTCAACTGTATAAAAGAACCGTGGGACGATTTTTAAAGCGCTACAGAGGCAGACGGAAAGCTTTAGAGTTGTCTGTCTATTTGCTAATCGATTGTCTTGCAAATGCACTCTGTACAGTGACCAATTTTTCTATTACATTGTACTCACTATCTCGATTCTGATTGGCTAAAAGCGCGCGCTTTACTTTGGGAATCACGCACTTTAAGGGTCTCCAAGAATCAGCATGCTGATTCTTGAAGAATCAGCTAGCTGATTCTTGATCCTACGCGCGCAATGTATCATGGGACTACAGTTCTTGAATGTTTCCCCTATTTAACAAGGCGCTTGTGTAAAAGAAATTGCTTGACTGAAAAAAAGTATTTTTTACTGAATCAATGTATAATAAAACAATTATTGAATTCAGTTTTTGTGATTTCCAAAATAAACAATATCGGCCTTACGGCCTCGCCTGATTCCACTTGTCTCGACATTGTTTATTCTGGAAATCACAAAAACCTCATCCAATATTTGCTTAATAATGCCTTATAGCAGAATGATTGCATACCTTTGATAATATCGTAGATTGCTTGGTCGACTGTAACGACTGTGCTCCTCTGGCCAAGTTTCATTGTCAGCATCATAAAATAATCTAAAGAGGACTGGACAACTGCTGGATTTGTTGGAGATTCCGGAAATAGAGGTCCGTAGGCGACTATCGTTGGTGGCTTGGAGGGGTTATTGCTGGCAAGAAGCTCGTTCGTTTGATTCCAGGATGGAATTATACTCACCATCCTCCCTAGCGACCAGAAGGCGAATCGGTGTCCAGACAAAGTTGTCATCGGCAATACACATATTGTAGGATGTTTGCAGGTGTTCACTTGCCAAAGGTAGTCCTGAAATAGATCTTGCTTCTCGCCGATACTTCAGGCTCACTCCGGAATCCGGTAGAGCTGGCACCTGCGTCGCCTCAATAGACCTCCGCCTTCCTTTTGCAATGGGTATTGCGGCTGCCGTCGGCGGCTGAGGATGTCCATCGCTGTCCGGGTACTGGTAGATAGCGTGACTCGTGGCGTGCAATGTTGACCCATCCTTGGTGTGCTCATGGAAATCTAGATTGTCAAACGCGTATTGCATAAAACGACCCTCTACAACGTTAGAAGGAATGAAAATCCCAGCGTCAAGGGTTTTCAGATCAACTTCCTGCGCCTGGGTAGTGATGTATCTCTGGGCATCCTCGTAGCAAATGGAATTTCCAAATCTGCTTAATACACTCACGAGTTCTTTACTACCGGTTTGCTTAAGGGCGTACATAGCAAGGCCAACATGTTTAGGCATAGGTAATTTCGTGGTGTTTGCCATAAATTCCTGAGCGACATTTAAAACTCGACGTTCTTGGATGTCGGTAAGGACAACTCGTCCTGTCTTCTCGTCTAATTGGGCATCAGACGTACACATCACCCACGCCAAATGATTGTACAGCTCGTTTGGTATCATCTGGGATGCCGTGTCGTATTTTACTTCCAACGACTCTCTGCCTTTCTCTTCTTTCTCTTTTTCTTTCATTTTTTCTCTAAGGTGTCTCGCGTTGAGAAATAGCTCATTACTAGCCAATACCGGTCTCGGGTCAACGGTTTCCTCGTCCTCCATGTAGTCTAGCTCCTCTTCCATTTCAGATTTATCGAGCTCTCTTCGCAGTTTCGCTGCAAAAGCACACATTTCTTTCACCGTCAAACTTGAAGAGCATATTAAGCTTGATTTGCCCTTTTGCTCAACTATCTGTATCTCAGAACCAAAATAGGCTACTAGACGCTTCCTAAGTCTATCGCTTCTGTAAAGGCCAATGTTTTCTACACCACTTTTTTCAAGATAACCTCGGTACTTTTCAACAGTTGCGTCATGTAATAAACCGACTTATTCTTGATTAAGTTAACTGAAATCTCTGCAACTAGCTCATTAAAGGCAGAGTCATATCCGGTGACTTGGCTCTACTCAGTGCTCCTCTTATTCATAAACTTATCCATGCAAGATTTATGATAACGAAAGTCATTTGCGATCATGTCCAAAGTTTCTGTGCCGTGGCCTTGAATCTTATGGAGTAAAACATGGTCATTAAGGAGCTTCGCCTTTTCATGAATGGCTTTTTGTCTTTCACTTGTTGAAACGAGAGTAAGCTGCCATTTCCCCTTTCCGTCTCGTTTTTTTTGGCACAAAAAGCAACATGTTTTAAAATCAATTACCTGAGACTGCCTGACCGTTTTTGGGGGGTTTTCCGGTGTTCCTACAATCTCAGTCTCCGATTTTGCTTTCTTACTCGAAAACCGTTCTAGCTCCTTCTTGTGAGTATATGTACTCCTACAGTTTCTATGACAAAAAGGCGTCTTTTCCAAAAACGCTCTGGTGTCCTGGATTTCTGTGCAAAGGTGTTCGTACACGTCATCTTTTATAAATAAATAAATAAATAGGTTTATTCGAATGCCATTGCAGTTGAAACTGAATTACAGCAACGGGTCAGCAATATCTAGCAACAATAATTACAGAAATCTATGTGATACAAAGGCACCAAAGCGATTTGTAGTCGGGATGCGTCCCGTTGTACTCACAGTCCCTGACCTAAGTGAATAACCATGTACATTTCGTGTTACACTTCCAGTAATTACAGACCTTAGAGGTTAGTGCTCCCTAGCGGAGGCCATGAACTTAAAGCATAAATCATTTCTGCGAGAGGAGAGGCTTTGTAGCCCACAGGCATCCAAAGCCTCCTGGTAACGCAGGTGTGGAAGAACAATACGGAGGACTTTCCTTTGTACGCCCTCAACAGTATCAACAAGATACTCCGGTAGCGCAGCCCATACCGGTGCTGCGTACTCCACTACGGATCTTATAAGTGCACAATAGATTCTAATAAGGTCCTGAACCGGAACTCCAGATTTCTTTAAGAGCCGTATAGCATATAGCCTTTTGTTAGCCTTCTTAACTACATAGTCAACATGCTTATTCAAGAGAGATCATAACTTATGTGAACATCGAGGATCTTATAACTTTCAACCCTTTTGATAACGGAGCCCATGAGGTGCAAGTCATTGACTGGTGAGGGCTGATAATGTAGAAAATTAATGACTAATTCCCGGCACTTTTTAGGGTTGAGCCTCATCCCACGCTCCGTGGCAAACTGACAGATACCATTTGCTATGCATGGTAAATAACTCGGCGAGCACCTGGGTATCACCTCATAGACGGTGGTGTCATCAACATACTTTATGCGATATGGCCAAGTGTTCGCCAGCCTATTTACCAGTATAGCAAACAACAATGGCGCGAGCTTAGTGCCCTGCGGAATACCCCCGTTGGGAAGCACAGGAGATGATATATGGCCGCTCATCTTAACGCGCTGAGGTCTGGAGGTGAGAAAGGCTGCAATCCAGCTTAAAAGATATTGATTGACTCCTAATAGCTTGAGCTCAGATATTAGAACATTGTGGTCCACTAGGTCGAAACCCTTAGAAAATCGGCAAAAAAGATGCGCACATAGTTTTCGCCTCTATCGAGTGATTCTAAGATGGAATGAAGAAAATACACCAGTGCTTGAACGGTAGACTTCCCACTAACCGAAAACTGTTTAGGATCAAGCTTGTCCCTAACTTGTTTAAAGAGCGAGTCAAGTGCAAATCCCTCCATAACTTTAGCTAACTGAGATGTAAGGGTAATAGGTCTAAGGTCCTCCTTTAAAACCTTTGGGGGAGAGCACTTCGGCACTGGATGAACTATCGACTCCTTCAGTACTTGAGGAACAAAGCTTTCTATCAGCGACGAATTATACAGATCACTAATGACACCAGACAGTTCAGGGGCAAATTCTTTCCACACAACACTAGGAACTGGATCCGGTCCAGATGACTTCCTCACTTTTATGCAGCTCAGGGCTCTAAATGCTTTTTCAGGGGTAACTAACAACTCTGAGGGGACCGGCCCAGTGCAGGTGACTTGCCGAGAGCCCAGCCCAGCCCAACCAAAAACTCATTGAATTTCTCACATAGTATCTGAACAGATGGAATGGCGTCGTCCATCAGCTGATGCCACCATAAGTGTCAACAGCACTTGTTATAACATTGTTATAACATTGTTATAACATTGTTTTCTGATGTTCAAAGCATCTTTAAATGTCTGCAACCCAGATTCAGTCAAGTAATTGAGCTGCTGATCCTCTGATGAACATGTTTGGCAAACTATACACTTAGTGTAGTCTGTTTCAAATTTCTGAAGGGGTCTTTTTGAAGAAAATAGCACATCTATTTCTTTAGTCTCCATGCGTATCTAAAAACAAATCTCTGCATAAGCGTCTTTCCTTTGCAAAGGAATAGATACAGATTCACTAGCTTTTTTTCCAGAACAGATTTCTATCAACCAGAGACTGGAGGCTTTGAATAATGGCTTTTGCTTACAAAATGGTGTCATTGAATTCAGGGACCAATGAATCTTGTTTGCTTGCTTGTGTTTTTTGTTGTTGAAAGTCAAGCAAACGGAAAAGAAGAACAAACGAAAAAAGGCACAACACGTCTTCATTATACGTAAATGGATCTTCATTATACGTAAATGGATCGCACTACTCAAAACCTTATGCTCTCCTGGACAAAAGTTAAGAGTTATTGATTTTTCAATCACGCTTTACGGCTCGCCAAGACAAAAAGGTTTGATTGAAAAGATTTGTCTTGGAGAGCCGTTTTGATCGTAAACAAAACAGCAATATTGTATTTCGATTTTTCTATAAGAATTACCTTTTTGTATCATTGTTATATAATGGAATCACAAACAAGTGAGGTGATCAAAATGGCGTGGCTTCCAGTGGTGATCCAGGACTTGAAGCTTACAAAATAACAAAACGAGAAAAAATAATAACTATAAAGTCAAACGAAATTTGACAAAATATAAAAATAACAATATCATGGAAAGCAAATATGAGTTAACTAGTCACCTGTTGGTTTCTGCTACGTCGTATGTGTTGAGATTATCATACACGAATGACGTGAGTAAAATGGCGCCAGCAGCTCGTAAATTGATTGTTAACGAGAGACCGAGAATTCCTCGACTTCAGGCAATAATTCTAGACTTAAATGATTTCAAAGAACTTGGAAACAAGCTCCACTAGTTGCTCTACCGAATTTCAAGGTAAATTTTACAAGCAAAAGGTAAAAATGTACGATAAAGAACGGAGAAATCTGGAATATGTGGGCGAATCCTCCGAGTGCGATTCAAACTGAAATTCCAACGGTCGTTCACATCCGGGAATTTGAAAACCAGTGACAAATATGCGCGCGCAAAACATTTTGATTTTTAGAAATGGTTTATATTTATTTTGTTTTATAAGCAATATGGAAACTAAATAAAATGGTATAGGATTTGTAAGATATTTCTATATCTGTTTTTCAGCTCCCTTGGTAAAATAAGTAGCTACGTATGTAAAAACACGCTCTGCATCATTAACCGTTTCATTTGCAAAAACAAACCTGTTTTCATGCCTTGTTTAAGCTGTTATATCAGTTCAACAATTTACAACAACAGCTGCTTATTCTCGGCACTTAACAACAATTCCTATAATGAAAATGTTAAGAATCCAAGATGGCGTATCCAGATGGCCGCCAAAATTGGCAAATATCTATTATGATGTCATCAATGGTTACCATGGCTACCAAAGGTTATTATGTTGTTGTATTTGTTAATTCTCACAACCACTAAAAGTTTGATGAGGATTGACCAACCAATTCTCGAGATATGCGAGGGACTCTAGATTCAAGATGGCCGCCATTGAAAGTGACAACGCATAAAATCGTTGTTTTTTTATTAAAGTAACTGAAAATTGAAAACCATTGCATCAAAGTAGATTCACTAATACAAAAGTTGTCATGATTCACGATTTAAAGCACATGAGAGTTCAGCAAACTAATGTTATATTGAGAAAAACCTTTAAAGAAGTTGAAAAATCAGCAAAAATATGGTCCCTTGAGAACGTTTCCTGTGATAAACAAGTCACGTGATGAAATTGATGACGTCACATTTCCTTACAAAATGAATGAAAAATATTTTAAGAACGTTTCCTCCATTATGGATCAGTTCTTTATTTATTAGTGAACAGTATTGCTGCAAAAAAGTACAATGAAGTTTATCCTATTAATGCCGTGTCTGCCGTTCGCTAAAACGTTATATGTGACGTCATCAACGCGTTTCTCACGTGGTTTGCAAGAGTTTCATATCGTCCAACATCGCATTTCACACTCTCTGATATACCACCTTTTCATCCCCGTATAAGAAAATTTTATATCAAGCCGTCAATGTCAAAGTCATTTTTAAGCCACTTCTGGCCTGTTGGCCCCCTGACTAAATGACGAAACTTGGCAAAAGTTGTCTTTAGGTTCCTACCTGTCTATTGTCAAAGTCACGTGACATGACGTCACTGTTTACGTCATTGAAAATGACAAAAACATCTGAAACCACTCAAAAGCGACTTGATGGTTATACGTCTGAATTCTGATACCACTTTTCCTTATGTATGGTGCTCCGCTCAGGAGCTCCGCTATAAGATCCAGTGAAAAAAATGGTAGAAATAAAAAAACATCATAAATGTCTGAACTCAAAGCAATATGCAGATCTTTCTTATCGGCGTTAAAATACATTATCTTGGAAACTTTATCAAATCATACTCTTGTGTAATATTTGTCTTCGTGTTTGTTTTAAAGCAATGTTTGTTGAAGGCTCGTTTGTGACTGAAGGATTAAAATTGCTTTTTTATTGTTGCTAAAAAAGGGATGTTCTATCGTATGGTAAAACCGAAGCCGCGACTGTTTAAATCTGAGCACGGACCTTTTTCTTATTCACTTCTCAACAAAAAACACGCATTTCTTTTTTCAAAACGAATAAGCAAAAACATTCCTGAGAACTTAAATGGAATTGTTATATAGCAAGTGCTCACCCCAACAGAGCGCGCGCTCTTATTGGCTAAATCAAGGTCACGTGGTGAAGTACAAATCAAATATTCCCCGATCAGTCAATATTTCGAAAAATTATTGACTGGTCGGGGAATATTGCTTTCGCGCGTCGCGTTTGAGAGCGGGAAAAAAGAGAAAGTTTATTGTAAACACGCGAGTCTTTTTTAAAACCTTTGCTAATTTTGATTTAAGTTTTTGCTAATGCAAGAAAATTGTGTTGTTTATGAGTGTTTTCCCTTTACATGATGCAGTCGCGCGCAAACTTTGTAACTTCTCTTTTCATTCTTGAAATACACTTGTTTTTGTTTTGTTTTTGTTTTTAAATACACTTAATAATTGCAGTATATTTTCTGCTATATAACAAAACACTTAATGACTACTCCCTCGGGAAACACCAGTTTTGTTTCCCTCGAATCTCGATGTTTCCCTCGACTTCGTCTCGGGAAACATCGAGATTCTCGGGAAACAAAACTGATGTTTCCCTCGGGAGCAGTCATTAAGTGTATAATATTTCTCTAAGAATAATTTTTTTCTGCTGATTCGAATTAGCTATCTGAACTACATTATTATACAGAATTCTAACTCACTAAAGATCGTTTTTCACAATGAAGCAAGCGGAGACGTAGACAGAAGCGTACGTTCTTACGTCAAAGAAAAGCAAAGAACGAAGATATAAGCGTAAGCCTCCTTGGTAAAAAATACCTTGGAAACAATTTTTAAAAGTCCTGACTTAACTATTTGTTCTGTTTTCTACTCCGCTTCACTAACCGCAAGCGTTGGAAACGGAGAGGAGACGTAAGAAAAAAGAAACCTTCCATTTCAATTTGCTCACTTCAAGCTAACGTCTCCGTTCTTTCAAAATTTCCACACGGACGTCAGCTTGCTTGCATCTCTGTCTGCCTCTCTGCTTACTTTACTAGTCAAAGCCAAACCTCGATGAATAAAACAGGTCTTTTCATTAAGAAATTCTCTAGGAATGCTCACCTCTCTTCGAAGGTGAAATCAAATAAGTGCTTTTGCAGGTATTGTTCGTTTAACAGGCACGTTCAGTTTCCAACCAATTTTGATCAATTCTATCTCGGTTCACAATATGCATTTGCGATTTTGTTTACTCTCAGGTAGAGCACCTGTAGCGCAAGTTATGAGATGACGACGACCTGTTGTACAGAGCCTGAGTTACATCACAATCGTAACATTCAAAGGAGCAACTGTAAACTGATTTACTTGACAAGGAAATACATTGACACAAATAACTCCGTAAGATACAACAATCCTTCAAAACTATTCGTTAGCTATCCACATATCAAAGAAAAGGAAGCAACTCATTATTAGCTGTCAAGACGGCTTTCAAGAGAATATATCTTTGCGTTTATATAAATTAAAAGATGATAGCAAAGACTTGTCAATAGTCGAATGCAGATTTCAGGTATTTAAATGTTTAATTCAGCAGAGTACACGCTCAGCAAGAGCGCGCGGTATTGCTAGAGCTGCTTATAAATTTTAGAACAACTGAAAAAAAAATACAATTAAATTTTTATCCATTAGGCGTCAATGTCTTGGCGCATTTCCTCGCGACGGGACTAGGAAAACCTTCACTTTGCCATGGTTAATAAATAACTGGATGGATTGTTTTCACAGTAGAGTTTAGCACATTTTAATAAATAAGATATTTTTTTATAGAAATTCATATATTTATTATTGTACATTTTTTACTTAAACAGGTCTGTAGGTAAAGAACTTTGCCAAATTCTGAATTTCCGTACTGTTGGCATATGTATATGTATATGTATATGATATATGTTTTCCTTTTTCTTATACAATGCAAATAATTGTGTAAAAGAAACAAAATTTTAGAAACAGGCCAAATATATTATTCAAAGACGACCATATGCCAAAATCAATGACAGCTATTTTAGATACAATTATAACTCGAATAGAATCCGAATCAAAGAAACATCACATAAAACTTATACAATAAACGGAAAACTAAGTTTTTATTTATGAGTTGGAGACTTTTTTGAGTGTTTTGTTGACAAATACACGCGCTGGCAATACAATGAACGATAAATTTTGGAATACTGCACGAGTTCTGCACGAGGCGTTAGCCGAGTGCAGTATAAAAAAATTGAGTTCATTGTATTGCCAGCAAGTGCGTGTATTTGTCGACAAAACACGAAATAAAAGTCTCTAACACTTTTAATATACAATCTGAGTTCACGGCGTGGACCTGCGTGAAGAAGTATCAGAATGGTTTCCCTGACTAGACTCAAAATTAATTACAACTTTTACTTCAAATGCAAGTATTTAATTGAATTCGGAATTTTTAGGTACACGAACTGCATTCTGATAGTTCGGAAATACAAAAAGCATAAATAAAAAATTTTGAAAAGTATTAATAAGTTGTAAAATCAAGAAAGATTTGCACTTTCCGTGAACACTGCACGATTTTTATGCGTTATTGCCAATAACGCACTCGCCCCGTTTGATGTCGAAGGGTAACGAAAACTCACGTGATCAGTTTTAACCAATGGGGTCCGCGCATTTTGTCCGTGAACGAAGATTGTATATTAATCTGAATTTAAGAATGAGACAAAAGCATCCAGGTATGAAATATGAAACAAAGGCGAATGTTAGAATTTCAATCATAAGCTCCGCATTAAAACTTGAAGACATGCAAGGCCTAAAATTCCAAGGGATAAAAGGTTCTCTCTGTGAATGCTGTCTTTCAAACGTTCTTCTACTGTGTCTCATATTGTGGTTTAAGGAAGTCATTATTTAATGATATTCGCAAACATTACAATATATTTTTTTTAAATTAGAACTCAAGAACAAATTTTCTAAAATTCCTACATATGTTAAAAACATAGGTCCGCTAACGCGAACGGGAAGCTATTTGCGATTGCCATGAGACATTGTACTCCCCCCTCCAACCAAAATTCCTGGTTACGCTTCTGTATACGTACTTCGGTCTACAGTCGAAGCTCTCGTAAGCGACCACCTCGGGAACGGAAAAATGCGGTCGTTAACGGAGCTGGTCGCTTACGAGAACGATTCTCGTAAGCGACCACCAAGCGGCTTCCTACTTGAACAATAGGTATTGGTCGCTTACGAGAGCTTAGTACAATAAATCTAGAAAATATCATGTGATACTAATGCTTAAAATAGTTTGATTTAATTCCCGACTTTAATTAAGAATAGACAACCGCAAATATGTACATAGAAAATAGCATTTCATCGGTGCAGCTTGTATCAGTTTAGATATTTATGAGGTGATGACTGATGTTTTAAAGACAAAAAAGTACTGTGGTCGCTTACGAGAGCTTAAAAACAAATAAAAATCTCTGTTGGTGATTTGAAATTGTGGTCGCTAACGGAGCTGGTCGCATCGATAAGGCGGTCGCTTACGAGAGCTTGAAGTAACAGAGTTTATGCGACATTTCAAACGGGGTTTCGGGAAAATTCAGGGGCGTAGCCAGGGGGGGGCCCGCCCCCCCCCCCCCCCCCCCCTTTCTCGGGAGATTTCCCATACATTTACTGTATTTGCTGGAGGAAATTTGAACATTTTCGTCCCATGTTTTCACTATCCGCCCCCCCCCCCCTCCTTCAGAAATTCCTGGCTACGCCACTGCAATTAGACCTCGAGGCCGAATGTGCTATGATGAATATAGCCTCCTCCGCAGGCATCTCCGTGTGATTTCCGTGTGCTTTGCATCGTTTTGCATCGCTTCGTTGGCGGTTTTGGCAGAGCGGAACCTGAGAACGAGTTCAAACCCTACCCTTTCACGATCACACCACCGGAAGTCCAACCAAGCGCGTCGAAGAAGGCTCGAAATAGGTGTTTCAAAACACAACGAGACGCCTGCGGAGGAGGCTATGATGAATAGACCATGAGGCCCAAGGCAGAATGGTCTATTGATATCATAGCACATGAGGACGAGAGGTCTAATTGCTTTAGTATAAACCAACTAGTTGGTCGGTTTTGGTAATGAATTCGGTAATTTTATGTTGAAAAAATCAAATTTTCTTGCAAAGAAAGGTGGTGGTTTTGCCAGGTACGGTCTATCACTAATAGACCATTAGTAGCTCAGCCAATCAGAATGCAGGATTTGTAATAGACCATTAGTTGGTTTATACTAATTTCCTTTATATCTCAGTCCGAGCCATCCACCCGTTGAGAAGTGGCGAATAGCTCAATCTGCAGAGGGCCGGGGAAAACAAATCAAACCGGGTCGACCGAGGTTCGACTCCCGGTATCGGCTATTTTTTTCTTTTTCTCCCTTCAATTTTTTTTCTAGCATTATTGAATCAACATAAGAAAGTAAGCCACTTAAAACTGCAAAACAATTGCAAAATAAACTAGAAGTAATCGAAGATTAGTAAGTGCGCTCGTGGTTAAATCTTTTTCCGCTAAACCTTCCCTAATCTACAGCAAGCAACTTGCATATAACCTATACACTGTAAGGTTCTTATGAAACAGCTATCTAAGAATGTCAAATTTCAGCCTGACTTTCTCGCGTTCTTAATCCATTTGTTCTTACAGAAACGTTGATTACCTCTATGTCCAATATTCTTGAGTTGTTAGAGTAAATTCAGTAAATTAAGTATATAGCAAGAACATTGTTTCTATTCTGAAATGTTCGTCAGAACTCTTCATACTTCTTCAGAAATCAAATCGCTGGAATGAGACATAGTTAACCATTCGTATTATTTACGTTCAAAGTCGAACAGATTCCAGTAATCTGTGCTGAAGAGTCGGTGTCTAGTTTTCGTAGGCTATATTTTGGTCAAGTTTCAGGGGCACCCAACGATTATTTTCGGTAAAATATCTATTCGGATGGGGTCCTGAGAGCTGAAACTTTCGCTTCAGAATTTCAAGCTTTAACTTTCGTACATAGATCATAAGATCCACTGGATTTTTCGAATAGCACAAAAAGTTAAATTTTACTAATTTTGGGGGGATTTTTGCCGTTAAAAAGGTCACCTAAAATTTTCGGATAGAGTCTTTCCCCTAGCATTTTCGGAAGACTTGATTTCAATCCCTAATATTTTCGCAATCCAAAACTTTCAGCTACGAAATCCGAACAGATATAAAATTTGTAGGGATTAAAAATACCCAGTTTACAGTCATTTGTATGCTCAGCAACGACTTATAATGGCATTCTGAGCTGTTTTACGGTATTGTCTCGTTGGGTGCCCCTGAAGTTTCACACTGTAGACTGAGAGAAGTTTCGATCAACGCAGTCATGTTCAAAACACACGTGGGTTGTACAGTTCTGTCTCGCGTAAATTTTATCGTTTGTTTACTAGAAAATACAGCACTAAACAGCCTCCTGACGTCCAGATAAGTAGCTTCGTCCATTTTTTCTTTCTGTCAAAAAATCACCAGATCCAAAAATCCAGCCACACGGTGGAGATCGAGAAAGCACGAAACAAACATGAACTCGTTTTATTTGTCCGCACACGTGAGTGGGAAATTACATTACGTCATAAAACAACTCACAAACCAGTTTATCTGGTCGTTCGCAACATCAAGTCGAGGCTATTTCAGTCCCCGACATCTCAGCTCAAAACGCTACAGCATCCAGCCCACACGACGAGATTAGAATGCGCTCGTAGAACTCGCGCAATAAATAAATTTGCGATTCACAAAGACCGAATTGATCGATTGCCTTGCGAACTGTGCGAAGTCCGATCACGCCAACGAAGCCCCAAGCAAGTTTCTGAGAGGGCAGAAGTTGGGTGATTTCTATCCCACTGTTGTGTGAGTAATGTCGAATATTGGGGTCATCTCCAGTGTAAGAACCATCCCCTGAGGACACCTTTGTGTTTAGTTACTATTTAATCATGATTGGTTCAACCTTCGTTCTACCAAACAAAGAAAGCTTTGTGACGCAGCTGGTGAGTTCTTACACTGGAGATGAGCCGAATATTGTGCGAATTCTTACATTTTCAACACTTCAGTGAGCTTTAATAACTTCAAATTATTGTAAAGAAGCCGCAAAGTGAAGTTGCAGAGGAGTGCGATAACTGCTAAATAGCAGAATCTACATTTTCGCTACTCGTGTTGTGCGATTCTGCTACTCTGGTAAATAGCAGAATCTACCGTACCGCGCGATACGGGATGATGATACGGAGTGAGCGGGATGCAGCGCGGGATACGGGATGAGCGGGATAACTTAGTGTTGCGAGTACCGAAAAGAAAACGCGGGATACGGGGTGCAGCGCGAGACACGGGATGTTCGCGATTGTGCTTTTCTTCGATTGTGCTTTTCTGCGATTATGCTATTCTGCGACTGTGCTATTCTGCGACTGTGCTATTTTGCGATTGTGCTATTCTGCGATTGTGCTATTCTGTGACTGTGCTATTCTGCAAATGTGCTATTCTGCGATTGTGCTTGCGATTGTGCTATTCTGCGATTATGCTTTTCTGTGACTGTGCTTTACTGCGACTGTGCTATTCTGCGATTGTGCTACTCTGCATTCTGCGATTGTGCTACTCTGCGATCTTGCGATGGTGTGCTGAGCGCGAGACACGGGATGTTCGCGATTGTGCTATTTCTTCGATTGTGCTATTCTGCGATTATGCTATTCTATGACTGTGCTATTCTGCGACTGTGCTATTCTGCGATTGTGCTATTCTGTGACTGTGCTTTACTGCGACTGTGCTATTCTGCGATTGTGCTACTCTGCGATGGTGCTATTCTGCGATCGTGCTATTCTGCGATTATGCTATTCTGTGACTGTGCTTTACTGCGACTGTGCTATTCTGCGATTGTGCTACTCTGCGATGGTGCTATTCTGCGATTGTCTTTTATTGCGATTGTGATTATGCTATTTTGCAATTGTTCTACTCTGCGATTGTGCATGCTATTTTGCAATTGTTCTACTCTACGGGTATGTGATGCAAAAATGTATATTATCGCGAGATACAGGAAATAACGCGGAATACGGCATGCACTGGAAAAGTTAAATATATAACTGCAGGATTACGGATCGAACACTACGTTTGTGCTAATCACGCTGTGTATCATCACAATATACCAAAGAAAGGTTTTATACTTGAACTCACTCATTCTGTTGGTCATATGTTTGAACTTATTAAAAAAGCGGTTGCTTTGTTCTGCTGACATGAAGCGCCCAACAAAACAGAAGGGCCCACCAGTACTCGCTATATAGACATGCTTCGTTTTTAAAACAGATCTAGAAGGGCCCACCAGTACTCGCTATATAGACATGCTTCGTTCTTAAAACAGAAGGGCCCACCAGTACTCGCTATATAGACATGCTTCGTTCTCAAAACATAGGGAATCACCAGTATTCGTTATATAGACATGCTTCGTTCTTAAAACAGAAGGGCCCACCAGTCCAACAAAACAGAAGGGCCCACCAGTACTCGCTATATAGACATGCTTCGTTTTTAAAACAGATCTAGAAGGGCCCACCAGTACTCGCTATATAGACATGCTTCGTTCTTAAAACAGAAGGGCCCACCAGTACTCGCTATATAGACGTTCCTCTTCAAAACATAAGACATCGCCAGTACTCGCTATATAGACATGCTTCGTTCTTAAAACAGAAGGGCCCACCAGTACTCGCTATATAGACATGCTTCGTTCTCAAAACATAAGGAATCACCAGTATTCGTTATATAGACATGCTTCGTTCTTAAAACAGAAGGGCCCACCAGTACTCGCTATATAGACATGCTTAGTCGTTCTTAAAACAGAAGGGCCCACCAGTACTCGCTATATAGACATGCTTCGTTCTTAAAACAGAAGGGCCCACCAGTACTCGCTATATAGACATGCTTCGTTCTTAAAACAGAAGGGCCCACCAGTACTCGCTATATAGACATGCTTCGTTCTTAAAACAGAAGGGCCCACCAGTACTCGCTATATAGACAAGTCATACTTACAGTTTCATACTGAACATAGATGTGCAGGATAGCGCAGAATAGCAGAATCGCAGAATAGCACAGTAGCAAGGGATACTTACAATTTACTATTAAACTTAGATGTGCAGGATAGCAGAATAGCACAATCGCAGATAGCACAGTAACAAGTCATACTTAGTTTCATACTGAACATAGACGTGCAGGATAGCAGAATAGCACAATCGCAGAATAGCACAGTAGCAAGTGATACTTACAGTTTCATACTGAACATAGATGTGCAGGATAGCGCAGAATAGCAGAATCGCAGAATAGCACAGTAGCAAGGGATACTTACAATTTACTATTAATCTTAGATGTGCAGGATAGCAGAATAGCACAATCGCAGATAGCACAGTAACAAGTCATACTTAGTTTCATACTGAACATAGACGTGCAGGATAGCAGAATAGCACAATCGCAGAATAGCACAGTAGCAAGTGATACTTACAGTTTACTATTGAACAAAGATGTGCAGGATAGCAGAATAGCACAATCGCAGAATAGCACAATCGCAGAATAGCACAGTAGCAAGTGATACTTACAGTTTACTATTGAACAAAGATGTGCAGGATAGCAGAATAGCACAATCGCAGAATACCACAATCGCAGATAGCACAGTAACAAGTGATACTTACAGTTTCATACTGAACAAAGATGTGCAGGATAGCAGAATAGCACAATCGCAGAATAGCACAGTAGCAAGTGATACTTACAGTTTACTATTGAACAAAGATGTGCAGGATAGCAGAATAGCACAATCGCAGAATACCACAATCGCAGATAGCACAGTAACAAGTGATACTTACAGTTTCATACTGAACAAAGATGTGCAGGATAGCAGAATAGCACAATCGCAGAATAGCACAGTAGCAAGTGATACTTACAGTTTACTATTGAACAAAGATGTGCAGGATAGCAGAATAGCACAATCGCAGAATAGCACAGTAACAAGTCATACTTACAGTTTCATATTAAACGTAGATGTGCAGGATAGCAGAATAGCACAATCGCAGAATAGCACAGTAACAAGTCATACTTACAGTTTCATATTAAACGTAGATGCGCAGGATAGCAGAATAGCACAATCGCAGAATAGCACAGTAACAAATCATACTTACAGTTTCATACTGAACAAAGATGTGCAGGATAGCAGAATAGCACAATCGCAGAATAGCACAGTAGCAAGTGATACTTACAGTTTACTATTAAACGTAGATGTGCAGGATAGCAGAATAGCACAATCGCAGAATAGCACAGTAACAAGTCATACTTACAGTTTACTATTAAACGTAGATGTGCAGGATAGCAGAATAGCACAATCGCAGAATAGCACAGTAACAAGTCATACTTACAGTTTCATATTAAACGTAGATGCGCAGGATAGCAGAATAGCACAATCGCAGAATAGCACAGTAACAAGTCATACTTACAGTTTCATATTAAACGTAGATGCGCAGGATAGCAGAATACCACAATCGCAGATAGCACAGTAACAAGTGATACTTACAGTTTACTATTGAACAAAGATGTGCAGGATAGCAGAATAGCACAATCGCAGAATAGCACAGTAACAAGTCATACTTACAGTTTCATATTAAACGTAGATGCGCAGGATAGCAGAATAGCACAATCGCAGAATAGCACAGTAACAACTCATACTTACAGTTTCATACTGAACAAAGATGTGCAGGATAGCAGAATAGCACAATCGCAGAATAGCACAGTAGCAAGTGATACTTACAGTTTACTATTAAACGTAGATGTGCAGGATAGCAGAATAGCACAATCGCAGAATAGCACAGTAACAAGTGATACTTACAGTTTCATATTAAACGTAGATGTGCAGGATAGCAGAATAGCACAATCGCAGAATAGCACAGTAACAAGTGATACTTACAGTTTCATATTAAACGTAGATGTGCAGGATAGCAGAATAGCACAATCGCAGAATAGCACAGTAACAAGTGATACTTACAGTTTACTATTAAACGTAGATATGCACAGTACAAAGCAATAGATAACAATGAGAGTTTTCATGTGCTAAATCGCAGAATCGCACCCCTAAATAGCATAGTGCTATTCTGCTATTTAGCATTTATCGCACTGTTCTCTGAAGTTGGCTACTGCGAGAGACAGTAAGGACAGTTATCGTTGAGACTCAAAGCTTTTCTCAAAGCTCAAAGCTTTTCTCGAGTTTGGAGAATACATCGACTCATTGGCAAATCCATTAGCATCTAAACAACAATGTTGGATGAATAACAGCCTCGATTTTCGCCTTGAGGAAAGTGAAGACGAGTCTCAAAACACAGTGAACTTGCGTGACACGAAGAGCTGGGACAGCTATATATCTACTTTTTTACTAGTGCTTACGTCATCAAAGTCCCCGTGGCGCAGTTGGTTAGCGCGTGACTCGCCGAATCTCTTGAAGTTAAGGCGTTCCGGCGAGGTTAGTAGTTGGATGGGTTGCCAGTTGGCTATTAGTAATCAACCATGAGGTGGGAAGGGGTGGGGAGATATACCGAGGAGGGGAGAGTTCATGTCAAAAGTAGCCAGGGGGGCGTATGATCAAGGGTTCAAAGGTCGTTGCCTGGACTTGAAAAGCAGTAAAATCAGTGGCAACCGCCACGCAACCGCCACTCCCCCCTGTCTGTTGCAAAGTCATAAAAGTCAACTGGAAAGGGTCCTATTCCAAACACACTGCAGCACGCACATGAAACAAGCACTAATAACTAATAAGCAGGGAGGGGAGGGTTGTTAGTTATACTAACGGTGAACTTCATGGAGAACCATCTATTGCACCGGAAATGGATACATACACAGTCCAAGGGTGACGACTAAGAAGCAATTTGCATACTGCAAATAGCTTCAAAAATGCCACTTTACTCTTAGAGAGACGAAATAGTTTTTCCTCCCATGTTCTACATTTGTTGTTAGATTATTTGTAGGCAATACAATATATATAAATGAAATAGTGAAAAAATATTTTATTGTACTGTGCTGTGTTGTGTTGTTCTGTGCTGTATTGTATTGTATTTTGTGTATTGTGTAATTCAGCCTACGGGCTCCATTGCGATTTCTTAGGCCTAGGGCATACGTCGGATTAAGGTCGAACCGATTACATTTTTTTCAAAAGATACCGGCTCATTATGCTTTCAAATAACAAGTTATCTATTGTTTTAAATGTATTCGATGCGACTCTAATTTGACGTATGCCCTAGGCCTTAGATACACTATCTATCTATCTGATTGCGCATGGCCTTATCATACGGGACATGCTGGTCACTCCTGTGCTTATATTTTCTCGTGTTTTTTTCCCTTGGAAACCATATAGAATGCGATATAAACAATAGGCAGGCAATATATATGCGTAATTTGTGTAATTTTCCGCAACCTCGGTGAATAATTGTGCACATTTTAAGTGAGGTTCTCTGTACGGTCGACTCCGGTTGGAAAAACGGATTTTGACAAAACTGGCCAAAATGAAGCCCATTACCTTCTGCTTTTAACGGTATAAAAATTGTCTCGAACCGATAAATATTTTCGGAGAAACCCGCCGAAGTTTGACCCCTTGTCAACAGGGGATTTTTTTGTTGATGCCATGCGCAATAACCGCTGCTCTCCAAGTTTACATTGCAGACTCAACTCAGGGAAAAGCACTGTTGAGTATCACGAATTTGTAATCAAATAGCGCTCTATTTCTATTTCTCGTTTATTTTGTTTTTATTCTGAAAGCGGGAAGGATGAAATAAAATGTTTATTCAGCTGCCTGTATATTGCAAATAAAAATTGTTTGATTTTAGGATCTGTGGACCTTCATCTGCGACTGTTTAAACTGGGTCAGACTGAAATTCAGACTGCAAGTGCAAGAAAAATGACGTTTTTGTTTAGCAATCGTAACGATTTCCTTTTTATCCTATCAGTTTACCCTCATATTTCAGGGCCTTCCAGTGGAATTAGATCAAGTGGAAAGATGTCATAGTTTTGGGTTGAGAAATAAAAGTTCTGCACCATGCAGATACATAAATTTTGCTTGAAAAACCTGGTCACACTGTTTTAGTATAATGAAAAAAAAAATGTCATGGTGACCAAACAAACATGTTGATTAGCTTGTGTGATAACCTTATTAGAAAATGTCTGGACAAGTTTCACCATAATCTATCCTGGAATTCAATCGATTTGACTACTGATGATTTACAACCCCAGATTTTGTATCTAACCAAGCTGGGATTTTGTCAAACAATGTGTAAATACCCAGACTGAAGGGTACCCACCCTGGAAAGCTCAGTTTTTCCCACCCTTCCCTGGGATTAAATGGTGGATGAGACTCCAAATTGGTGAACTTTTTATTGTGCTATTTATAACTAACAGAGTATTCTGACAAGTTCTGTAATAGTGGAACCTGGGCAGTTGACAAAATTACACCTGTTGACAACATTGGGTTTTGAGGTGGCAACATATTTTTTACAAGAAAAATTGAATCAAAGAGGATTTTGATACAGCACTGTGATGTCCTTCTGAGCAGTAAACTATCTGTAGTGAAAACTCTTAAAAGTAGCCCCTGCCATAGTTCTACTTCTGAAAATCAATCGATGAAATGCTCTCGTAATACTGTAACATCTAACATGTTGCATCCCTGAACCACCAGCACTTGTGCTAGAAATTGCTATTTGGTTGCAGGATGCAGTTGTTTTGTGTCATCCAGACAAGAATGGCATTATGTTCCTTTTGTGAATTGGGCATATACATGTACACCTACACCTTCCGAACCTACAACAAACAATGCACAACAAGTTACTTCTGAATGTCCTACCCTCAATTATATCTTTTATCAGGTGCTTCTAGAAAAGTTTCCTTTTTAATGCATAGTAACTAGGAGAAGTGAAATGAAATTTGTATTATTACAGTCACACAGGTTGTTCTCTTTGCTCTTAACACTGATGGACAACACTGATGGACAACTTTGGCATCAAATTGCAATTTCTCGTGAGCAACTTTAATTCGCCACATGTCTGAGCACTTGAGGGGCAGACCATAATTGAACGATTTTGGAAACAAAATATTTCAAGTTCTGGTACAATATCGTGAAGACAGATACAAAAGATTTTTTTTTGAATTTGATTCAAGCAAGTTGTCCATCAATGTTGCTAGGCAATATTGCAAAATTGTAGGGAAGAGAACATCTCGTTTCACTGTAACATGATCTACAATTTCCACTCACAAGTCAAATGGTTTATCAAAAAATCCAATTTCTCACCAAATTTATCTAAATTCAGTAAGTATACAAACAACTAGCAGTGCTTTTTTATACCAGCTCAGATCTCAATTTATTTTGCTTTCTGGGTAAACAAACTGAGCACTTCAGTTCTTGCAACAGCTATTTCAGTGAAAATATTTCTAAGGAGCATGCCCAAGCATAGGTGTCCAGTAGGTGAACACACCAAAAAATCCTTAACTTCCCCCATTATTTCCAAAAAATTAGCACCACACAATGAAGACATATAGAATGTAGTTTTGTTTTCGAGAGATACTTCAGTGGCACAACGAGCAGTTTTCGAAAAATGTTCAATTAATTAATATTCATGAGACAACATTTTCAAGCAGATTTTAGAACTCGAGTGAAGACCCGATTTTGCTGCCGATCTCAAGGAAATCAAATGGTTTCATTTAAACTGGGTCCTAGAAACTGCGTGTGACTTATTTCCAGATCTAATATTCCCCGTGAGGAATGTGGGAGTCCAAGAACAACAACCACTGAAACTCATGTGCGTAACTGTCGAACCAAAAACACATAACTTCCCCCATTTTCTGTTCCATCCCCGTTAGATAAACGAATTTCAAAATGATAGTACTTCCATTTTTCACTGACAACTCTGTGGTACAACGACTAGATTTTGAAAGCACATTCTGGCAAGACGATAAGAAATCGGCTTTTTGCAATACAGCAAGGAAGCTCAACGAAAGATTCCACAAAACCCTTTGGTGCGATTTCTCAAAGAGAGACCTACATAAGCCAACAGTAATTAAAAGCTTACCTTGGCGGATAATTTGACACTTCACCGTTCTGCTGCTGGCAGAAAGTTAACTTGGGAATTCCACCACAGATTACAGACATCCGCCATATTAAATCGAAATCCTTGAATAGAGCTGCTTTGCCGAAGCGAATAGCGTAGCAATCTCAAGCTCAAACTGTTCAAAATTCATTCCCCAAGTACAAATATTGTTTCTGTTGAACTCCGTTTGTGGTTTACATTACTTATTCCCGCATAAAAATGAAGAAATTAACTCGGTCGACACGACAACAAACCAGCATTTGCTCAGCTGAAGACAAATCAGGCCATGCATCTGCGCATGCGTCACATAAAGGTCCCCTGCTCCCCTTGTCAAGGTGACGGTTTTCGAAGCGTCACGAAGCTGTTTTTACCGCACCTCGGAAAAACTCGAAATGCAGAAAAAATGAAATCGGCATGGAAAATATAACTAATACAAATAAAAGCAGATATCATTCTTCGCAATTTAAAGTGTTTATTATTTCTCTCCGATGATTATTGAATATTTGGGGGATTTTTATTGTTTTTTTAATTTTTCGTAGGCCTAGTTTATAGGGTATTTTTGACGAGTTATAAGGGATAATGCCAGGACGCTGTGGCAAATAAATCTATGACAGCCCGAAAGAGTGATGATAGGTGCACTAAAATATCAAATAACTTTTGTGGGCAACTGTTTCTTTGACCAGTACGAGATGATAAACATACCTTCCCTCGGCGTTCAAATCACGTTGGCACCGAAGTCACGTTCACGACAAATCACTCCAAAATACTCGCAGAAGTGTGAAAAATTTGCCACCCAAGTCTCTCTCCGTCATATTAATATGTATTTGTTGGTGTGTCTAAATCTGAAAAGGGATGCAAACACGAATTTCAATCCTAAATAGAGATTTCCGAGGTCATTGTTTTCTTCGAACTTGTCATAAAACCAGTCAACCGATCACACGGATCTCGGCCTCTCACCTCGATAAAGCAACGACATTTTGCTTTGTTTGCTCATCGAGCCCTCGTGTTCTTGTTGGCAATTAATGAAACAAAACTTTTAAAATGCGGGAATATTACCTCAAGCAAATGAGATATTTTATTTTGTTTCAATTCTTATTCAGTTCTCGGCAAACTTAGTAGACATAGACATAGACATAGACATGTTTTATTGGCACTTTGTAAATGACTAAATTTACATCGGTGTAATTCCAATAAATTAATAAAATAATTAAAGCAAAAACAAACATTTAGGATATACTGCTATTTAGGATATGCTGCTATTGGCCATTAAAAGGAAAGAAATTTCTGTCTTGCAGTAAATGCATTACAAATATACTTTGAAATAATTTTGCTTAAGTTTTCAGGTGGATTTATCAGTAAAAGGAAGAGCTCATTGTCTGATATTCTGCTTGTCTTAATTTTCCATGACTGCTCTATCTGTTTGAAAAGTTTATTCCGTTCAATTTTAAAATAACTACAATTTAATAGGAAGTGTTTTTCATCTTCTATTTCTCCATTGCAACATAAACGGCAAAGTCTTTCCTCTACTTTTTGATATGGCTTCTTGTGTCGCCCGACTTCGATTTCTAGTTTATGGCTACTTATTCGTAATTTGTTAATGCAGTTCTGTGTTTAATATTGGGGACTTGATTAAGATAGGGTTCCAAATCGTAAGAGATCTTAAATTTCCTAAACGTTCTTAACTTATTTTGTTGGTTGCTCTCTTTTCTGCAGTCATTGTGGATCTCGCCTAGCCATGTCTGAATTTCAATATCTTTGATTCGTTGTTTAATAGTTTGCCCAATTAAGTTGGTGTTTTCTCCGAGTCTGTCTTGGTTGAGCCAGATTTCTGCAAATCCTATCTGGTTCAGTCGATTTTTTACTTTCGTGCTCCAAAATGCTTTGTTTTCTGAGTTCTGACAGTCATGGTAAGCAATTTTAGATAATTTTGGGGAAGTACTAGGGCTGGCAAGTTTAAGCCAGAAGTTTAGGGACCTTATCTGTGCTTGTGTCCTTAACGGAAATCTTCCAAGTTCGCTTCTGCATGCGTTGTTACTTGCATATTTGTTAACTCCTAGCAACATTTTGCAGAATTTAGTATGTACTTGTTCCATTGGTTCTTTATCATTTGAGGTAGCGGTTTCTATTCCCCATATTTCGCTGCCGTAAAGGAGTATGGGTAATATCAGTGCATCAAAAAGTCTAAGCGTTAATTTTGGTTTCGATCGGAAAAAATCGCCCATTTCTTTTTTGAACTTAAAAAGAGCTTTGAGAGCTGTCTTCTTGAGTTCGTGCTTGGCGAGTGTGAAATTTCCAAATGCTGACATCTGTAAGCCTAAATACTTATACGATTTAACATTTTCAAGTCTCCTTCCATCGAGAGAGAAACTATAATTATTCATTGTTTTACCATTGTTATTGAAAATAAGTATTTTTGTCTTTTCTATATTCACTTTCAGACCTGATTCCTCACAAAAAGTTTCGACTACATGCAAATATCTTTGTAAGCCACGTTCCGATTTTGAGAATATCACTAGATCATCGGCATATATGAGGCAACTCAATGGGCTCTCGTCTAATTTTACATCCTCATTATTCTGTTGATTGAGTAAGTCGGGTAAATCATGTAAGTAAAGATTAAATAGGGTGGGGCTGATCATACATCCCTGCTTCACGCCGGTTTTACACTCGAAAGCTGGGGTTACGGTGTCACCTAGTTTTACTGCTGATTTATCGGTTGTATACATTGATGCTACTAATTTAAGGAATTTTCCGAATACCCCAACGCTTTGTAATTTCTTTAACAGTTTTTGACGGGGGATACAGTCGAAGGCTTTTTGAAAATCAATGAAGCAAGAAAACAGCAGGTTTTTCTTTTTCTTTGGTTTGCTTTTAACATATTTGTCTATTACCGACTTCAGAACCGAAATGCTATCTACAGTGCCGTGATTCTTTCTAAAACCGCCTTGCTCCTTTTTCAACAACCCCTGTGAGACTAGGTGTTCGTATAGCCTCGAGTTGAGTATCGAAGTGAAGATTTTCCCTAAGGCTGAAAGTAAAGTAATACCTCTATAGTTTTCCGCCTTGGATGGGTCCGATTTTTTAAAAATAGGAACTATATGACCAACATTCCATGATTCAGGATACTGTTCACTAGTTAGAATGTTGTTAAAAAGGGTCTTTAAGTGATTTTTTAATGAATCTTTGCCTGCTTGTAGAAATTCGTTGGAGATATTGTCTGGCCCCGGCGCCTTACCTTTCTTTAGTTTCCCAAATGCGTTTTCTACCTCTTCCAATGTTATCGGATAATCTAAAGGGCCTTCCTCGTCATCAACATTTCCTTCCAAATTAATCGTTTGTGCATTGCTACCTTCGTTCAGATTTTTAAAATGGTCATAAAATTCCTCTCCAGTTACTCTGCATGTGCTCGACGTTTCTTTATTTTTGCCCAACTTAAATACTTTTTTAATGTTTTTCCATAAGGATTTTGCGTCACCGAAGTCAAGGTCGGAAATTTGTTTTTGGAATTGCTTTCTTTTCTTTCGTCTACATAGCTTTTTGAATGCCTTTTTCTTGTTGTGCAAGTTTAGTCGTAAAACAGAGTTGTTAGGGTCATCGCAAACCTCCTTTCCGAGGGATTTTAAGGCGCACTTCTCGATCGTACAGTCTTTGTCAAACCATGGCCGGTCATTTTTGTGTCCCCGGTTTGACACTTCTTTTTTTACTTTTAAACCTGACAGCTCTCCTATTTCAGTTAGACACTGAGAAAATTTCCTTGTCATGATTTCTACATCACTGTTTTCCAAAATGTCATTTATCTTGTTTTGTACATGCTCTGAACGTAACATTTCTTGTATTTTTACTTTCGCTTTATCGCTCCAAATAACTTGGCTATGTTTGGACATGGTGATATTTTTAGCTTGATATTTTTCTTTTGATTGACTGATTGGTATTCTGATGCTATATGTAAGGACACAATGGTCAGATAAGTGTGGTTGTAAGGAGTTAACCGATAAAAATCGCATTTTCTCTAAAAATTCAGACTGACCTATAACGTAATCCACAAGACTACTACCGTTATATTTAAAACATGTTTTCTTTCCAGTCAAATCCCCAATTACTCGACCATTAAATATTCGCAAGTTAAACGCAGTGCAGGTATCAATAAGAGCTCTCCCTCTTACATTCACGGCTTCCTTATCTTGTGAGTACCTATTGTTTTGTTCATCTATTATATAATCATCAGGGAGTTCCAGGTGGCTAGCAGTATCAGACAAAACAAATTCCTGCAACTCCCCTGTTCGCGCATTGAAATCCCCTTGTATTAATATATCCCCTTTTGAACAAAAGTTAAAGATATCAATTTCTAATTCGTCTATGACGTCATCGTTTTTTCCTTGCTCGCTTGGACTCAGGTAAACTGTACCTAAATAGATATCTCTTTGTAAATTAAAAAATTCTTTCCTCAACTTCAGCCACACAACATGTTCATTTTTAGTTGGTTCATATTTGATACCTTTTTCTATGTCATGGCTAAAATATACTGCCAAACCCCCCGAGAAGCGGTTTCCTGTTTTCGCGCGACATTTGATGTAGTGTCTATACCCATCAATTAGAAGATCTGAGTCTAAGCTAGCATGGGTTTCAGCAATTCCAAAAATCTGGTGCTTTTTTATTTCATTTGTTACCTCCTTTAGTTTTAGTTTATTGCCCAAAGTTTTACTAACGTGCCCGTGCAGGTTCCAAAACCCTATCTGTAGATATTTAGGTGCCCCTGAGCTCTGCCCAGGCATAATTAACAATGACTATATGTTATACAAACAAGAAAACACAGCAAAACGACACTAACGCGAAAAGAGAAAGAAAATCTGTATCTGTATATATGTATCGATACTATTTTATGCGTAGAAACACGAACAAGAGTGAATTTTAACTAGTTTACCCCAAACCAGTGTGAAATGGCCAATACCGCGTGACGTAATTCCTCTGGTACACCTCTACCTGCTGCTCTCCTGCGGTCTTCCTGTGCTTGATATCTGCCGTGATATCCTCGTGGACTTTGGCTGCCTACCGCGTCTCGAAATCTAAATTGTTCCCGCTGTGAAGTATTTCCTCTCAGACCCAGCTGGATTTTAATGTTGGTGACCAGCTTCTTGGTGCCCACGCGATTATTCAGGTGGATGTGATCGTAAAAAACCTCCTCGTTAAGCAGTAATCAGTTAAGCAGTATCAGCAGTAATGAACGTTTGGTACCGGGGGGGGGGGGGGGGGGGGGGGGGACTTCCATATTTTTTTGTCGGGGATGATCGTCGTATCTTTCAGGGGTTAAAATCATGGGAGTTCGGCCTCATTTAGGGGTGATCGTGATCTTCAATAAATTTTAGGGAGATTGGTATCTTTTAGGGCCGAAACTGTGATTACTCGTTGAGAAGACGATAAATAAGAAGGCAGCAATTTAGTCAAACACGGAAATTTCATGATGGGTATCTTTTACCTGTTACCTGTCTCCTTCGCGCCTACTTGGCATATAAGGCCGCATCTTTTAGGGTATCTTTTAGGGTTTTTAGGGTAACAAATTATTTGAGCCACGCCATGTTTGGTATCTTTTAGGGGTGAAACTGAAAATTTCCGACGATCATCCCCGACAAAAAATATGGGATCCCCCCCCCCCCCCCGGGGGGTTTGGTATAAGTAAGTGGTCTTTATTGTCTTCCCAGTCGGAGCATCGGGATGTTTCCAGGATCTTCTCTATACTGCGCATTGTCCACCGGCGCGAGTCTCCGTTTTGCACAGCAGATTATTTTTCTAAAGTCTTTCAGGAACATTAAGTAAATAAGTGGACTTAGGGCGGAATTGACCAACTTGAGGTACAGCAGTGCAAAATCCAAACCTAGTGAAAAATGCTCCAATATCTCATGAAAGCTGATACGCCTAGCGATGAAAATAATCATCGAAATGGAATAAAAGGGCGTCACACATAACGTGAAGAGAAGCAAAGAAGCCAAAACCACACTGTAAATTGAAAAGGGTCGTTTTGACCCCAAGGAGTCGTTTTAACCCTTTGACCCAATAAGTCGTTTGACCCTTAAAAGAGTCATTTTGACTACAATATCCAATTTGACCCTCCTAAGAGAGTCAAAATGACACATGAAAAGAGTCCTTTTGACTCTTCAAATAGCTAGTTGATACAAAAAGAGTCATATTGACTCTTTTACCGGCCTTCTCTTTGGACAAGTGTTTTAGGCAAGCCTCTGATATTTTTGCCCTTCTCCCTCGGAAAACCCACTGTAGAACCTGTTTTGATAAGGTATTTCCTCAGTTAAACCTTCAGAAAAAACTTTTCTTGTCTTTCACCCTGTAGGCAAATCTTGCACCTTAAATAAGGCAATTTTAAATAACAGTTATAGATAACAGAAAAAAAGAGGCTGCAACAGATAAAAAAAATGCAGTGCCACTTTTTTTGACCCTTTGAAGAATCATTTCGACTACAATAAAATGTCATTTTGACCCCTCAAAGAGTCCTTTTAACACCTCCAAGAGTCATTTCGACTCTTCCTGGGGTCAAAATAACTAATGGGAAGTGTAGTTTTGATACAAAATGAGTCATTTTGGTTTTGTTCTGGACACGCTTTACCATAAACTTTTTGCTTATTCATATACTCTTCATATATACACATTTCAAATTGTTTTACAACAAGAGTGAGGATTCAATGCACATTGTGCAAACCAATTGTATATAATATCAACGCAAATTAAATAAATCTACATTATACTTTACATTTACATATGAGCCATAAGAGCCCACAGGCCTAGAAATATGTAGGGGCAAAATGAGGGAAGCTCACTCTGAGTGCAGATACTTGTAACATTAACATAAGGTTTCCTGACTTTGTAAGAATGGTAATGTTCCTCAAGCCCCATAGTATCTAGCTTATGAAGTATAAAAAACAGTCTGTTCAGGTCACCATTAACAATGACTATGCGGTGTATTTCTGAAAATTCTGGTAGAAGATGAAAAAAACCAGAGTGAACCACTGCCCCGGTTTTGTATTTTGTTCCAAACAAAGACACCCAGGATGGCCTGAAAAGAAAAGAGAAACAAAAACAACTGTTATTTTGGCATTGGCTAACAAGTGCACATTTGGCCCTGCTTTGCTGACTTTAGGTCATGGATCATTATCAGAATACTGAAAATCACTTTCTGGTCTTGTGAGAAATGGGTGGCAAGTTTAAAAAATTAAATTTGAAATATGAACCCCCTTTTGAAGACCCTGGATTTCCAAAGGGACTTTGAATTTGGATCCTGGTTTCCATAGGGTCTCTCAATTTGACCCCGGATATCCTTAGGGCCTTTGAAGTTGGACCTTGAATTTCCATAGGGTCTTTGAATTTGGACACTGGATTTCCATCGATTTTGAATCGATAGAGGTATTTTCCACTGGTATAAAATGTCCATGGATTTCCAAAGGGCATACAAAATTGCCATGAATTCCCATAGGGGTTGAGCAATTTTTACTAATTTCCACAGGGGTATAACCTAAAAATTAGGGGTGGGGATCACCAATAAAAGAGGAAGAGCCCAGTGACAACATTGTGTTCTGTGTTTGTCTTTAATATGCACACTAGCATGGTTCTACTTACTCATGCACAACTGACAGTTGATCGATCTGGGGATCTTGAGTGTGAAGTAGATTATAGTACTCAGTTGTGTTAGCTTCTTTCTGTTTTCCTGCAATTAGATCAAAGTAATTGGTAAATGTTTGGATGTTTCAAATCAATCTTTCATAACAATAATTTGTTTTTGTGGTCTGGTATTCATGAAATTGCATGCTCTGATTTGCTCGCTCCCTGTTTCATTTTCCTTAGGAAAAAATAAATATATTATTTACCAGCTTAGGACCTACCAGACCGTAAATAATATATATATCTTTTGGAGGTGGTAATCTGCAGGTGTTGTTTCTCCCAGGAAACTAAATTTAAAAATAATGCAACGAGAATCATTTTTTGGCATTTTTAAAGTGGAAATAAGCTATTTTATTCAGTTACCTGGCCCACACTCTATTGGCTTGTGAATATTTTGCATGACATAACACTGCCTGCTCTGATGACGCTCTGCAAGTGTCCATGATAGGTTGGTGAAATTCCCAAGTGTAGTTGCCAGCTGTTTGAAGTGCCTGTGTTTTGCTTCAAACCTCATGCACCAATGAACTACCATAGGCCCTAACCTTAAAAGATAAGGGAAATGAAAAGAAAATAGATGTTCCATTAGTACCAACAATGTATCCCTCTCTATACATGAGCGAGGATCCAGCCCTTTGGACAGCACTGCAAGGAGGGGCTGGATCCTCGAGCATGCTCTCAATACCCTTTGAAGCATCTTTTAAAGTCAATTACTGGAATAGTTTACACTTAATGACTGCTCCTGAGGGAAACCGTCAGTTGTGTTTCCCCAGAATCTCAAGTCAAGTCCATGTTTAAAGTCCCATCGCCAACCAGGAGCCTTTGCGACTCGTTTTCTTTTGTTTTCATATTGATCCATTGTTTTTGGGGTGCTCTGATTGGCTAAGAGTCCGCAAAGGCTCTTGGTTGGTGATGGGCCTTTAAATCAAGGGTTTATAAAGGTAACAAAAAGTTATTTCTACCTGATCATTGTCCTTGGGTAGTGGATCATGTAGTGCATTTTTGGGATGACTGAACAGTTTGGGTACAAATCAACAAATTCCTCATGATGTTCCTCAATAAGAAGTGCCAAATGTGCACACTGATTGGCACTTGTCACAGGACTGAAGATGATGTCCGTAATATCTAGCAGCTTCAGATAAAGAGCCCATTTTGCATCAGTGAAAGGAACTTTAGCACCAATGATCAGTGGCAGGTATCTTGCAAGACACCACATCTGAGATGCTATTGACAGAATAACATAAATTAATTTTCAACTTAGTTGATTTGTTAGTATTTTCTGCTATACATGTGAGCCCATGGGGATTCTATAGAACAGCATGTCATATGAACCATTGTATAATAGTTATTCTATGCCCATGCAACGGAAAACAAAAGGCAAAATCTTAATTCAATATTTTAGTCTTTGATTAAAAGGGGCTTGCTCTGCAAATAAAAGTGTACCATGATTTTGCTCAACTAATGGTGCTAAGATGTGGACAGGGATGTGGAACAGGGATGAGCCTGACAGGGCACGGATTTCTGGACTGTCAAAATACTTAAATAATTTTGTAATGCCGGTATCCTGACGTCAGCAGTCACATGCGGTGACTGAACAAGGGAAAATATGATTTATGTTGTCTGTCAGGTTTTACGCAGATGTGCAAACACTTTCTGATAGCAATCAGAAATATTATGTTTCTTTATTGAATAAGAATGGATAGAGCCATGGGAATTGTTTGCCTAGTGTGATAAAGGGGAATCTGCATAAGACTCATCTTACCTTTCTGATGGAGGGTATTGGAGTCTGCATTTAGTGTCTGCTCAGAAATGGGTGATGGCTTATTCTTATCATTGTGATAGCCATAGTCGAAGTTCTTCAGCACAATGTTTAACTCCTCAAGCCTGAAATATTTTCTTTCGTACATCAGATATTTCAGTAGTTCCTTGCATTCATATTGTAAGCAGCCTTCTAAAACATCATGCATGGCGTCACCAGGCAGGCCTCCAATAACATGGAAATACCTAGACTGGGATAGTGCTGAGGCGAAGTTAATCCCATAGGCTGATGATAGAGCAGGATCATCTTCAATTTCATCACAATGGTTGTCATGGCTTTGTTTTGTTCTTGGGGTGAAAAATCTTTCATGAAACTGAAATTCAGAAAATCAAATACCTTCATGACTATGAAAATGATACATTATTTAAGGCATTCATGCCAGAGTAGAGTTTGGTTAACATCCTTGCACCTGCAGTGTTACTGTAAGAAGCAATCTGAACATGAACATCCCTTCCTTTCCATCATAGAATAACAAGATGTGTATCTGTTTACCTTGCATTTCAAATCATTCCCCTGGCCCATGCATTCTCTGCATTTCAACTTGGCCCCTGAACCAACTTTGAAGCCCCCTAGTTCTTGGGATGCAAGGTTATCTCCTGATACAAAAGCTATTGTACCAGTAAATAACTGAGGTTGACCAGCAATAGAGAATTCATGACCCCCATCTTTTTCGAGCTCTGATATTTCCGCCATTATAGGTTCTAGGATGTTATTTATCCCATATTTGGTGATGAGAGGCCTTCTGACAACAGCTAGAAGTTGAATGGCTTTTAACTGGGAGCGGTGAGCAGGACGGATATTTCCAAGAGTGTAGTAGAAGACCCCTAAACAATAAAGTCAAAATACCGGTTACACGTAGGTTTGTTATCTCTTTAGTAACACACATCTTAGTAACATACATGATGATCTAAATGAGTTACCAGTACATATACAATATCTCACATACCAGGGGCTTGAAATAAAGAAAAATCTGAGGTCACATTTTTGCAACTACCGGTAGGTGTCAAATTTTAGTCACAAACATTCAACAAAAGTGAGTCTTAAAAAATGATGCTTTTTATATCAGTAGCTGGTTATTGACATGCTAGTCAGGATTTGCAACCTACCTACTCAAATTTTCTAGTTGAAAAAAAAAAGATAGTGGCTTTTGCAACTTGGTCAAATTATCGAGCCCTCCATACCTATCTTATGCTTCTTGGTTTTACTTCCAAGTGGGTTGACTACTTCTACATCATCATAATAAAGCATAATTTGGAGTGCAGAATGTTCTCTTGAGAACAAAGGATGACTCTTGAAGACCTCAGCATCACAATAGTCATATACTCTGCCATTTGTTGTCGCGTTCTGATGAGGATTCATTATCTGTGAAATACATAATACATAAGAAACCTGTTAGAGACAATTCATTGAGATTTTCCTATTAAGTGGCAGACCATTAGAAGGGGTCGCAATCCCCCTCCCCCCTAAAAAAATTGTACAAGCTAAAATTTAAAGATATTAAGAAAAAAATGAGGCTAAAATCTTATGAGGCCCAGTCTACTGATCACAAAAAATTCTGTCCAAGGCAATTATTCCAGCCTCTAGCTTAATCCCACTGGCTTTTTACTTACTGGATCCATTTCAAGCAATACTGCTTTATGTTAGGACAACCCTTTGAGCTTTCCTTATGCCAATACATCATTTTACAGAAAGGACTAAATTATTCTCTTACCTCATGGTAGATACTGGGCTCATTCAGCATTGCTTCAAGGCTTTTTAGCAATGGAACAATAACCATATCCTCATTTACAGCCTTCCTCCTCTGTCGTATACCAGATCTATGCTGTACATGACTCTTACCAAGTGTGTGTTTAACAGGTTCCTGAAAGAAACCAAGAAATACATTACATACAGTTGTGGGGTACATCATGTATTTATTGATTGTAACACAGGAACCATATGGCAAAATGCTGGCCCCTTCGGGCATTGGGAGGGATTTGTATGCTATCCTAATCAAATACAAAGGCAAATTAAAGATATTTTATTTATTAATTGTGAAAAATTCCTCAGCTATATACAGTTGCACACTGTGTAATATCCAAGTTGCGCCGCATTTACCAATGTGTACTGCTGGGAATTTATTGTCATTTGTAAACCCAGGACAGTGACGCTTAACAAAAAATCTGAACTCCTTAGCAAGTGTTGTCACATGGACACATTTCTCTTGAAGAATGTTTGATGTTTTCATCGGTCCGGTACCGTATGTCCCGTGTGAACGTGCAACGGTACCATACCAGAATTGTACCGGTCCAGTTTTGAACCGGTGCCGTGTGAGCGGGGTCTAAGTTTGGCTTGATAACTTACCATTCAGGGTAAATGCTATAAATAAATCAAATAAATGATTGAATGTAAAATGATTGTATGCAAAGCGAATGAGCTAGTTTTGTATGAGCCACTGAGGAGTGCATGCCTTCAGCCTGTACTAAACAAGCCAGTATGGATGTATGACTGAGTCCTCTCTTTCTTTGTATTTATTTATTTATTCATTCATTTATTTTATTTATTTATAGCATTTACCCTGAATGGTAAGTTATCAAACCAAACTTAGACCCCGCTCACACGGCACCGGTTCAAAACCGGACCAGTACAATTCTGGTATGGTACCGTCGCACGTTCACATGGGACATACGGTACCGGACCGATATTGGCACGGCTAGGCGTGCCCGGTCCCGTGTGAACACTGTTGCAAAACATGCCAGAATTGTACCAGTACCGTATGAACAGGCGGTACGCTACCAGAATTGTACCGGTCCGGTTTTGTACTGGTCTCGTGTGAACGGGGTCTTAGTCTCCTTGCAGCCCGTATTTTGTGTCTGTCATGCAACGGAAGGGATGACCGACACAAAACACGGGCTGCGTAGGAGACTAAGCCAAACTACAAGTGAAACAAAAATAACCTAACTTTTACTTACCACAAGTCCAAAGTTTTCCAAACAAAACAGCATCTGTTGTCTTTTCCCTTCAAGACCAGAGAATGGGTTAGCTGCAAAGTGATCATTCTTAAAGATGCTTTTAAGTCCCGGGTTCAAGTCAATCTGAATGCCAGCTTCAGATAAACAACTAGCCACATCATTTTGTAGCAGTTCCAACGCTTTCCTCACTATACTTGTAGTGCCAGAAACAATAGAATCTGTTGCTTTCTGCGTCAAATTATGCAGTTCTTTAGACTGTAAAAGGAACAGAGCATTTTGTCTTTTGTATTCAGTCATTGGGTCTAACACTGCAACAGGATTTCCAAGAGGGCCAGAGTTATGGTCTTCGGGATCTCCAAATGTATCCAAGTTCTCGGTGATCTCTGAATTGTCTTCAAGGATCCCTTCGTCTTCCAATTCGTCACTCTCAGCAGCGATTGACTCCGCATTCATTGTTGAGTTCGTCGAATTGAACTCGTAGTTCTTGTGTTGTCGACGAAGATGGCTTTTGAAGCCTTCGAACGTTTTGTATGTAGCACTACAACCACGTGCTTTGCAAGACACAAAAAAGTTTGGATCGAATCGATGAAAACGTCCATAATGATTTATAATCAAAGCGAACGAAGGTAATCTAAATGAGCACATCTCGCAATCAAACGCCGCCATTTTGATAAATGGCGCGAAAGCTTCTCGAGCAATCTTTGTGCTTCCAAATAAGGTAGTTCGATACTTTTATGGTTCGGAATCGGTTCGGAAGCTATCGACAGGCTGACAGACAGATTTGTGGCGGGAAAAATTATATCCGAAAAAGGAAAGACAAGCCTTTTACGGCCAAGCTCCCATGGATCGTAGCGGTCATGACAAGAATAATAATTTCCTCGTGTGATCGTACCGCCGTGATCATCTTCAGATTTTCGGAAGCACGTCTCGGTTATTTTTATGCTTGGTGCTTTTATACTCTTTTGAAAATATCTTCTGCTCGTTTGATGGCCTTGTCACGAGAAAGTTCAACCACTGAAGTCGCGGAATGGCTAAGGGAAAAGAAAATATCGGAATTCTCGATCAAAAAGTTTGCGGGTGAGTACCGTACTGGGGAGTCCGCCGACGTGCGAAATACACTCCAAGCTGCTTTATCAAAATGGATCCAAACTGGCTTCATTCATTTTATGAATTCTCTATAGATGAAGAAATCGACGGCAGTGACTTCTTTACCTTGGAAGCGTGGATGATCGATAGCCTAATCACGACTTTGAAGGAGAAAAAACGCTTCAGAGATGCCTGGTCCAACGAAACAGGAATGGTATGTCATTGTCGTTCCCGTTGACTTTACTAAACGTTGGTCTAAATTTCACCGTTTAGCTTATTGAAAAACTTTATAAAACATCAAAGATGAAAATGTTTTTTTCTCAACAAGTAAATACTCTATCTGGGCTTTAGTGTCTCACAAGGATTGCAATGATTTTGTAAGATTCAAGTGGGGGAAGTAAAATCTCGTGGTTTGTCTGTAAGGAACGAGCGGCACCTTTTAAGTTGTCCCAGTTGTCATGTCGGGTAGAACTCTTATCACAGAATACAGAATCTGTGATTATTTGCCGTTTTCGTGTTTTTTTTCATTGTCAGCAAACTTCAAGGCGCTCAATGCAAGGATTTTAATAAAATCAACTTGAGTTTTGTGTCCAATTTACAGGGGCCGGTTCCTAGAAAGAGGAATAAGCTATCTTAGGGATAAATGCTAGCATTTTCAATACAAATTTTATCCCTAGGAATTTTATCCCAGGGATAACTTTTGTATTGAAAATGCTACCACTTATCCCTAGGATAACTTTATCCCTCTTTCTAGGAACTGGCCCACAGCTGGGAATTCAAAAACATGAAAACCATAAAATGATGTCAGTAAAATCGGTGGTAAATAGCTGGTAACAGCTGTACTTTATTCATATTCCTCAGGGTTTTGATGCTATGGGTAAACAATGTCGCCTGTCTACACTAAATACCATTGCTACAGACGTCTCAACTGCTCCAAACTCTACACCTTCCACTCCAAACCAAACCTCTTCTCCACGAACCTCATCTCCACATTCAGATTCCACCACCGTTAGAGCAGAAACCCCCACATCAGATAAGGAAAATAATGCTAATGGCTGCAATATATCTACTGGTGGTTCATCTACTTTAAATAAGGTAAGTTTCATTTTTCCTCAGGATGGGTACTGAAACCCAAATTGGGTAGAAGAGATCCTCTGAAAGCTCTGGAACCCTAGCCCTGTTTACGACAGGGAGAACTCAATTTCCAATATAATGACAGCTGCTAAATGAAAAATGGTCAAACTGTGCCTTCTGAATAACATGTTTTATCACGGGAAAGCGGTCTTGTTTACTAACCTTGCATTAAGTACTCAATTTTTTAAATCAAATTTTCAGTCTCCCCCTAGTTCCTCATCAAAGCCTTCTCCAAGAGGCCGAGCTGGTGAAAGAGGAGTTAAAGAGAACTGGGCTGATACGTTTGAGCTGCCTCCAAGGGTGAGTAAGATTCTGTATACAGTATTAAGCTGCTGACTTCAATAACCCATCAGCTGTAAAGGTTTCTAAAGCTTTCTATACAGACAATGAATATATAAATGACAACTAAATTTGTGTTAGGTGGTAAATCTTGAAAGTGAATATTTATAAAAGAGTAATTGCAAAAGACAAGACTGATAGAGACATGCCTGTAATAATTTCATTAGGGGAGCAGACTTGACTTTTCTTCTATTTTTATTTTGTTGTGACTGAAAAAAATTTCTCCCCTCAGTTTTCAGTCAGTGTGCAAACCGGCCTGGAGTTGAAACAACTCAATTGGAGTCAACGTTGTGAGTTTAACAGGGATGTATGCACCCTAATATCATTGAATACGAGATATCCAACTGGAGCAGAGATAGAGAAGGTAGCAAAGCTGATCGTGAGGACCTATCCATTCCTGAAAGATGCAAAATTGGAGAGACTACCACAGAATGGGTAAATTCATATTTTTGCTTATTTAAGCTGTTTGTGTTTGCGTGTAAGGGGGAGGGGTGGGGGTGAGGGTTTGATAAGCTATATTATCATACAAGCACCCTAAACTTTTGTTTTTAATCAAAGGGATCATGGGAAACCAAAATATTGAATCGGATGAAACGGATCCAGGACCCCCCGTCAAAACGGTGCCTCAGCAAAAAGATGAGCAAACCGGCAGAGGATGCACCAAAGAAAAAAAAGAAAAGGAAAGAAGCAGATGTTTGGGCTCAGGTCCCTGAGGTATCTGAGGAGGAAGCAGAAACCCTCAAAGAAAAAGTCAAAGAGCTGAAGAGCTTGTCGAAAACAAAGAAATCAGACAATGCTGAAATAATGCGGCTGATGAAAGAAACATTCCCACTAAGACGACAGGAGGTCATTGAAGAGTGCCCTGACATGAAAACAGTTCAGAGAAACTATCCACCACTTACGAGTGCCACACACGTAAGTGATTAATTCAATAGACCTCCTGGGCTTCATTTGTTTGTTGTCCCATTTCCCATGTCCTAGATGTTACTCATATCTTTCAAATGCAGTAATAAACAGAATGAAGAAATAAATTTCCGAAAGACAAAAAACAACTCTCTTTGAGTGCATCACATCACTTAAAATGGGCAATTTGTATTCACATTTTTTAGGGGTTAAAATTGTCTGCAAGGTTATTTTTGAGGGTACTATATTTCCGATAAAAGTGTTTGAAATCAGACAGAAATGTGTCATTAAATGTACAGGGCACTGTGGGGTCACAAATAAGGGGTTGGCTTTTATTCTTAGTTGATTTTTCTTTTTCAGTTAAGAATGGAATTTTGCCGCATTATGCAAGATGATGCCATATTCAACACTATGCGGGATCGGTTTGTAAAGACCTGGATTCCAAAAGTGTTCTCTTATGCTATGGCCTCAGACAAGCCTGAAATCAGAAGGATATTGGCTGAGATGGATGAAGCAGTAGAGAAGGGAGAACTAAGAGAGATAGGTGTGTACCTATCATGCTTAATAGTTATCACCAGAGGGAGCCCATCTTAAAATTTTGTAAAATAGATAGCAAAATATTTTTGCACACTCTTGTGTGCCATTTTATTTTGATAATTTTTTGGATTTGTAAGCTCCACTTAACAGATTCCCTAGTGTCCCTTTAGTTTTTAGGGTTGTGCATCATCCCCTTTTCTGATTGGTACACTAGGTTCATTTAGGGTTTAATGTTTAGTCAGGGTAGGGTTTGTTTGGCTCAGGCCCAGTCAAGGTTACAAATTTCAAGATGTTTCAAGATTAGAAAACTTTGAAAAGAGTTCTTAATACTGAGTGAACTGAGGGACTTTACGGTTAAGGAAACAATGTTGCAATGCCTCAAAGCTCTACTCAATTTGGATCTCAGTGCCCCTCTGTCAACCCCCCTAAGAAGTCTTAGTAAGGCGGTCTTAAGTAATTACGGTACCTTATATATTTTTAACATGTTGTAGAATGCCAGCGGAGAGCTGCTATTTGGGTACTTTGCCAATGCCTCCTCAAACGGGGTGGAGGGAGACAAGGGAGTGCAGACGAATTGTTGCTACGTCTTGTGAAGGTATGTTTCTAGAATTACTTTTTCAGTGCAGCTGCAGTCAACATGCAACGCATACTGAAGCTTGCCCTTCTCTTGCCCTTCAGTTTATAAGCATGCAATCACATTGATTCCTTGTAAAATTTGGGATTAGTTTGACCAACTGTTTCAATTTTTCTCAAAATTGCCTGAGCCGTCTGTACACTAGAAAGTAATCCCAAATTTTACTCTGCCCAATTTATGATGCCCATACAAACTGCCATAAATGCAGTACAGTACAGTATATGTGGTTTGGCATTTATCATTAATGTTTTAAAATAGACTTACACATAAAAGTTAAGTAGATAGGGATTTTTATACTTTGTGCATTGGGTGTTAAATTTGTGTGTGTATGCTGGAGTAGGGGCTTCCCTCTGATACCTACATGTATGTAACTATTATGTATACACGGTACTCAGTGGGAGTTTGGCAGAACACATTGACTTTAACATCTGATTACCAAGTGTCTGCAAATGGTAAGCGTGTTTTAATATTTATTTATTTTTTCAATTTTTTTTTAGGGTACAGATGATATAGATAGTATTATAGCAAAATCCTCAGCACCTGCTATGATTATAAATGGCAACAGTATTTTTGATGAGGACACCACATATATCGCAGCAGAAGGCGAATGGATCTTCAGATTTTCCAAGGGGCAGAAGCTTTGTGATGCGATGCTCTGTATGATTTCATGCTATTTTGTTTATAACTGCGAATACGGGCTGCAACGCAATGTGATGATCTTTCTGCAAGCAGCCACCATGAGTTACACTGGGAAGCTCCCAATAAGTGTGGCAGAGTTGTTTACACAACTTTCAGAATTGTAGATTGTTAGTAATCACTGCATGGTGATTAAACTATCTCCTTAAAGTAATGGCGTTTGTATACACCTAATTCAAAAAAGGTTGTCTTGGTCATTTGGTCTTTGGTCATCGACACCTTTGTTTCGTGGTCACTGACCACAGCCCTTTGTTCCGCGCTATAATTATTGAAAGACCAAACACCAAGGACAACCTTTTTTGAATTAGGTGTAATTTTAAACTACAGTCTTCAAATGGAAGTGTTCTTGTTCCTGTTAAGTGAATTTAAAAGTAATAATATATTTATAGTTACTTTGTGAGTGAAGGCCGATTAATATTATGATTTGATAATGTCATGAGATTATTGAAATAGTTTTAAATAAATTAATTCATGTTATTAACAATTGTGTGATGCTACTTGATGCCAGCGAATTGTAGAAATGACTCCCAAAATGGTTTAAAATTATCCTCCAAGGGTTTGAAATGACTCCTCCAAGGATTAAAATACATAATATACCGTATACGAGAAACGTAACGACGGGGCGAAGGCTGTAGGCCTGTGCGATGAATATGTCTTACAAAACAACCCTTGCCTGTTCCAAAACAGCACACCAAATAGCTAAAATGACTATATAACAATGGTTAAAATGACCCTAGAAAGGGTCAAAACAGCGATTATCGTCAAGGGTCAAAACGACTCTTCAAAAGAGTCAATTTGTGACAAGGGTCAAATTGACTCTTTCAAAAGAGTCGTCCTGGGGTCACCAAAACGACCCTTTTGAAAGAGTCGTTTTGACCCTTTTCAATTTACAGTGCAAACGCATTGCACACTTGAATGTGTGAAGTCTTTTCTTTTGTTGGGCTTGTGGGAGGTTCAGCGCCGTGTATGAGTTCTTGAGTCTCTTTAACAAGAAGATGTTTAAGATAAAAATTGTAAGTTGAAGCAGAATGAGAAAGAAGGTAAAATACGCTGCCAAATATAGCATATGTCTATCCCACATGTCATTTTAACATGGCAATAGGGTTTGCCATCCAGTGAGACTACTGTTGTCATGATCAGATTCGGTAAAGAGATCCCCCCGGTGATAACCCACGGTGTAATGTTCAGGAGAATCAGGGCTTTGCGGGTCAGGGGGGACACTTGCAGTCGTGACATCAATGCTCTGTATCGCTCGACAGAAATTATCAAGAGTATGACTACAGAAACAAGAGACGCGGTGTAGTTCACAGTCTATTTATAAGGACGTCGGGTTTCCTTTAAAAGCAGTCAGGAGACAATCAGGTATCAAATGGTCCGTCCCTAATGACCAGCTTTCACGTTTCATGAATCTCTAGGCCTGTAGCACGAGTCACGTAAGAGAAATTCGTAAAATCACGGGTCACGAGGGCATGAGATTTCACGGATGACGGCAATAATTTTCCTGTTTTCACCAACGGAGCAAATTTGGGGTGAATCACGTAGAACCCCTTCACCACTCTGTCCTACCCTACTAACCACCGCAGGTGTTCTATTTCCAAAGGTAAAAGTTGAATTTCAAAATAGTTAATAGAGAACATGAACAACAACAACCAAAGGGCATTTGTTATTCTTAACCAATTATCACCTTTAATCATTCCGAATGTTTATATGTTGCCTAGCAACGTATCTACATTACTATATAAACAGCCCCACTCCCTCTGTTTTCTCTCTTTGCTCCGACGAAGGGCTAACGCTCGAAACGTCAGCATAACGCCATTTTTCCACGGCGCTTAACATAAATCTCAACCTTTGGTTGTTGTTGTTCATGTTCACGTCTCCGCCGACGCAGACCACCTAGTTTCCCATAAAACTAGTCATACCATAGTTAATAGAGACTTCTAAGATTGCGCGGGTCGAAGCATCTTTAATAATGCTTTGTAAACTTTCATTTTGCTCAAGCCTCAGGCAGTGGCGAGGGCTGACCAACTGAGTAGTTTGCTTGTATGTTTCCCGATGCGCGCGTAGTTTGCTTGTATGATTTACGAGGTGAATGAAATTCTTATTTCTGGGAGACGAAAATCACGCTGAAGAAATGGAGTCACTCAAAAAACATCGTAGAAATTTTCCAAAATTAATCATAACCCACTACGATGTTTAAAGTACTACACCGAGCATCCGCTTTTTATGCGCGCAAAGCTAGTAAAGTTATTTATTGTTGTAGATGGCGCGCGCGCAGCGCGAGCCGACCAAAAAAACACTCTGTATATAAAGGCATCAGGTACCCTAAAAGCAGCCATCAATGTCACCCTGTCTAACAATCAGCGCCCAAAAAAATTTGGCCCCCCCTCAAACGTAAGCCCAAAAATTTGAGCCCTCCCCTAAATCGGCGCCCAAAAAATCAAGGCCCACCCCATATATTTGCCGGCCCACCCCCCCCCCCCCCCCCCCCCCCCCCGTTAAATAATGACCACTCCCTTATCATTCCCAGTTATTTCGTAAATTAATTATATGTTAACGAGGTTTTTAAAAGCTAATGAGTATTTATATGCTAAGGAGGCTTTATGCTATAATAAGTTATTTGTATACTTTCCCCAGCGGGGTACTCGAATATAAAAATGACGGGGGAGGGGGTCCAAACGAAGTCAACATTTCAAACCTCAAAAACTACCCTAGCCATAAATTTGATACCCTAAAGATACCCAACTTCTTTAGCCTAATGTAGTATCTTGTCAGAAAAATTTCTTACTCCCAAAAATACGTCGGACCCTAGTCACTTTTATATACGACAATCCCCTATGGGATTCTTTCTATGTATCTATATGTTAAAGAGCATATGACACGGAATCAATTTATAATATTCTTAGACACTATTATGATTAGAGAAATACTTATTCCAATTGAGCTCTATCAGATAAAAAAACAGAAAGTCATGGCGTGGAGAATTTTCTGTTTTGCGTGCTGAAAATGACCCTCTAAGTCTCTTTGTCCAGGTGTCGGATGTCTGGTTTGCATGACGTAAACGTGTTGTGTTAATATGATTCGCATCGTTTAGCTTGGGCTGCCTCTGCCTAGCTTCGCTGCTTCTTATCACATCTTGTTTAAATTTGGAGTGAGTAGTTTACTAATTGGTTTCGATCGTGTCATATTTGCTGTGAGCCAGCGAAGCGAGCGAACAGCGAAACTAACCCTGAAGTCCTGAGTGATGTGCATCGCACTTTCGGCACTTTTTTCGAATTTAGGAAAGCTCGCAAGAAGATATCCATGTTGGTGTCTATGGTCTTGTCCGTAGATCAGCCTCGTTTTGGTGCAAAGCAATGGACAAAGCTGACTTTCGGGGTTCCTGTGGAATTCACTCCGCAGATCTACTAGCATTTTCAGTTCACATTTTGAATTTTGCAGTTCAGAACATTACAATTCTTATGAATACTTTATTAATACTATTATTATTATATAAGCCAAACCATTTGTAGTCGAAAATAATCTGCAACCACTTCAAGGTAACAGTTTGGAAAACAAAGAGTTTATATTTATTTCAGTTTATTCAGTTTATTCATTTTTTTCGCCAGGAGTATACATTTCCATAAATTTAAATTTAAACAAAAGAAACTGGCGAGGAAGCTCACAAGAAACCATAGGGCTTATAAACATGAGCTCCCCCCTAATCATAGATAATATTACATAAACTTACTAGGGACTGCATTATGTTACGATGGATCAATTATAATAAAAACAAGCAACACAGACAGACGACACAGACAGCACCAATAGCGAAGCGAAAAAAAGCGCAGCAGAATGAGTAGTAAATAAATTAGCTAAGAAGAAATGTTTTCAGTCTTGATTTAAAAAGAGAAATAGAATTTGAGTTTTGAATTTCTTTCTTAAGTGAATTAAAGAAAATAGGACCTTGAAACCGAATAGCAAACTTTCTAATATTTGTTCGGAATGGGAAAAATGTGAAAAGCACCGGCATTCCTAGTGTTATAGGAATGAATTTCGTTTGACAGTGAAAACATATCTTTAAAAGCTCTAGGGAGAAGACGTTTCTTATAAAGAAACATAAATTTGCCAATTTCCTCATTTTGAATACAAATTTTGAAATTTATCCAATAGAAATGTTAACTTGGCCTTGCTAGAGAGACTCTAGTGCCACTTAATGCTAGGAGAGATAAACACACAGTATCAAGTTTACTTAAACAAAAAAATTTTTAGTTATTGCCACATATTTCTCAACAATAAAAATGCTTTGAATTACAGCTAAAAAAACACTGTTTAAATATATTACCAGCTCACAGCACTTCACTTTCTATTAGAAACTTCTAGTATATGCTCTTTTATAACGAGGCTTCTATGCTGTTTTCCACATTAGAAGTGACAAACCGCAAACTTCGCCAATCTATTATATCTAACATGAGCGGGAGGTCGTTCTATAACTTCTCAAGGAACTTAAGGCATGGGTCCATGCGGCCACGCCCTTAAAACATTCAATCCAGTCCTTAATTTGGATGAATTACAGATAGGCTTCTTGTTCTGATATAATGTCATAGGTATCGTCATTCTTGATAATTTTGTTGATTGTTGTTCCCATGGGAACCAATTCTTAACCTTTGACCTCAATTTTGAGAAATGAAACTTCAAAGCTTCGGGAGTATCAGAAAATTCACATCTCTCTTGAAACCATCCTATGGAGATGGTAGGCTATTAGGTAGTATTTATCACTCCAATTCGATATCTTGCACAACATTTCTAATTTCGAAGTTATTAAAGGATATCAAATTTCACAGTGTCCTAAAATAGGATTCCTAATGACATGGACATTTTCTCGAATTGGAACAGATATACCTGTGGTGACCTTAAACACATCACATTGTTAAGGTTACAGGATACATTCGCTGGGTGTGCGTTTTCAAAACCTTGTCGCGGCGTAAATATTCATCGCATCGCCATAACCAATACATCATTTTAAAGATAAAATGTGAAATTTATCTGCTGTTAAGCTTTTGTAGCAGTTTCATGAAAATTATTTACGGCGCACAGCAAAAACCGCGTTTTCGACCGCCCCTGATAAACGCTTTGATAGGCCGCGGCAGTTTACAGGCTTGGCAAATCTGACTGCGCAATATCAATCACCACATTGTTGTCTCTAAAAGTGTGTCGGGCTTTTTAATTGAAGGCTTTGTTTAGGAATGATCGAACGATCAAGTTGATCTTGTGTTTAATAGTTAACTGGAACCCTATCGTGATAAATAATTTTTGAAATACTGCGAAATTCACAAAAGCCCGACACAATTTTGCTCCCCAACCATTTATCTATCTCATGGCAAAATTTCAAAGCATTCCGTTTAAAACCTGTTGGTCTATCAAAGCATTTATGCACTAGATTTAGCGAAATCTTAAAGGCGAGTTTTGGGCTTCTAAAGTTGTGTAAACATAAGAGGGATTAGTGACGAATTTGTCATCACGCACTTCACTTTCAGCCAATCACGGCAGGCACCCCCGGTGTGCCAGCAAGGACATACTTTTTCGCGCGGAATAGATAATGAGGCTTCTTTCCGGTCTCTTGTATTAAATTGTCCAAGCGAACATTTATTATCGTCTTCGAATTCGAAATCAAACAGTACGGTTGAGCCGCGTCCAAAACCGAGTTCTAAGAAGTGCCCATGCTTTGAAAAGGGAAAAGCGAAACCAAAGCAAAGGCGCGCGCCGAGAAAACGACAAAGACAAATCGCTTTGGCTTTCAGACGATTCTTTATCTCCATCGAACTTGATGCAATTGGTGGATCTTCTGTCCGCTGTTCTTCGTCAGCATTCCTTGGATTGGGTTGATCGAACATGAGCCTTTGTCAGACAGAGCGAGTTGTGATTTCATGTTCTCCTGAAAGCTTAAAGATTTTTTTTTTTGGCTCCTTTCGCACGCTTTGAGACCCAAGGACTGCGGTTAAGCTTTTTTCGCTTCCCCATGATTGGGAATAGAGAATTTTCAGAAAAATCGCTTCTACACGACACTTATACACTAACCAGAGAACAACAATGTGTGACAAAATATGGCGGACCATAACAGTCACCTAAATGTCCCGTATGTTACGCGAAAATACTAATGATGTGTGCTGAACCGAGACATCACAATAGGATTAAAGGATTATCTCGCCTGTATTGAAAGACATATTTCTCGGGCATTTCTAGTTTTCTATACATTTCTCACGCTGCTTTTAAGATTTCAATAATTTTTTTTCGAGAGAGTAAAGATCAGGCCTTGATGAGGAAGAACTGTGATTTTCGAAAATTTCGCAAATAGAAGGCCGCGAATGTATCCTGTAACCTTAAGTCCCCAGAGTTTGTAACTTTTGCATACCTCCCGAGGACGTTTATGAAAATTGCTTAAATGTTAGGTTCAAAGGTCACATTCCATGTTTCTATGGAAACAAAACATATAAGATTTATGTATTTCATGACCGTTAACAACCTTAACCATGTTTGACAGTGGGGGAAGCAAAGCCACTGAAGATAGACCACCCCCTAACGTTTTTGATCCGCCATTTTGAATGCAAAATGAGACCCATGCCTTAAGTCCCCTGAGTTTGGCGCCGCCATAACTAAAGCTGCGCTTGAGGACGTCGACACGTAGTTTTTGTGAGAGTAATTTTGACGCCAATGTGTGACATTTATAGACAGGCGCTCTTAAATCTCTTTGAAATGCCGAATAACAAGCCTTCGGCGAAGGAAAACTTATCAAATTTAATTTTACGTGATAATGCTCTTTGAGCCACGTGGCGAGTGCTGTTTCGTGTCATTGCTCATCTTAAGGTGGATCGACCCAGTAATTTTGCACCCATGCCAACCAATTTTGAACCTCTCATAAAAAAAAACAGTTTGAATTCAATCGCGCAGCCAATATAACATACCTACTACACATAGACTGAAACACATGTCAGTACAAAATTTGGGGAGAGATCCGAGTTAGTATCACGTGACAATCAGGCCACGCCTAATTTTACTCTCACCCCACTTTCAGGCTGTAACGATATTTTTTCAATAAATGCTCTATGGTACCTCGAGATTGATTGATTGCCTACGTGTAACTGAAGTTTGACTAAATTCTACAAGCCCAATCTGAAGACATTTTAGGATTTCTAAATCAGAGCTATAATTTATGTAAAATTCAGTGTAGTGAACTAACATGGCAGAGTTTGGTATTTCATGATTATAAATTGAAGGTTTTTATAGCTCATTCTATTTTGAATATGTTTAAGGAAGGTGATGCCTCTAATAAGAATTACATATAATTATAATACGTCGGAGAGTAGCCAAGCAAGGACATGCCCACGTGCGCTCCATTGGAATTCGATTTTGTGCCGAACGGGAAACAATAGCAAATCCCAGAGCAGAAACTACAGAAATACATCCAATGTTTATCGATCTCTGCGTTCCCAGTTGAACGCCTTAGAGGATTTCAATTGATATGAAACTACGAAGACAAACTTTACATTGATTCATTTGTGTCTTCCAAAAATTTGATGTGAAAAAAACTACGATTTTTTAAATCAGACCAAATTTGTTGAAAGTAGGCCCAAATCTATATATTAGTCGATTCAATGATATGAATCATGCATTCATTGTTGACTGCACTTTTTTCCGCGCAGACGCCCTACATTTCAACCAATTTGTAACTTCACTGCGCAAAGGATAAAAATGCAATATTCCGGCAATCCTAAATCAGCTATAAAACGATCATTTATTGGAATACAGCGGAAAGCACAAATTTAAGTTATGCTGTCTAAAGTTGATTCTTCAATGATATGAGAATAATTGTGGTTGCATGCTTCTACTTGAAGGAAAAAGGCCAGAACATGAATAGCTTCTCAAGCCATGTCAAGCTGTGTTCAAACAGTTTAACTGAAATAAATTAAACTTCATAGTCATACTCAGCCGGATTTGATATTAGGAAAAGATGTTCTGTAACTTACCTCACGCAGAAATGCTTTTCTATCTTTTCTAGGCGCCTTCTTGGCTTTGGAAACTGTAAACTCTTCTACCCTGCGAGCAGAGGAAATCACTGCTCGCAGGGTATAACTCTTCAAACTCATCGCACGAATGTATTGTGTGACTACACAGTGCATTTGTGTTGTATTTTCATCAAAGAATGTTGAGATTTTCTTTCAACATCACCGAGCAGAGAAAATTCGCGGAGAAGATCCGTGACTCTCTCCCGCGTTAGAATCCATGTTCACATGCGACGCAAACAGTAGCTAGCTAGGCACGATCGCTAGGCCAGTGTGTGCTCCATTCTGATTGGTTAACTGTTTCAATCTGGTAAAACGTTATTTTAGTCGCCTGACAGGAGCGGACAGGAGCCGTTTCACCAAAAAATAGTAACAAGACCCCCAGCAACGGGTGCTGGAATTGTATTTTCTTGTTGTTACGATGTATGACGTAATTCCCCTTGGGAATCACTATTCTCTTATATACCACTCCTTAGCAGTGGCTGTTCACTTGACATCGCACATTCCTGTTATCAACCGGGGCCAATTTTTCCCTGTTCATTGTAATAATACTTCCAACGAAACAAAGAGTTGTTGGAAAGTGTGTTCATTATGGTTCATAGCTTTATTATAATTCCAGGTAATTTAGAATGATTGAATATGTTTCAGATTATTTTCTGGGAGAACTCTTCTTATACTGCCATTTCGTACACGATTGATGTGCAACTGTGTTTCTTGATAGGCTTAACACTTTGGTATGAAAAGTATAATATCTAGCATATAATCTCGCTTCCTGGATTTCCAATCTGGTAGTTAGTAACCGAACGTTTAGTTAGTCAGTTTAGTGTAAAGCTTTAATCCTCGGAGCTTAATACGTTGCATCGAACGAGGAATACGTTCCCGGGTTTTTGTCCCACAGGGTTTTGTCCCGGGTTTTCGTATCAGGCAGCGTATCATGGTTTGCATTTCTATTAGGTTTAAGTACTTAGCTTTTTAGGTAAAAGTTTTGTAATTATGTAACTTTAAATTTTCTCGTCATTTTGTACTTAAGGTTGGCCAAATTATTTCTATTATATGGTACATTTTTTGTTTTTCAAGAGAGTAATCATGCTTATGGCATGCTTCATTATGACCTCACACAAGCACAAAACGTAATGACTAGTTATTCCATTGAGTGTTAATCCTAACTGTCCACAAGCTAATAATAATAATAATAATAATCAGTTTAATTACTCTTTTCGTAGCTTAACAGCTAAATTACAAGAGTGGTCAGTATTCAATTCAATTTACATACATCTCACACACATCAACTATATCTATATGTAACAAACATACCTAATCGCTTTGTCGAGGCCACAGCTGGGTCACCCCTAGCAGCGCCAGACCGAAGATTATATCCGTGAGACACACTTGTGCGCGGTGGTAACAAGTTGGCAAGGACACCAGTGTCCCGTACTCTCTGGATAAACTTAGTACAAGCTGCGTGGCGCCGATCCGAGAGAGTATGGAGACCACAGCGCACAAGTGCGTCTTCGTATGAAAACCCAGGATAGATGATATATAAGGCTGTTTTTTGAACACTCTCAACTAGAAAACTTAAGTAAACTGGCAAGTTAGCCCAGACTGGAGAGGCATACTCCAGCACAGAGCGAATCAGGCTGGAGTACACCAAGACCAGGTCCTCTTCAACAACACCAGCCCTCTTCAAGCAGCGCAGTGCGTATAGGCGTTTGCGCGCCCTCTTGACAATGTACTCGCAGTGCGTACTCCAGCATAGATTTTCTTCAATGTGAACACCAAGCAATTTATACGTGGTGACGCGCTTAATTACAGACCCAGAAAGCTGTAGAGGAGGAGGATGGTGTGGTTTATACTGTAAGAAATCAACAAACATCTCCTTGCATTTGACTGGGCTGAGTCGCATGCCATGCTCACTAGCGTATGAGGAAATATCTCTAGCAATGAACGGCAAAACACTGGTGGAGCACCTAGGTATAATCTCTATTATAGAAAGGTCGTCAACATATTTAGCCCTGGTTTTCCATTGTTTGGCTAGATTATTCACAAGTACGGCAAAAAGTAAGGGTGCCAATTTTGTCCCTTGGGGAATACCACCCCTCGGTACAACATGGCCCGAGATGACATTACCTATTTTAACCGACTGTGATCTACCTGTTAAAAACGATCCGATCCACGTGATGAGCACATTATGCACCCCGAGATTGCGCAGCTCAGTACAGAGGACATTATGGTCCACAAGGTCGAAACCTTTGCTAAAGTCAGTAAATAAAATTCTGGCATAGCAATGGCCATTGTCCAGTGCTTCTAGAATACAATGTAAGGTGTAAATTAAGGCATGCGTAGTTGATTTACCCTGAAGTGCAAATTGCAAAAAGTCAATATTATCAATGACTTGACGATACAAAGAGCTAAGTGTGAAACCTTCCATGATTTTAGCTATCTGACCTGTGAGAGTAATGGGTCTTAGATCATTGTCTACTAACTTGGGAGCACCATGTGTACGAGTCACATGGAGCACCATGTGTACGAGTCACGCACCAGGGAATCATATCATATTGTCGAGTATCTTTGCTCTTAGTACTGACACACATGATGCGAAGGGTTTTAATGAATCTACATTACCATATTTCTGTATAGACATCAAGACACAAATTCTGTATACGCAGAATGAAATTCATTACAGTTTAGAAAAAGTTCTTCATTTTTTCTGTTTTTCAGATAATTTTAGCGCGCGATTAGTTTCACATTTATCGCAAATCAAAGGGAATTTATTCAAGACAATAGGTATCTTAGTAGATTTGAAGCGTTGTCTGTATTTGCAAAAAAATAGGTATTTTGAACCACTGCCATTGCGTGTTATTAATAAAAAAACTAAGAAAATTTACACTCTAAGGTGGCTTATAGCAGTTTTTAGTTGACTCTTCGGTCTGGTTTGGCCTGTATCTTACGTGCTATACATACACAGAAAGGCAAGCCACTTTACAAGAAACATGCAATTGATCGTTATATGTGTTTACATGTTTTGTTTAAATTGACGCTTCCATGGCAACGAAATGGCGGCCCTCCATTTTTTTAGTTGAAGAATCCACCCAGACATGCAAGATAACTTTTCGCAATACCAACGCCAATGAGGTCAGACTAGAAGTTTGAAGAAATAGGCCAAGAGCGTTTCGAAGACCATTTTTTGTCAAGAAAATCAAGCGTAGTCAATCAAACTCGTGAGCCAATCAGATCCTTTCCTAGTTTTGCCTAGTGCAACATGTCTGTTGCGACATGTCTCGAAAAACAAGCCAAAGGAGTGCACTGAACAAGGATCCGATTGGCTCACACGATTGTGATTGAATACGCAGCCTACTTAACTGCCAAAGGCTCACTAGATTTGAACCTACAGGGTCAGGTGTTATCAGAAACACTTGCAAATGGCATTTCTAAAAGAAAGGTTTTTATTATAAACGTTGTGACTGGTGATTTTTCCAACTGTTATGTACCGTTCGAATTTTTGATATTGGGAGAGTGCAAGTGGGTTTTTTTTGCAAAAGAAAGGAATCTTGCGTTTGACTAGTTACCAGACCCCACCCGGTAAGGAGATAAAATTGCTCATATTATCAGAAATATTGATCAAAATCAGTTGAAAAATAGATAATTCGACGTGTTTCTCTATAAACCATATTAGAAAATAACACCTATGTTGTATTGTGAATGTGCGCATTCTGATTGGTTAAAAAGCGTGTTTGTAAGAGACCTGAGAAACACGATTGTCACGCAACGCTGTCGCGCGTGTGTATGTTATTTTCCAAAAGCAATAAAAATACTTTCTGCGTGCTCTCTGGTTTCTTACAAACACTCGGGGAATGTTGGTCGAACTGATAAAACTTGAAAGACACTCGCCTTCGGCTGGTGTCTTTCAAGTTTTGATCAGTTCTCCCAACATCCCCCTCGTGTTTGTAAGAAAGCAGAGAGCACGCGGAAAGTACTTTTATTGCTTAAGTGCAAAGTAGCCAAATGCAAAACGTTATAAGTAAAGATAAATACGTCGGAAAACTCGCAAGTGACGGTAGTGAGTACCACCTCGCTGCTTCCAGTCAGTATCATCTCTCGGCGGCAACGAACGCCGTCGTTGGCTTGTCGAAGATTAATCGATGAAATTCGGCGCTCGCTCGCAACGGAGATTATGCAAAACAACAGATGATTCTGGAACTCTGAAAAGTCTAACTAAGAGCGGTAAACAACGTAGACAATTATGTTTAGCGTATAGGATGAATAAATGTAGAAAGACCAGAATAAAATAAATTAGAAGCTATCAAAGCGACTAAGAAGGACAAATTAAAAAAGTCGCTCAAATCTGACCGTAGCATTTGCTTCGGTTGCACTGGACTAAATCCGCCCCTGGTTACTGAGAACCTTCGCGCACGTCCTCGGAAAAAAATCATACTCGCCCTTAGTTTAACCAAAACTTGTCAACCTATAAATCGTTGGAAAGCTTATAGAATGGACTAGCGGGCTATTGCAAAAAGAAGTAACATTTTAATAAAGATAATTTTGGGAAGGTTTTATAAAAATTTGAATATCACATTTTCAAGAGCAGAACTGCTTGACCTTGACTCCCAAGAAACACATTGTTTTAATCCTTAAAGGTGTTTCTCAAAAACCGTGTCTGCGTTTTTTAAAATTTTGTTTAGTTCAAAAGTTATGATTTTTTAAAATTTTTAGAGCGTGAAAATTCTATAAAATTTGACCTTGGAAATTTCATAGTTTCAACACCTAACGATTAAAACAATGTGTTACTTGGAAGTGAAGATCGAAGCTGTTCTGCAGGGGTAGCTCTTGAAAGTGTCACACATTAGACCTTGGAAATTTAATAGTTTCAACACCTTTAAGGGGGACCTTTAACGATTAAAACAATGTGTTACTTGGAATAAGTGAAGATCAAGCAGTTCTGCAGGGGTAGCTCTTGAAAGTGTCACACCCACATTTTTAATAAAACCTTTAAAAAAATTATATTTGTTAAAAAATGATTTCTTTTTGCCATAGCCCGCTAGTCAATTCTATAAGCTTTCCAACGATATATACCTAGGTGGTATGTTTTGGTTAAACAAGGAGTTGTATGATTTTTGTTCCGAGGTGGTGCGCGAAGGTTCTCAGTAACCTTAAATGAGATAAAACTGACTGGGAGCTCCGCTTTAAGCCAGTGCCTAAATCTATAAATTACAGGGTTGAACGAAAATGGTAGTAAAACGCACACTTTCCTCGATCCGCCCCGCAATTTTGAAAATCGTACTACGACATTAGCGCCGAAAAGGTTTAATTTTGGAAGACGAAAGTCCCCGGGAGGGGGGGACGACTCCCACATTTTTTGGTCGGGGATGATCGTCAGAAATTTTCAGTTTCACCCTTAAAAGATACCAAACATGGCGCGTCTTAAACAATTTCTTACCCTCACAAAAGAAACCCTAAAAGATGAGGCCGTGTGTGCCAAGTAGGCGTGAAGGAGACAGGTATAACAGGTAAAAGATACCCATCAAGAAATTTCCGTGTTTGACTAAAATTCCTTTAATGTTGGCTATTTTATCGTCTTCTCATTTTCTCATTTCTATATCGTCTTCTCGACTATTTTGGCCCTAAAAGATACCAATCTCCCTAACTTTATTGAAGATTAAGATCACCCCTAAAAGAGACCAAGGCCCCGTGATCAATGTAACCCCTAAAAGATACGACGATCATCCTCGACCAAAAAATATGGGATCCCCCCCGGCGAAAGTCACGCTGATCAAATGCCGTCATCGAAAAAAAAAACATCGTAATGGGCCTTGATTGTTTTTAGTTATAAACGCTCGATCGCAGTATCCTCTTTATGCGCACGAAGCACACTGCAGTTTTGAAGATATTGAAAGAAATGAAAAAAACGGTGCAGGAGGTAAAGGAGAACTTGGCGTTTATTAATCACGCTTTACCGTCTGATGATACTAAATTTTAAAAAAAATTAATATTGACCGAATATGTTTGTTAAGACATCAGGTCCCTAAAAAATCAACACTGCTTACTCGATTTGTTTTTCCACCACCATCTTTACTTGCGCGTATTTTATTTTTCTAGGTAGAGTGGCCTGCTGGATGTTTTTTTTATTATTATATTATTATTTATAGTCATGTCCCCTTGTTCCAGAAATACCAACTCTTCCGCTTTTGGCGGGAGGCTCCCCGGGGGGACTCCCATATTTTTTGACCGGGGATGATCGTCGTATCTTTTAGGGGTTAAAATCACGTTGGTTTGGTCTCTTTTAGGGGTGATCTTGATCTTCAATAAATTTTAGGCAGATTGGTATCTTTTAGGGCCGAAACTGTGTCCAAATTGGTTTTCTCATGATGGTGCTTCTAAAAACCGTGTAAGAAAGAGAGATTATTCGATGGGAAGACGATGAATTCGAAACAAACACGGAAATGTCTTCATGGGTATTTTTCCCCTGTTACCTGTGTCCTTCGCGCCTATTTGGCACATAAGACCTCATCTTTTAGGGTATCTTTGAGGATAATAATTTTTTTGAGCCACGCTATGGCCCGCCATGTTTGGTATCTTTTAGGGGTGAAACTGAAAATTTCCGACGATCATCCCCGGTCAAAAAATATGCTTGCAATGCTTTTTTAAAGGTTTTGGTTGAATTTTATTTTTAGGGTTATTTTTTTAAATGTTATTTTAGGGGAGATTGTACGTTTCTTTCGAGTATATGAGTGAAATAGACTAGACGAACTTTCGGAAAATCGTACTTCATGAGGCATTTTTTAGTAAAAGCTGGCAACAAGTGCCATCTTATGCGAAATTTTACGCTGAATCCGAATTTTTTTGTTGCCAACGCAGATTTTGCATTTTAAGAGGTGAAATGACGTCATGATTGACAGCTGTCACACAAACCTCTACAATTAATTTTTCGCCGATTTTTCTTTTCAAATTTTAACGGCCAGTGAAATTCAAATGTATAAGTGGCAATGTGATATTCAAAAAAATATCTATATTATGGGATAGGGTGATTGATGGGCGTAGAACGTCATCCAAAATGGCGGATCCAAGATGGCCGCCGTGACGCCATTTTGGATATCTGTTGATTTTTTGAGGCCATCACGTTCAAAGGCTAAACTTAAAATAAAAAAAAAGACAAAACTTAAACGATTTTGCAATACATAAAAAGTAGCAACTGACGAATATGGTGGAAAGAGAATAATATATAGGCAAATATCATTCAAAATTATAGCAACTTAGTCGTCCCTACTGTAAAAGTTCTCACTGACTATTGATTTCAAACCCTATCACTGAGTCAAATGCATCTACGACTATTGTTTTAAATGCATGCAGAATATTCCTCTTACACACACAGGAATAATAAATGATAAGAAAAAGGCAGGGATAAAGGGGGAAATCATTCTATGGCAATTTAGGCGTTGCTCCAGCCTTTTCCGAATTTTTTTTATAGCCTGGTGGTAGCAACTTTGAACTTATAAGCAAAAGTAGCGAACATAAGACTTTAATTTCTCCTCGGAGTAGCTTTCCTCTCTTGCTTGAAAGCCCTTTCCTATTCCAACCCTTTTCTTGTCTGAGGTTTCCTTTTGAGTTTTTTTGCTGGTCCCGAGGTTTCCGCTATTTTTCGATTATGCCACGGGGGCAGCAGATTGCATGATCTTTGTGAACGATATGAGGACTTCAAAGGCACAGTTTTGTTGCCGGGACTAAGGATGATCATCGTCATCGAAAAATGGTGATATCGTTTAGATCGTAAAATCAAGCGGCGGTGAATTTGATTCATCTTTTTATATTGATTTGCCTTTTATATATTTAATATGGCTTCATTCGATCAGCAGCACTGCATTTCATAATGTGATACCTTGAATTCATTGTCAGGTATTTATTTGCATGTCTTTTTTGACTACCAGACTGATAGTTTCTAAAAATCAAATTTGACGATATGGCGGCCATCTTGGATCCGCCATTTGAATATCACAGCAGCGCCATATCCGAATAATACGACAATTTTTCGTATAGAACATTCTAGACTATCCTGTTCAAGTTAAATATTCGTTCGAATTTGAAATATAGTGACAAAACTTTTTTAAGGGGTTCGCGAACAGCTGTCAATCATGATGACGTCATTTTCACCATTAAATGCAAAATCAGGGATGGCAACAAAAAAATTCGGATTCAGCATGAAAAATTACATAAGAAAACTCTTGTTGCCAGCTCTTACTAAAAATGCCTCATGCGCCTTAAATATTGCAATTTTCTGATATTTCGTCTAGTCTAAAATGAAGTCAAGTCAAAATCCTCCTGATGGATTTTTTTTTCATGAGTGAGCTGGCTGTTGGGCCGCCTGTGGTCATTTCTTATGCGCCAGCGATGTTATGTCTAGCGGACTTATTTTTGGCAAGATGGCGATGGCGAAGAAGATCAATTCAAAATCGGCGGCAAGAAAATCTAGGAAAAAGGTTAGACTTTACTGCGGTTTCCATTATTCTGCGAACTCTGCTCCGACTTATTGATTGTTTTGTTGTTCAAAGCGTGCTTTCAAGGCGTTCATGAGTCAAATATCTAAGCAATCTGGCGGTAGCTTTGCATGCTTGTGGTTGCGTTCGGAAGGCAGCTACTAAACCACGATTTAATCTTAACTGTTGCTTCAGATTTAGCAGTCCTTGCTAGGTAATCGAAATTGAGATTTCTAACAAACGACCCGTTTTGTTTTCTTGAAAACTGCTGAAAACTCGTGCAATCAAAGAATGTTTGATAAACTAATCGAACTTCGAAGTCCGAATTTTTGGTTTTGATGTGAGATTTGTCAGCGCATTGAGTCAGTGTTATCCGCCTCACCTTCGCCTCGGCAGATCGCAAACCTTGGTGTTGAGAAATCTCACTATCAGGCTCAACCTCATCCAATAAGTGTTAATTATTGGCCACACGCCAACACACTGTCACATTTTCGGCTTCAACTTGCAGTAATCACACCTTTTTGCTGAAAAAATTAAGTTGAACCTACCCGTACAGTCTATAGGGTCAGTGGGGTCTGAATGAAAAACGATCAAAATGAACCTTGCGTAACAACATGAACAAAGGAAGGTTCTAGCGAATTTTCACAGCATTTGGGCAAACGTTTCGGGAAATGTCTGACATGTTCTAGCGCTTGCAAAGGTGAACGCACTGTAAAAATGAAGCCATGACTTTGGTGAAGAGTTAAAGGAGTGATTTCATTAGTTTATTAAACGTCAGAAACATTATACCAAATTATTATATGGCAACGATAGTACGCGCGCTCTGATTGGCTAACGAGCGGGCGTAACTCTCCGTAATGCCCACGGGCATTATGGAAATTCTTAATGCCCGCTCGCAGTTCACGACTGACAAGCATTCATCTCCTTGAAATAACACAAATTCAAAAAGATTTTCAGCGAAATTCACAACAAGGAATACATGACACAGTATAACACAAATCTAACTTGTGACAAGAGGAAAATAAAGGCCTGAATATCAGAAATGACCTGTTTACAAAAGCAAACAGAGCCAAAAAGTTACTCCACGAAATTCGAGTCTATCCGGAGAAAATGAGAACTTAAGGGAGTCAAAATAGCAGCAAAAGATAAAAGCTACATGTAAAGTCAAAATTTAATGGGAATTCAAGAAACTAGAGAACAAAAATAATAACAGAAAGCGAGTTCAAACTTTGTGCTTACCGATAGTGAAGTCGTTCATTTCTTTTCTCTCTCCATCTCCTCGAGTTAAATTCATTCTTACTTGACGTTTGCTTTGCACAAAAGCCGGCTAAAATAACCATTGCAATTTTCTGGAGGATACCTTGTGAAGTATCTTCTTCAGGTTTAACTCTTCTTCCGTATTTATTAAAGGCATTTTCCTAGTGCAAAAGGAGCAATGTTTTCCCCAATGGTGCTAAAAAAAGTTGAGCTGACGTCGAAGACTTGCTTCCCGGTTGCCTGCCGTTTGAAACTTCTGTAACTCCCTCAAAAGTTTCTCACAAATGACTAAACAACGTTATAAAATATCTGTAAAAGAAAGCCGGGATTCCGAAGTATTTGACATCCATAAGAGATTGATTACATTAGATCAAGTCTGGCGTGGTTTGTACACACGGGTTTATTCTATCAGTTTGACTCAGAGAATGAAAAACTCTGAATGAACTCGAGCGCGACGCGGGCGCGTGTCTGAGTTATTTCGGCGGGAAAATGAACGAGACGACTTCCGGTTCGTAAAAAGTTTATAGAAAAAGTGCCATATAATAAACAACTTACTAACCTCGACCGTTCGGGCATTACGTGAAATATCAAACCTCGGTTTTGGCATATCAACCTCGCTATCGCTCGGTCGATACGCCAAAACCTCAGTTTGATATTTCACATAATGCCCTCACTCTCGGTTAGTAAGTAGTTAATATCGAGCTCAGCATAAAAAGTTTAGCTAAACTTTATTCTGAAGTTGCTCTAAAGGCCCATTTACATGCTGTGATTTGTCAGAAGGTGTCAGGCCGATTGTCGGACAGTGCATTCACACACTGCGATTTGTCGAGCCTCTGCTTCGATCTGGGAAGTGAAAAATCAGGCCCTACAACAAAAGTCTGTTGAGTCGCATCAAGTTTTTAGAAGTCGGTCCGACACAGAACGAATGTAAAGAAAATCGGCCCGACAAATCGGTGCGTGTAAATCAGCCTTCAATAGTTTTGCAGTCTACCAAAACTTAACTTTCAAAGTGAATATGATACCATTCGACCACGAGTCACACATGGGGGTCCGGTTTATGTTTGTTGATCTTTAAAAATTAGCCAATTAGTGAAAAATCCATCCTCCACCTGAAAGTTCATTAATTTCAGTTTAGTAAATTCAGGGAGTTGGCAAAGTTTCAGGTCAAAATGTTGTAAATTGATCAAGAAACAGGTCTATGAATGTTTGAAATTGAATGTTGTTTCATTTGTGCACAGGCAATACCTCACCTGAGGCAGACCAGACTGTTGGTGGATTGAGTAATATTATTTGTAATAATTGTGAAAAGCTCACTTATTTCCATTGACGTCTCCCATACATGTATGTTTGATGGGGAAATCACTTGGAATCCAATAAAAGTCACATAATTCTTGGTATCACTTACTTGGGTTGCAAATTTGAGGCTCTACCCCTGTGTAAGAACCTGTGTATTGTTCACAAGTTGCATCACAAAGCTTCTTTTGCTTAGTAGAACAAATCATGATGAAATAAGAACTAAACACAAAGGGGTTCTCTGGGAATGGTTCTTACACCTGGGTTAACCCAAATTTAGGTGGGTTTTAGGGTCATTCAAACTAGATTCCCTTGTCTTTTTTTTTCTTCTTTTCAGCTCACTCCCCTCCACTATTGTATTACACAATGGGAGTTCTACTGGATTCCCCACCAAATAAAATATACAAGAGACATAAGAGGAATTAAGACAAATTTTACCAGGATTTCAAGCAATTTTGACAGAAAGTGGTAAAAAAATCCAGTTACTCAAAACTTAAGAACCCCTTGGCTTGATTTTGGTTTGCTTTCGAAGAACTATATATAAGGAATAACTTGGGTTCATCCCACCATGAAATTCACACAGAAAGTGGAGAAATTAAATTTCAAAGTTTACCACCTGGAGTACAATAATAGGAAAACTCCATGTCAAGCGCAATTCCTTCAAAACCCCTATACCTTTGTATATAAACGTATTTTCATAGGTTCTCTTCAAGATTTCTTGATGGAACTAACTCGAGTTACTTCTTGCATGCAAACCTTTCAAAAGATGCAATAAAGTCAATAGGTGTACTGTCTAGGAACCCGATTTTTGGCTCGAATCACTAAAACAAAACTTTGCAATGTATTTGCAAACAAAAATACTCAGTCCACTTTTAGTCTGGTCTGCCTGTGGTTTGTGTGAGAAAAGCGTTTGCCACCCAAATTTTGTTTTGCATGAGAAATGATAATTCGATGGATAATTTCATGGTGGTTTCTTCACTTTTTCAAACCTTGTGGTTTCATGAGGACTTGGCAAATTAACTATAATAAAATATGAAACATCTACTGTCTATGGACCTCCTTAAGTACCCTGGATCCAAAGTCACTTTCATGTTAGTAAGTTTACTAAATTTTAATATAAAACAGGGTTCGTACGCGTCCTGGAATATCCTGGATTTTCATTCCCTTGAATGGATTCATTTCCTTCAAGTCCTTGAAAGTCCTGGAATTTTAAGGAAAATTGTTTAAAATCTTTAAACTGAAATGTGGTTGAATCAGTCAGTTTCGTGAATTTGATTTTGGACTGCAAATTACGACATCCTTCAGACTTATCATGTTTTTTTTTTTTTGGGGGGGGGGCATTTCTACCCAATAAAATCTCCTGGGAAACTCCTGGAAAAATAACTAAAGACTTCCTGGAAAATACTGGATTTTTGTCATTCAGAAAGCGTACAAACCCTGAATAATAATAATAATATTTTTTTAGGGATGCCAAGGAAACAGAGGTATGGTCAGAAAATAAAACTATAGCACAAATAAATACAATTCTGAACTTTGAAAAGGCCAAATTATACACAAAAAAGGCAAAGTATGCCTTTTCTGGAAAACAACAAGGTTTAATTTTCTAGAGCTCGTAAGGCCAAAACATTTTGACCAAGAAGATGGTGTAAAGTATGGGAAATAAGAGTACAGTCCAACAAGCAACTGAAAAACCCTGGAATTTTGTTAATTTTAATCTCACATTCTGATTGGCCATCCAATAGCAGGGCTGTAGCAAGACTCCAAAAACTGGGGGGGCACGACATATAAAAAACTCAAGGCTAATTTTTTGGGGAAAGATTATACTCTTTTGTGCGCAAAGCGCACCGAAAATTTAGAGCCCAGCATGTCAAATTACCGCATGATTGGTTGAACTTTGATATGCAGGGTACAAAATCCAGAGTTTAGGTTTTTTTTTTGTATTTAAACATCTTTATTTATTTTAATTTCTTACAAAATAGACAATTACAAAAACCCCGTACTACCACAACAAACATCGAAAACACGAGAAAAAAAAACTAACTAACTAACTAACAAGCAAAAACAAACAGACGGAAAAAAAAACGATAAAAAGGCACATTATCAATAATAACTATTGTAGTGCTTTACAGCCGAATAAATTGTGGCAGTTTAGGCGGAATTCCACTTTCCCTCTTCTTATATATGATATACTTAAAAATTAATAATATAAAGTTACATATAGGGGAGTACTCGGAGCAATTAATACCGAATATTATATTTGAAAGAGTCAATGGTGGTAACACTAATCTAGCCTCTTCCGCACACCATATCCTAATGTCAAAATATAAGGACTTCGATTCGGTACATTCGTAAAAAAGATGGTCAATAGTCTCATATTGGGAATGACAAAAGCTACAGCGGGGAGACGAAACCATATTAAAATGGTATAATTTCTTATTCAAATACAGTATATTATTCAAAATTTTAAATTGGAAGTTACGAAGATATGCATCGATTGTAGTTGTATAAACTAACGTATACACATCTTCCCACCGAACAGGACATTGAAGTCTACGCTCAATATTAGCCTGAGCAGTAGGAGGAGTATATTTTCGATAAATATACCAATTGTAAATAATCTTTGTATTTAAATCCTCCATAAAAAAACATTTATCTCCCAGATGTAACTCAGTACTACACGTTGTAAAAATTCTATGATTTCAAGAGACAAAGTTTTTAAATTCTCCCGCCACGTGCGTGGAATGCAGTGAATTAAGTTGGCCCAGTTAAGTGTTACAAATAACGGAAGTCCTAGCTTTAAAATTGACGCACTTGACAAAATACCCCCAGACTCTCTATCACAGATATCAATTACCCTTAAAAAACCCTTATTGCTTAAAAGGTGTATTATCTTGAAATCAATGAAGCCTTTAATGTATTTGTTATTCCACAGGGGCTGACCCAAAATAGAATCTAAATCATTTTCTAAATTAACTGAACTTTCACTAATTTCAGCCCATGATTCTAGTACTTTCCTATAAAAAGGGGGGAGGGTTGAAGGCACCACCGTAACATCAAAATTTTTTCCAATACATTTAGCTCCACCTATTGATTTCAAATAGAAGCCCGGAATTATTTTCCATAATTTTTCCTCTGGAGATAGTAGCTTTTTAGCCCACATAACCAGTCGTGCTTTAACTATACTTTCAAAATCCGGGGCTTTCAACCCTCCCTTATCGTAGTCTGCAATTAACGAAGCATGCTTTATTTTAGGCTTCCGCCCATTCCAAATAAATAAATTTATCTCAGATTGGACTAACTTAATAAAAGCTTGAGAAACTACTACTTTTGAGCAAACGTATGACAACTTAGACAAAGCTAAGCTTTTGAGAATTTTGAATTTTTCCGTAGAGCGTTAGATTACGAGTACTCCAAATCGACAGGACTGCTCTGAGTTTTTCCATATTACGTTCTAAATTATTCTTATGCCAAAAGTCTAAATTGTAAGAGAAATGAACTCCTAATATTTTGACCCCATTACGCTGAAAGTCGATCCATTTCATGTCTACTCTCCTAACCTTGGACTACTCGCGGCCGTAAAGCCAACCTATTTCCGATTTGAAAAAATTTAATTTAAGTGAAGAATATTCATAGAAAGTATCCAACTCCAACAAAGTTTCATCTAAGGATTGTAAATTTGCCAGACAAAAGGTAGCATTATTTTTTCTCATTCTTTCCTATTTTTATACCTTCGATTCTTTTATTAGAGCGGACACTAATTGCCAGTATTTCAAAAACTAATATAAAAAGAAGAGGTGAAATTGGGTCACCTTGCTTTGAACCTCTGGTTATGTCAAACAACTCGGTAGCATGGCCATTGTTTAGAACACAGCTCTGATTGTCCTTAAGAATCACTCTTATCCATTGTATAAAGGAGGCACCAAAGCCAAACACTTGTAATACAGCGAAAATAAAAGAATGCTCCAGACTATCAAAAACCTTTTCAAAGTCTGCTGCGAAAAGGAGAGATTTAATTTTTTTATCTTGAACGTAGTACATCAAATCATCGATTATACGAATGGGTTTCTCAATGTTTCTACCTTTAACAAATGCGCTCTGATCTTCGTGAATAATTATTGGTAAGATTTCGACTAAACGGGAGCTCAGCGCCTTGCTACAAATCTTTGAATCGACATTAATCAGACTTATGGGACGCCAATTATCTAGAAAACGATTGTCTTTATCGGGCTTTTCAACCAATGTAATCACTGCTTGTTTCTGAGATGTCGTTAAACATCCTTTATCAAAACAATTATTTAAACAATTAACTAAATCCGATCCAAGTTGACTCCAAAACGCACAATAGAACTCTTTTGTTAGGCCGTCCATTCCCGGGGATTTTGAATTTCCCATTTTCTGGAGGGCTTGGTAACATTCAGTCATCGTTAAATACCCTTCCTTGTCACTCAGCTGCGGTGTATTGAGGCTTTCCAAATAAGCAAGACATTCGGCTTCTGTTCTTGATGATTTTGACGCATATAGGTTACCATAAAACTGGCGTATATGATTCAAAATAGTTTTAGGGTTCGTAGTTAACCGATCGGGGGTCTTTATTTGCTTAATATGAGTCTTAGTCTTATTTCTTTTTCAAGAGATAAAAAATATCGATTATTTTTCTCACCAAGCTCATAGTAAGAGGCACGGGACCTAATAATCAGACCATCCGTAACATAATTACTAAAAATTTCTAATTTATTAATTAATCGCTCATGCTCTAACTGCAAATCATCAATCGATTCCCAATTCGTTATCGCCTCAATTTTCTTTATTTCCTCCTCTATAGACTTATAATCGATATAAATTTTTTTCGCTCTGTCCTTAGTAAACCGAAGAGTATATTTCCGAATTTCGTATTTTAATAACTCCCAGCAGATCTGAGGATCATTGACAGAGTTTCTATTGAAATCAATTTTACATTCTTCTATTAACTTCGAAAGTTCTTTCATGTAAACGGAATCATTCACGAGTGAGTTATTAAACTTCCAAAATGAAGGTCCGTGTTTTTGGTAAGGAACAGATTTCAGATGGAGTGAAATCGCTGAATGGTCTGTCGAAGGCGCTGGAGTTATATCGATTCCACTAACGTCCGATTGTGACAATGGGTCGAGTAATGGCAGAGTGAGGACGCGTAGTAACCTGTGCTCCGCAAAAAATTAGTTTGCTCAATGGAAATTCTGTCTAACGCCCTTAAAAGAAAAGAACGTAAAAGTAGTTCCGAGACAGAAGTGCTTGATGTAAAAAAAACGAAGGTGGGGAGTGAAGAGGACGAGATTTTTGAAGTTTTAGACATGGCTGAAACCATGTCGAGCAAAATTGACTTGGTCTTGTCGAAACTCACAAGTATGGAAGCGAAGGTTGACGAACTGGGAGAAAGATTACGAACGTGGAAAGTAGAACAGCCGACATCGAAAGAAAGGTCAATGGCCTAGAGGGTTCGCTTAGTCAGATTAAGGCTAATGCGAAAGCTACGGACACAAAAGTGAACGAACTAGACGCTGGCCTACATGCTTTGAACAAAGAAATGGAAGACCTCAGGAAGCAATGGTTCAAGCTCAAGGAAAACTCTGCAGAAAAAAGCGAGTTAGAGCAAGTAAAGCAAGAACGGCTCTACTTGGAAGTATATTCGCGTAGAGAAAACCTGCGATTCCACGGCGTGCCTGAGGTGAGCCCCGAAGAAGATACGGAGGAGGTACTCAAAGATTTTCTTTCGAAAACGCTTGGGATGGAGGACGCGGATACTATAGAGTTTCAAAGAGTTCATCGCGTTGGTGGCAGGCCCACGGCAGACAAACACCGCCAGATCATTGCCAGATTCCTCAGATACCCGGACAGGGAAGAAGTTTTTAGCCGTGCAGTTAAAATGAAACCTGGATCGGGATACGGCGTCTCTGCAGATCTCCCGAAAGCTATTATGGAAAAAAGATCGAAATTGATGCCCAAGCTAAAAGCAGCAAAAGAGGCGGGTAGGAAGGCGTATTTTAGCCGGGCGCAGCCGGACAAATTATATATAGATAATCGCTTAGTTGAAGTCATTTGACCTTGATTTTTGTTTTGTTTACATCTTTATTTGCTTTCACCTCCACTGACTTAACTAGGAATTTTTCTCTTACATGCAAATTTTAACTAGCTTAGAGCAGCATACAAAATGTTAAGGTCATGCAAAAATGCTTTGTTACTCTAAGTGATCAATTTCCATGGTCAGATTCATTTATCGCGGAGCACAGAGGAACAAAGAAATAACTTTTTTTCTTTGTCCAATCACTTGGCCTAGCCAGCGTAGCATAACAGTTGATTTAACTGGCTGCGCTTTATAAAGCATGTAGGGTTATGGGGACAACAATTGGAAGTGGGAAAGCATTGTACTCGTGGGTTATTGATTACACTTCTTTTATCGATTATGGCTAATTTACAATTCAAACTTCTCTCGCTCAATGTTCGAGGAATGCGCGCTCTTAAGAAACGCGAAATGATTTTAGAATGGTTAAATAAGCAGAGTGTTGATATTTGCTTTCTTCAGGAAACCGGAAGTACAAAAGAGATCGAAGGGTTGTGGCGTTCTCAGTGGTCAGGAGATATTTTTTTCTCACATGGTTCAACACAAAGTAAAGGGGTAGCTGTTCTAGTGAAAAGCACATTGGATTTCAAACTTAATGAATTGTACAGGGACAACGAAGGGAGGCTTATCTTAATTGACGCTTTAATACAAGATGAACGATTTCTTTTGTTAAATGTATACGCGCCCGACAAAACAAAAGAACAAGAGCGATTCTTTGTGCAAGTCGCAGAGGTAATGGATGAGTTTACTAATAGAAAACAATTACCCATGTTATTATTAGGCGGTGACTGGAATACAATTTTCGATCCCGACTTAGATTGTTCTGGTGGAAATCCAAAAAGAAAAGATTCGGTTAAGATATTAGAGGAGATTATATTGGATCATGATTTGATTGATATTTGGCGGGTTAGAAATCCAGAAACAAAAAGGTTTTCCTGGAGACAGAAATCACCCTTAATTCAAAGACGACTGGATTTCTGGTTGATGAGTGACGTTTTTCAGGAAAGTATCAACAACGCACAAATAAAAACGGCCATTAAAACAGACCACTCGGCGGTTACTTTGGATGTTAATAACCTCACCCAATCTTCGCAACGCGGCCCATCGTATTGGAAACTCAATACTAGCTTATGAGATGATAAGTCGTACGTAGAACTAATAGATAAAAACCTGACAAATTGGGCAGAAGATAAAATTGAGACTGAAGACCCCAGAGTTCGATGGGAGTGGCTCAAATACAACATTCGAAAGGAAAGCATAACGTACAGTAAGAAAAAAGCTCGGAAAAGACGGAATAGGCTAGATGAGTTAGAAAAAGAGCTATCGGAAAGAGAAAAAGTCCTGGCTGCGCAACCAAGTGAGGGGAACTTAAGCAAATTAGAGGACGTCAAGCTGAAATGTGAAAGTGAGTTTGACTATATTGTACAGGGTTCAATCATTCGCTCACGAGCACAGTGGTATGAGCAGGGAGAGAGGAATAACAAATACTTTTTGAGTCTAGGAAATACAAAAAGAAGGAAAGGTACATTGAGAAAAATTTTACAAGCAGATGGAAAGGAAGTACTAATCCTAAAACTATTATGCAAGAGTTGCAAAACTTCTACGAGGAATTATACAACAAAAAACACTCAAACGAGGCTGAAATGGCATCGAGGAATTTTCTTATTTCTGATTCCATCCCCAGATTATCATCTCAGTTGCGCGAATCATGTGAAGGGAAGCTAACTATGGCGGAGTGTTTTAACGCTTTAAATTTATTCGAAAATAATAAGACACCGGGAAACGACGGGCTCCCTGTGGAGTTCTATAAGGCTTTTTGGGCAAAAATTGGTAAATATCTGGTGGCCTCTTTAAATTACTCCTATCTTCATGGGTAACTATCCACTACACAAAAGCAAGCTATAATTAGTTTGATAGAAAAAAAGGATAAAGACAAAAGGTTAATATCAAACTGGCGCCCAATCTCGCTTTTAAACGTTGATTTGAAAATAGGCTCAAAGGTAATCAAGAGTCGTCTTGAAAAAATACTCCCGCATATCATTCACTTTGACCAGAACGCATATGTTAAGGGGCGCACAATCTTTGATGCAGTTCGCACCATTGATTATTTAATCGAGTTTGTCACTTCAAAAGGGTGTAACAGTATCCTTACAACGATAGATTTCGAAAAAGCATTCGATTCGCTTGATTGGCATTTTTTAACAAGAGCTCTTGAAGTATTTGGTTTTGGTAATTCTTTTATTCGATGGATTCATACTTTTTACAATAACATTTCTAGTTGCGTCCTCAACAATGGTCACTCTTCTCCGTACTTTAGTGTTAAAAGAGGTGTCCGTCAAGGCGATCCTCTTTCTCCATTCTTATTTATAATAGCACTAGAACTACTTGCAATAGCAATCCGAAACGACGAAAACATAACCGGCATAGATGTTGACGGCAAGGTCCTGAATTAGTTGTTTTCGCCGATGACATGACTGTCTTTTTGAAAGATAAATCGTCGTATCATCGCCTGTATGAAATATTGAAACAATTTGGCAAGTGCTCGGGTCTTAAGATTAACCAAAGAAAAACAGAAGTTATGCCCCTTGGGGGCATGAGACTCGCAGATCCCAGGAGCTCGGAGTTAAAGAAATCAAGTCGATGGTCAAAGTTCTTGGAGTTCATTTTTCTACAGACCAGGCAGAACAATATAAAGCAAATTTTGAGTCAATAGAAAAAGCCTTAAAGAATATCTTAGTGCATGGAATTGGAGACGCTTAACGTTAATAGGGCGGATACAAATAATTAAATCAATTGCCATACCAAAGTTACTGTATCGTATATGTTTAATATCAGCATACAAAAACTCATTTATTAAGAACTTTAATAGTTTATTATTTTCATTCGTCTGGAAGGGGAAAACTGACAAAATCAAGCGCTCTGTTTTAATAGGCCCTCTTGAAAAAGGAGGCTTAAAAATGCCAGATATTGAAACAATGATAAAAGTCCAGCGGGTAATGTGCATCAAAAATATTTGCAAGACAATGCAGCCGGATGGAAATTTTTTCTAGACAGCTATCTACAAAAAGTTGGCAAGAAATTTCTATTCCAGTGCAATTACGATTTTAAGTCGCTTCCAATATCGGCTCCAAAATTCTATGAAGAATGTATAAGGGCTTGGTCTTGTTTTAACCAGAGCGATCCTCTCACCCTTGATGATATTAGTAATCAAATTATATGGAACAACAGTATGTAGCCGTAGAAAAAAGTCTTTATATTGCAAAAACTTAGTGAATTGTGGTATTTCGAAAGTAGGCGACCTTTTTAAGAGCCGCTGCCTGTAAATATCAAACATCGTCCGACAGATCAAAAAAATCGACCTCCAGTTTATTTTATAAAATGAGCTGCCATATGGAACTATTTTCGAAAATGGAGTTTAAAAATTTCAGCGAGTTTAATTTTTTCGAGAAATCTCGTCAAGTCTGATTTCACCCAAATAGGGCTCGTCGCGACAACGAAAATCGCAAAATGTTGCCTAGATTGGGAAGCCTCGCAAAGCCTGAAAGCGAAAGATATTGAGATTTTGTTTTCGATCTCATAAAAGTGGGTCATCTAGATGGCTGGAAAACGGAAAGGTTATTTTTGCTTTTGATTTTCCAAAAATTTACCGGACCCTATATGAGCCCCGTCAAAAGCAAAAATCGTTCTGCTTAAATTTGACTAGAATTCAGGGCAAGAATCTCAGCTGGTGCGCATCGAATTTTCAATAAAAATGTTTTTACATTGTTCCCAATCTTTTATTTCTATCATATAAAAAAATTAATCGCGGCCCGCAATTATTTACCTTCTACGAAAGCGAAACGTCGAAGTCACTTTTGCATTTTTCACATGACACGCGATTCAAATTGACTTCATGCCAGGAAGGGAAATATTCACATTTACTTGTTTGAATTGTTCTAAAAAGGCATTTATTATTATAGAAATAGTCATAGAAGTCAGGTTAGCTGTCGTAGCTTTAGATTTAGTAATATACAGATTTAGAATTTCCAATCTGTGAACATAATTAGCATAAAGCGAGACAGTTCTTGCGTGAGAAGTTGATTCACTCCGAATTTACACATCTTTTCTTAGAGGAGGAATTTTCCCAACATGTACACTAGTTGCTCCTGAAAGGAATCGCTCCTTTTATTTTACCAACTGGAAGATAAGATAACTTTTGTATTTTTAGGCTTCGAAGTGCAAAGCTCCTCGTGGTTTTGCTGTTTCAATTGTTTTCCCAGCCGATGGTAATTGAATTACTTTAGCCGAGTTATTTTTTAGCGCGTGGAAATGAACATGAATTAAAAGCTCTCATAAATCGGAAATAAAATAAACGAATTACTAGCAAATGTACTCTTTCATTTGGGTTTATAATTTGAGTCTTTGGTTTTTCAATTTGCTAATTTTGCATCTTACGAGGTTTTCTGAGATTTAGGCGTTACGCGTTTTGTAAGGGGCCGACCATTTAACTTTTGAGGGGGGGGGGGCTTTTTTGTTGGTGCAAGATTTGTTTTTTCTACCTCTGTTAAGCGGTGAGAATTTTTTTCCAATAAAAAAGAAGGGTTTTAGTCATCATTTTGCTGTGCAGGAAATTTGTTTGCAAAAAAGCCCCCCCCCCCCCCCCCCCCCCCCCCCCCCCCCCTCAAGAGTTAAATGGTCGGCCCCTAACTCTGGAGAAAGCAACTCGGCGCGTGAACACAGTTTCCACGCAGAAGATGACTAATTTATATCGCTCCATTTATTTCGTAAAGAGAAAGGTAAGATAGTTTGATAGTTTTTGGTTCTGTGGTAACTGAATATTATCGCATTCCTTTTTCAATCTTGCTGTGTGAGTTGTTTTCCAATACGTAGCCCAATTGTTTTTAGCACATAAAAATAAAAAAAGAATGAAATGCTTTCATAAATGCTTTAACCAAAACGTTTATACTTTTGGTGGCAACTTATAACCAAAACGTTTATACTTTTGGGTGTTTGGTCTCTTCACTTCTGATTTTCTGTCATACCAATTTTTTATTGCTAGTTCTATAGAATGCTGTCCACAACCTCTTCATTTATTTTTCTCAAGATTTGTCCAATGTCGAGGAGTTTCACAATCACTGGACAAAACTACAGGAGCACAGGGAAACAACTTCTTTGATAGCCTGTTCATATGGCGCCCTGCAGTGCACAGAAGGAATGGGCGTGGCCAGTCCTAGTTCCTCACAAACTTTCTTTATTGAGCCCATTTAACTATGGACCAGCTGGCAAATATTGTACTGGTCAAAAAACGATCGGATGCATAATAGCGCGGTCGCACCCTTTAAACGTTACAAACAATAACTAAAAAATAAAGTGAGCAAAACAATGAATATTCGATAACACCAATAACATAACGATAACAAGGCAAGGCTAATGATAGATAATCACGTTATCGCTCATCACGTCTTACACTTGCAAACATAATCATAGACTCGATCATAGGCGTACATTTGTCTTGATCTTGTGGTTCGCTCTTCACGTCACAGATGTCCTGTGATGTCTGTTGTACATTCGCGCATAGAGACGCATGGGGGGGACTGAGATTTAGGCGTTACGTGGTTAGAAATTTGGACAAATCAACACTCAAATCGTTTGATTTTGAGTGCGCGTTTGTTAACTCCCTCTACAATCAACTCAACTGTGAAATCTAAATCTATTTAAAATGCAACAATCGCCAAGCGAACGTTTCCCACGTGACCAGATGTTGTTTTGCAGTCCAAAGTGACCGTGAGTTCAGTTTTACGCGCGCTATGGCCTCTTGTAAGTCTTTTAAAGTTGTTGGCGGTCCGGGAAAATCCCCTATTTTTGGGCGGGGGTGCTCGTCATACCTTTTAAGGTTTACAATCAGGCCTCCGGTACCTTTTACTGGTAAAATTCGACTAAACGTGAAATTTTTCCAGATACTGAGGTACTGTTAGAGGTCCGTTCTAGCAAATCAATTGTGGCAGACTTGGTAGCCTGAATTTCAGAATATTTCGAGGGAAATACGTCTTGTTGGTACCTTTTAGGTGTCAAAATAAACTAAGCTACGCCATTTTAAGTACCTTTAGGGGTAAATCGAAAGTTCCCGACGAGCACCCCCGCCCCCAAAATAGGGATTTCCCCGGACCGTCAACAAGTTTAAAAGACTCACAAGAGGCCATAACGTGCGTAAAACTGAACTCACGGTCACCTTGGACTGCCAAACAACATCTGGTCACGTGATCTTAAAGTCGTGGGAAACGTTCGCTTGGCGATTGTTGCATTTTAAAGAGATTTAGATTTCACAGTTCAGTTGAGTTGATTGTAGAGGGAGTTAACAAACGCGCACTCAAAATCAAACGAAATTTCTAACCGCGTAACGCCTAAATCTCAGAAAACCTCGTAAGATACAAAATTATTTTAGCAAATTATAAACCCAAATAAAAGAGTACATTTGCTAGTAATTCATTTATTTTATTTCCCGATTTATGAAAGCTTTTAATTCAAATTCATTCCCATGCGCTAAAAATGACTCGGCTAAAGTAATTCAATTAGCATCGGCTGGGAAAACAATTGAAACAGCAAAACCAAAGTTTTGTACTTCGAAGCCTAAAAATACAAAATTTATCTTATCTTCCAGTTGGTAAAATAAAAGGAGCGATTCCTTTCAGGAGCAACTAGTGTACATGTTGGGAAAATTCCTCCTCTAAGAAAAGATGTGTAAATTCGTAGTGAATCAACTTCTCACGCAAGTACTGTCTCGCTTTATGCTAATTATGTTCACAGATTGGAAATTTCTAAATCTGTATATTTACTAAATCTAAAGCTACGACAGCTAACCTGACTTCTATGACTATTTCTATAATAATAAATGCCTTTTTAGAACAATTTAAACAAGTAAATGTGAATATTTCCCTTCCTGGCATGAAGTCAATTTGAATCGCGTGTCATGTGAAAAATGCAAAAGTGACTTCGACGTTTCGCTCTCGTAGAAGGTAAATATTTGCGGGCCGCGATTAATTTTTTTATATGATAGAAATGAAAGGTTGGGAATAATGTTAAAACATTTTTTTTGAAAATTCGATGCGCACCAGCTGAGATTCTTGCCCCCGAATTCTAGTCAAATTTAAGCCGAACAATTTTTGCTTTTGACGGGGCTCATGTAGGGTCCTGCAAATTTTTTGGAAAATCAAAAGCAAAAATAATCTTATCGTTTTCCAGCCGTCTATGTATCAGTCAATTCCAGCGGTGACCATCCCCCCCCCGGGACACCGTGGGGCATTTGCGCACCGCTGCCTTCCCTGGGGTGGGGAATTTTGAAAATTTTGCTGGTCCCAGGGTCGGGAATTGTTTTTCCCCGGGGAGGGGGTGGGGAATTTTGGTTTTCTAATCTCAAGCGCGTCGGGTTTTGCGAACTACAACACCAGTTACAATAACTATCGTTTGGCAGTTACAAAGTCCCAGTTACAGAAAATAACGCCACATAAAATATAATGCAGAGCATGGCCCCTATACACCACGTTTGGGGAAGACACATTTGCACATTTCGCAGTTAACGTCTCCTATAGAGAAGAAACAGATTTCGCAATTTCGTCTCAGTGGAAAACATAAAAATGAATTGACACTATAAAAGAGTTCCAATTTAGCAAAAAGTCAAGTAACATAACTGTCAAATAGTTGCTCTGCAAATAGAATAAAGGTAAATTTCGCATTGAGAGATTCCGGAGACAATTTGCAGAAATGGCTATAACGGCGAATGGCCTAGGAATGTCTACCGATATTGTACTAATACCTTAGTTTCACTTCTTTATTTATATTTTGTCTCACTTTCAGTGAAGTGAGAACTCGTTCAAAGACGAGAAAACTAAAGTACATTTACTGAAACGAATTATAAATGCTCGAACAGTATAAATGGAGTTGAAGTTTTTGTTGTGAAGCTTTGTCACGCAGAGTCGATGGAATCCTACCGGGCTTTTTCTCGTCCCGGGCTGGGGCATTTTTCCGCTTTTTGTGTTCCCCGCCGTGGGGTATTTTGCATTTTTGCTAGCCCGGGGGTGGGGAATTTTCAGTTTTATTTTTAGAAATGACCAAAATCCCGGGGTTGCCCGGGGGGGCATGGTCAGCGCTGGAATTGACTGATACATAAATGACACACTTTTATGAGATCGAAAACAAAATCTCAATATCTTTCGCTTTCAGGCTTTGCGAGGCTTCCCAATCTAGGCAAAATTTTGCGATTTTCGGTGTCGCGACGAGCCCTATTTGGGTGAAATCAGACTTGACGAGATTTCTCGAAAAATTAAACTCGCTGAAAATTTTAAACTCCATTTTCGAAAATAGTTCCATATGGGAGCTCATTTTATAAAATAAACTGGAGGTCGATTTTTTTTATCTGTCGGACGATGTTTGATATTTACAGGCAGCGGCTCTTAATAATGAGGGAAATTTTCTTTTTACAGAACCACCTCAAAACTGTCCCCGCTGGATGTATTCCTGCTTTTCAAAATTTTTCACGCACTATCCGAGTATTGGCGAACAGTATTAAAACTAACAAAAGTGGAATAAAGGGGGCCACACTCCCATTAGAAAACTGTAAAATACTTAATATTAAAGACAGGTGCTTTGTTCTTGACAAAATGAAATCAAAATCTTTATATGACCAACTAATCCTTGAAAAGTTAGCTCGACCCACAGCGGCAATAAAGTATGAATCTTTTCTTGGCCCGACCCTCGATTGGAAAAAGATATACAGTCTTCCTTTTAAAGTAACCCTTTCCACTAAGTTGAGAGAATTTCAATACAAAATTTTGCATCGAATTTTATATACAAATGACGTACTGTACAAATTCAGACTAGTTGATAATCCAATATGCTTTCTGTGCAAACAGGAGTATGAAACCCTCGAGCACATGTTATTTTTATGCAAAGAAGTTAAAACATTTTGGCAAGGAATAGAAAAGTTAATTGAGAAACATATGAAAACAAAGCTCAACATCGACATTAAGATAGTGTTTTTTGGCTTCCTAACACCACATCGCCACAATATCTTGATCAACTATTTACTGTTAGAAAGCAAATATCTGATATACACCCTAAGAAATAACAACGTGCCACAACCATCTTTAATTAGTAGCTTAATGAAAAAAATAACAAATACTTTTCAAACTGAACAACATTTAGCGAGAGAAAAGAATCTTCTACCTTTTCATTACGAAAAATGGGAACCTTTTTTACAAATTGTATCCCATTAGAACACCCCACAGGTACTAGTGTTGCCCACGAACAGTTAAATGAAAGTTTGATACGTGAAGCGGGATGGGTGGGTGGGTGGGGGTATTTACAAAGGGGAAGGGCGGGAATTAAGAATGTGTGGTTGTGTGGGTGTGTTTAGGAGGGGAGGGTGTGAGTATACATATGTAAAAAGGAAAAAAAAAATGTATAAACAATGTATGTAATAACGATATGTTAGTGCAATAAAAAAAAAAAAAAAAAAAAAAAACGTCCGATTGTAAATTGTCCGATATCAAAAAGAAATCTAATCTTCGTTGAATTACTCTGCGTCCTTGGCCAGTTCCTCTCCATGTGCAACGTTTCAGATCAGGATTCCTTAGTCTCCAAATATCACATAAGTCGAGATCTAGCATAATTGCCGAAATTGTTTCAATTGATTTTAATTTTAATTGAGGAGATGAGCCCGACGCATCTAAATCGCTATCAAAAACAAAATTAAAATCTCCACCCCAGATAATCGACGACTCAACTGGATAGTCAATTTGAAGTAATTGATGAAATATTTGTTTAAATAAAGCGACTTGTTCGCTTTCATAATTTGGTGCATAAGAATTAATTAGCAAAAAGGGTGATCCTTGAATATAACAAAAACAAATTACGTATCGGCCATGTATATCAACAATTTTTGACGCTATTCTGTAATCCAATTTTTTCCAAACAATATAGCAACCCCACGACTGTTAGTGTTCCCATGTGACCATAAGACCTGACCGCCGAATTGTTTAGACCACTTCTCCTCTGTATCAGTCGAGCTATGAGATTCCTGGATAAAAGTAATCCCAGAATCCCAGCCATGCTTATCAAACCAATTGAACATTTTAATGCGCTTCTTATGATCTCTCATCCCACGTAAATTCAAAGAAAGAACTGGAAAATTGTAATTAGACTCCATTGTCAAAAAGACAAAGAGAGCCTAGCATCACTTGAAATAATAGTAAAAATTAGCATTTTGTAGGGAAATTTAAACAAGAACTTTAAAGAAAGTGCCTTAATTGTCGGTGTAGAACAGAAAAAACGATAGAAAACAAAACAGAAAAATAAGAAATTAAGACAGAAATTACTCAGAACGAAGACCGCGAGACGAGCAATATCAACCCCCCCTAATAACACACTGAAATTTCCATCAATGCTATAACCTAAGCTAGCCTAAAGGTCTACCGTTCGCCCATAATTAATGTTCACGAAACTCAAATGTCAATCAATCTCAATTCACAAAAATACCCTCAATAATAAGGCGGTATGGTTCTGCTTTACTGAAAGAAGCCCGTTTCTCCTCTTCCAGCGCTAGTTCCAATTTCGGCAGCAAGGGCTTGCGTAACTACAGTACTCTCTTAGGAAGATCTGGTCCGACGCCATACGACACTCCTTCATCTCTTTTAGGTCGTCTTGCCATGACCATTTCACGGTCTGGATAGCGCAGGAAACGCGCAATTATCGGACGTATCTTCTCCCCCGTCTTCCGTCCCAAACGGTGAACTCTTTGAAGCTCCATCTTTTCCGCGTTTTCGACACCCAGGGCATTTTTCATGAAATCATAGAGAACCGCTTCCACATCTTCACCTTCGCTTTCAGCCACTCCGTAAAAACGCAAGTTCTCCCGTCGTTGGTAAACCTGGTTATTTAGCAACTGGAGCTCAAGCTCCTTGATTTTTTCCTCTTTACGCGCCTTTCCCTTCTCTATGTTCTTAACATACTCATCAAGCTTAGCATCCTGAAACTCGACGCTTCGTTCGAGAGCCGCTTGAGTTACATGAAGCCGATCCAAATGCTCGTCAATCCTCTTAATTTCATGATTAAGCGCGGCCTTTAATCCTTCCACTTCTTTAGCAATCATATCCAGTTTGTCCAGTTTCTTGAGGACGAGGTCAATTTTGGGGCCCACGTCTTCAGCCATCTTCAGAGCCGATAATACGATATCGTGTTCTTGCGAACTCGTTATGTCTTCATCCACCACGTGTGTGTCAGAACTTACTGCTTCACGTAATTTCTTGTTGTCAGGGCTCTTCTCTGCCTCCGAGGAACTACTACTACCTCTCGTTTTCCTTTTTAAACTCTGCAGCCATTCCATGAAATACTAAACGACAATTATGATAAATTTTCCTTATTTTTCCGAGAGCGAACGGTACACACAACCTTACTCCCTCATGCTCTCCCCAGATCTCCAAAAGATTTTAGGGGTTGTTTTGGGAAAAATCCGGCCCCAGTAAGCGCTATGGCCCTGAATAGGCCATGGTACATAAGAGTCCACACCACTCTGCTTACATGTACATCCACATCAGCTTCTTTATCTGAGTTCCTTATCGCATGATAATGGTGTTCAAAGCTATAGATTTTAGTCTTTTTAGAACTGAAGTAGGTTGCATAAAATATGTTGCAAATCTGATCTACATTAGCTTTGCAGTGGAGTTCTTGTAATCATGACACTGATAGTTTGAATGTAAAGGACATTCATGGTATAGGTTCATGTTGTAATGTCTAGATAGCCTCATCCTGTCCAGATATGTGCATTTTTCACTTACTGCTGCTTTTGCTGTCTTCCAAATTCAAGTTTTAGTTTCTATGGCAAACATTCCCTGGGTCCAGGGCCCGACATTAACGTTTTTCACTCGGTGCCACTGGCGACCAATTCAAAAAAGTTTTAGTCGCCAAAAGCAATATTTAGTCGCCATATACACGTGGTTTTCAGGAGAACTTAGAAAGATGGGGCGCCATTTGGCGACTAGCTCTAAAAGTTTGGTCGCCAAGCCCCAAAGTGTAGTCGCCATTGGCGACCATATGGTCGCAATGTCGGGCCCTGGGGTCTGTGATATTTTTTGTCTTATTTTGCTTATCTGGAACTTTTCAAGCTTTTACAAGAATCAACCTTCAGATTTTTCTGGCAGCGAGATGGCCTTGTTCTTTTCTTGAGGGCATTGTTGCAAAGAGCTTCAGGCGCCACTGCTACTTAAAATAAGTTTTTAACAATACAAATGCCTTGTTTGCTAAACAATAACATCCTTTAGAAAATAACACCTATGTTGTATTGCGAATGTGCGCATTCTGATTGGTTAAAAAGCGTGTTTGTAAGAGACCTGAGAAACACGATTGTCACGCAACGCTGTCGCGCGTGTGTATGTTATTTTCTAAAAGCAATAAAAATACTTTCTGCGTGCTCTCTGGTTTCTTACAAACACTCGGGGAATGTTGGTCGAACTGATAAAACTTGAAAGACACTCGCCTTCGGCCCGTGTCTTTCAAGTTTTGATCAGTTCTCCCATCATCCCCCTCGTGTTTGTAAGAAAGCAGAGAGCACGCGGAAAGTACTTTTATTGCTTAAGAACAAAACATGGGTCACTCACACTATTAGTTCCTCCCACTATTAAAATTTTTGTCCTTTTTTGTATTTTTATTTTCACTTAGGCACCGTCCACACTACGCCGATTAAATTTGAAAACGGCTAATTATTTATACGGCTGTGCCTACAGTCCACACTGCACCGGCTAAATTTACCACCGAAAACGGAACTTTTCGAAAACGCTACTGAAATTGGATAAATTTTAAAACGCCGGCTACGCATTTTAGTGTGGACGGCGAAAACGGCGCTTTTCGAAAACGATGACGTCATGTCACACGGCTGCGAGGAATTTATGACCACGCGGGCTCTCTCGTGTTTCTTTTGGCGCATGCGCTAAGCTGACGTTTTTTGTGCGTTTTCAAATTTACCCGGCGTAGTTTGGACGGAAAACTTTTGTTCCGTTTCAGAGGCAAAATAGCCGTTTTCAAATTTACCCGGCGTAGTGTGGACGGTGCCTTATTTTTCTTTGCAAGGCTCTTATTATTTTGCGGTATTTAAGTGCCAGGTTTCAGCCTGTAACTAGGTTCTTATATGCGGTTTTTTACTGTAGTTAATCTGTCCCTTGAAAGTTTATTTTTCCGCGTTGTGGTTACAGGGCGACAAACATGATGATGGCCAGAAACATGGTAATGAGAAGTCAAAACTTGGCCAAACACCTGACAAACACCTTGGAAAGCCAAAGATACAAGACAAACAAGGCACCGTAAAGGGCTATTTGAAATGCGGTGAAAGCGGAGAAAATTTCACAACGCTAAGTTCCCTTAGACGACCTGAGCCAACACATACACAAGTAAAGAAACATGAATGTGGGCAATGCGGGAAGCTTTACACTCGACTTTGTCATCTACGAGTGCATGAGCGAGGACACGCAAGGAAAGATTATCATCAGTGCAAAGATTGCGGCAAACGTTTCTGTCAGCTTGATAAACTACGAGCCCATGAACGCGTACATGCAGGACTGAAACCATATTCATGTCAGATATGTAACAAATATTTTACTGCGATGAGTACCCAAAGAAACCATGAGTTGATCCATTTAGGGCTGAAACCTCACGAGTGCAAGGAATGTGGAGCAAGTTTCACTCTGCTTGGTAATCTGAGGAGACATGAGCAATCACATTTAGGACTAAAACCATATCAGTGCAATAAGTGTGGCAAGTCTTTCAGGGAAATGGGTACCCTCAAGAGTCACGAGCAAACACATGTACAGCAAAGAGTCAAACAACACGAGTGTCCTACGTGCGGGAAACGTTTCTTTAGATCTAGTTATTTACGCAATCATCAGAAAACTCATTCAGCAAAATCTTATACATGCAAAGAATGTGGGAAATGTTTTACCACAGTAGCGTATCTTCAAAGCCATGAACGGACACACAAACAATCAACGCCGTACGAATGCCCAGATTGTGGAAAACGTTTTAAATGGTGGAATTCACTGAAATGTCACGAGCGGTATCATAAAGGAATAAAGCCATTTAAGTGTACTGACTGTGGTAAGTGTTTTATTCAATCCAGTGTCTTACAAGTACACCGACGAAAACACACGGGAGCCAGACCTTACAAATGTGGAGATTGCGACAAGTATTTCTTAACATTAGCTCATTTAAAAAGACACAGGCAAATTCATAACGGATACAGGCCATACAAATGTACTGATTGTGGCAAGTGTTTTATTGAGTCTAGTGGCTTAAAAGTACATCAGCTGACGCACTCAAGAGTAAAAGCTTATGAATGCAAAACATGCGGCAAATGCTTTAGCCAGCGATATTCTCTCAAGGTACATCAACGAACACACACCGGAGAGAAGCCTTATGCTTGTGGCAAGTGTACTAAACGTTTCAAGCAAATTGGAACCCTACGGAAACATCAGCAAATTCACTTGGGTATTAAAGATCACGAATGTAAAGAATGCGGGAGATGTTTTGTTCAGCTTGGTAACCTAAGACGACACGAAGAAACGCATTCAGGAAAGAAGCCATATCGGTGTGCGCAATGTTTTAAGAATTTTGGTACGGTTTCAAATCTAAAGAAACACGAGAAGACACATTTTGGACTAAAACCCTGTGAATGCCCCAAATGTGGGAAACATTTTGGTACTTCCAGTTCCCTGAGAGCACATTTGGTAGCCCATGCAGGAATAAAATCTCATGAGTGCAAGAAGTGCGGTAATGTTTCGGTACGCGTAGTAACCTGAAAGTTCATGAACTAACACACACGGGCATTAAACCATACCAATGTGATCAGTGCAGTAAATGTTTCAGTAATTCCGGTAATCTGAAACGACACGAACGAAACATACACTCAAGTGCTGTAACTACAAAAAGATGAGAGAAGGAGAAGGTGGGGGCGGAAGGAAGGCTGTAAAGGCGATGGTTTGCTTACAAGTACTATAAGAAAATTTGTCTTAAAACTGTATGCCAAAACTAGCACTTCATTACACATTTCTCAACTTTGCACGTGCGTATTTGCGTAAATACGGCACGCCCCTGCCAAGGTGTTTATTCGTTTTTGTTCCGCGCTGAGAATTTTCAAAGACATGGTTTGTTTGCGTTTTTTTTTTTCTCGTTACGCCGGTGAGTCAAACTATCATAGCCAAGCAGGTTTTTGACATTTTTCGCCTCACGGTGCAGTCGAATGGCTTCTCGTCGCGACAGAAAGCCCAGGCGACGGTACTAGGCGAAAGAGGGGAAAAACTTGATTGGCTTAGATGGTTTGGCTGGCGCAAAAAAAAAAGGTCCAAGACCAAAGCGACGTTTTGAAAATGCCGAGTGCTTTAGGCCTGGTTTCCATATAGTCTTATCTGTCGCATCAGTCGACCGTGAAACAATGGAAATTGAAATTATTCTTTTGTTTCACGGTTGACTGATACGACAGATAAGACTATATGGAAACTAGGTTTTAAGCTTTAAGCTGACTCACTCGAAATTTAAAATGCACCCAACTGTGTCTAGAGGGGAAAGCTCAAGGACATAACGTTTGTGTTTTCCCCTCTATTTTGGTCATTCTTTTTTCAAATCCTATTTTCATGATGTATAAATAAGGTAATAAGAATCAATCTTCTTGAAAACATTTTTAGAAGTCAGACACAGTTTGAGTCACCTTTAAATTTTGCATATCACCCTTCACACGACAATCTACGAAAAGACAGGTCTAGAGCATAGATAGATGCCCTTTATTCCGGGTATTTCTTGGTGTTACAAGATGTATTGTATTTTGGATTGGAGCTATTGTATTCCATCTTATTGTTTCGTTCTACGGTCTTTTGTCTTCTATTGTCTTTATGCCTCTGGTGCCTTGCAACACCAAGAAAGAGCCTTTATTCCGCTTTCATATCCTTATCCATTCAAGAGATACAAGCAATTAAAGGCCCATGTTACTGTTCTATAATTCATTGCGTCGTGTTGTTTATGCCCTTGACATCTCAACTAAAAAAATAGATTGAGAGACCAGTTAATAGATTAATTTAAGCTTTTGAACAGTTAGTTTTGATTTGTTTTATTTATCTATTTTTTTTTTCAAAACCAAAACATAACCAACACGGCACGCAATGCACAATAGAACGGTGGCATATGGAAAATTTCTCATAAATCATTAGAAAAAAAAGCATTAAATAACAAAGCAGTAATAAAAGTGTTACTGTGCTTGACTGCTTTGGTCAAAGCTGACTTCTACTAGTTTGCATAAAATAAATGGTACCATCTTTTTAACTCATCTTCTTTCTCCTTTTTTATTCTTTTTATTCTTTTCTCTTTTTATATAGATTTTTAAAGTTTTTATTGTAAGTAGTATATCATAGTTAACAATTGTAAAGCGCTTAGAACATTCCTGTATAAGCGCTATATAAATGCATCGCTATATAAATGCATTATAGTTAACGATTGTATGTATTGATGTATGTATGTATGTATGTATTATTATCTATAGGTAGACCTCTCTCATACATGCGCACTGGATTTCAGTGGTAACAATGAATTGTTACCACCAATGTTTCTACAGAAATTCCCTGTGTATCGCGCAGCGATACTATGGCGAGCGTTCCGGGTATAATAATAATAATAATAACTTTATTTTGACACGGGCAAAACAATCAGGGCTTTAAAAACTACAATTATTATGCTATCTATAAATATATGTATAAAAATCTAATTATGTTGTCTATATTTAAAATATGCGTGCTTTCCGTGAATACCGTGTATTAAGAATAAAAAAAAATCACTACAGCCATGTTTAAAGCTGTTCAGAGATTCTGCTTGACGAAGCTCTAGAGGCAGGCTGTTCCAAAGCACCGCACCGCGTAATTTTTTTATTTACGCCCACTTCATGGCACTTCATGGAAATTTTTCAGGCAAGTTATTGAAAAAAAAGGAAAAAGTATTCATGGTGGTGCGAACCCTCAATCCCGTGCAAATTACCTATTCATAACCCAACATCTTACACATGAGCTACGAGAGAGTTCGCAAGTCAACATTTCCCTTTTAATTCACTCATAGAACGAGGATATGTGAATCATAATGAATATTTATACTAGCTAGCCGCCATCTTAGCTACCCGCACCGCCGTATTGAAAACTGTTTTTTAGATAGTTTGTGCGGGGCTTTGGAACAGCAAGTTTGTTCATGGTGTCTCTCAATGTGTAATCAGTGACGCTACTACGGTTTACAAATTTAGCTCTGAGATATTCAGGTGCTAGATTGTTTAGTGATTTGTAAACCATAGTAGCCATGTGGGATCTTCGCCGATCAGCTAACTTTTTCCAACCCAGAATCCAAGAAGTGGTTCTGCATCTGCGTCGTAGCAGGAGAAGTATAGGCCCTTCCCTCTTTTGTTGCGTGTGGGTGGTCAATTCCTTTCACTCGCCCAACCGTATCACACATAACTAAAACGGTGAAGCGTTACCGTTAGCGCATGAAGCGCAAATAATGTGAATGCTAAATACAAATACATAAAAAACATGAATTAATATATAATTTCTAATTATAGTTGTGCTGACCCACCGGTCAGCGACATAAGGACGAAAAAAGCATGTGAAAATAATTGAAACTAATCAATTTTCCATTCATCATGATTAGATTACTTCACCAAAGCAATCTTATGTTAGTTTTGTGGATTTCCACTTTTGAAACCACTAAATTTTGTTCGCGTGATATTTTTCTTGTGTCGTTATGTCGTAATTGTGCACCAGGCTTTACTCGACTCGATAAACTAAGCTAAGGATTTGGACAATTGACAATTCCCCTTATAACATCTTAATTATACCACTAAAACCAGAATTCTATTCGAATTTGTTTTGTTATTCAAAAGTTTGGTGTTAATGAGGCAAACAGAAAGATATACGAAAAGGATTCTGGGACAAGTGGTATCAAGTGTAATAAAGGGACTTGAGAATTTACGTACTGTCTACCTTTCGATCATTGCGCACCACTGCACACGATTGCATGTCGTAAATTTTCTCTGCGATATTCACGAATTCACTCATTTAATCAAATGATCATACAGGGGCGTACGGGGGGGGGGGGGGGGGGGGGGGGGGGGGGGGGGGGGGGGGGGTGGGGGGGGGGGGGGGGATGCCGCACGGATCACGAGTGCAAGAAGTGAGAAATCACGAGTCACGTATGTCGAAAATAAGCCTTCACGGATCACGAAAATGGATGCTGGGAGATCCACGCTCTACTCACTGTTGTTGCTTGCCCGTGACACGATTTAACGCGGGGGTCTGAGGACTTTGCGCAATATACGGTAAAAAAGAAAGTGATCCCCCTCTATAAGTACTATGGTTTACGTGATCCCCCTCAGAGGTGTTAAACGTTTCCGTGATCCCCCCTCCCTTATTTGTAGTGGAAGACGTTTTACAGGAGAGTGGATCGCATTCTTCTTTTGTTTACGCGCGCCGTGATTTTAATAAACGCATTTCATCAAGCCTCAGAGAAAAGGTTGATGGACATTCCATTTTTGTGTATAGTAAATAAAGGCTATAAATTCTTCATGCGCGCCACAAATGACGAAGTTCTTATTCTTCATGTGCGTAAAGCGCGGCCTGAATGATGAAGTTCTATGCTTGTAACGTAGAACTCACGCTGACCTAAAGTGTCAGTTCTTTCGAACATAGTGATTGCCCGCCAGGCCTTTAAGTTTCTTTTTTTTTTTTGGGGGGGGGGGGGGGAGTTGGCTTCGTTGCACGCGTTCTCAAAAACTGTCTTAGATGTGTTTCCTTAGCGCGCGAAGCGCGCCGAAATTTTTTACTGCACATGATTTAGAAGTTGCTGGAAGAACTCTTGTGCCTTTCAGGGCATCAGATTTCGAGAGATCCCCCTTTCACTCGCCCATATATATGAAGTGATCCCCAAAAAATCCTCAGCCCCCCACAGGCGATAAATAATGATCGGTCCCTCAGTATCTGAACGAAGTATCCTCAAGATCAAATGCGCGTGACTTTGACAAACAATTAGCCTGCGTACGCAGCCGCCAATAGCGCTCGCTGGAAAGTCCTTTCCAGTGAGCGCTAGTGGCGGCTGCTTACGCAGGCTAACAAACAATGTAACCATTTATACTTCTGACATGATGATATTGGCCGGGCGCTATTACTCGCCACACTGCATGAAGAGGGGTGACTTAACTCAACTTGAATACCACGGACAATTCGCTGTATGCGCAATCTCAACGGACAAAAAGAATCACAAATCACGATTTTATCAGCTCAAAATCACGATTCTCGAGCATTTAAAAACGACTTTCATGGGTCACGCCCAAGATTCTTGTGCACGAATCACGAAATAGGATTGGCCATTTTCACGGATCACGAAAACGAAAAAAGGGTCGATCACGGTTTACGAAAAAGCCCTGTACGCCCCTGATCATAACAACAACGTCATGTTATTGCCTCGATGCCTTACCCTGGTTTGCGTTGGTTTTTATCGGACTGTGAATCAATTACCGTCAAGGAAGTTTTTGTTGAAGAGACGTCTAAATTGATACATATTTAACAATTAGACTACGAGTTCGAGTTTTCTATGAGTCAATAGATAGTTAACGAGGCGCGTAGCGCTGAGTTGACTATTTGACCACTCAGAGAAAACGAGAACGAGTAGTCTAATTGTTTTAGAAAAACCCACTAGCATACTACCTTCGAGTTGTAGCTAAAAACTGATACGTATTCATTTTCATGGGTTTAGAAAGTTTTGCGTTAGCGTTTTCGCTACTCACCAGCTATTACGAGATAGATAGTGAGTAGTGGAGCCAATCAGATTGCAGGATTCGTGATAGTATGCGAGTGGGTTTCTACTAAAACAAAATAGAAATCATTTCCGCGTAGCAGTGTGTATTTGTATCCGTGTTGTATGTATTAATTTCACAGTCTAATGAAAAAACCACTCTTCGTTTTGAGTATTCTAGAATATCCTGAGTAATATATCAAACACTAGAGAGCGTGTTTGATCAGGATTTCCAATCACTGAGAAGTGGTTGAAAAACAAGGCAAAGCCGAGTTTTTTTAACTGACTTCGAGGTGTTTTGAAATCCTGATCAAAAGCTCTATCTAGTGTTTGATACAGCTTCTCAAACGAATGATTTAATGTCGAGAAAAAGAAGGAATAAAAATCTCAAAATTATATGCAAATTAAGATCAGTATCAAACCCTCCTTCACGGTGTGATTTTCTTTGTTCAAACTTGATGAATTATAATGAGTTTGAGAATAAACGCTAAACATATTTGAGCTTTTTTCTTAGAAATCAAAAGATTTCCATATTGGAGATATTGTACATTGCGTCTTGCAAGGTATTTTTATGTCTTGCGACTGCGTTTTGCACTAATTTCTTGATTGCCAAACTATCCTGACATCCCATTCGAAATATTGCAGTCTCCGGATGAATCGTTTTTATTATTGGATTGCTTACACTCAAAAGGTTCATCTATACTACCGCAACTGAGTAACACCGATTGCGTTCGTTTTGAAAATGCATCATTTTATTTGCGTTTACAAATGTAAAAAAAAAATCGCGTCGATATGTAGCAATTTCGAATCCTTTCTGCCCGTCCACAAACACACTGCACCGTTTTGAGAACGCTAATAAGCCGTATTGCGTATGTGCAATGCATGCGTAGTGAAGTGTGACCGAGAATCAGATGTCATCGTTTTCGGAAAGTTCCATTTTTCAGGCGTCCGCACACACGAAAACGCTACGGTATCATTTAAAAAAAATCCACTCTGGATAGCGTTTTTAGTCATCGTTTTCATCGTATACGTGTGGACGATACCCGTACCCGTGGACGAGGTTTCTAATTTTCGCGGCATCGAGTAAGTCGCGCGAAATTTATTTTGAGGTGCAATATGTTGTGTCATCCTATTAGCTGCTTAGGTTGGTTAGTAATATTGGGGAAGTATTTTAGAAGGGCCCTTGAGCGTCAAATTATTCCGAGATAGAAAAGAAAAATATTCTTTAGATATGATAAAGGCCATACTCACGACCTACAAAACCCAATTGCTATTTTGTGGCGTGAGGGCAACCCATTAGAAATGGGCCAATTATATTTTCCCTGCACAGGGAGTCGAGGGAGGGGAGTGGAAGGAGCGCTTGCAGATCAGGTGAAGCATTGAAATTCCGGGAGAGTGCGCTAGTGGAATGTCCAGAGCGGATTGGGTCTGGCAAGTAAGGTTCTCAACCATACTGGCTAAAAACAGGCATTAATGTTACGTATCTTTTCTCTGTGAAAGGTACCCCACTGTTGGCTTGCAATACTGGCATTTGAAAACTGCAGATTTTCTGCTAGAAAACGTAGAAGATTTACAACTTAAAATTACCAGGAACGAAGAGTAGTGAGTGAAGATACGCTCTACTTTATGGCTCACATCCCCAGGTAATACCTAAACTAGTTAATGTAATAAGAAAATATTCCTACTTCTTCACTTTCAATAGCGTCCGTTTTCTTTGCTTTTCCTCCCTACACAGGCTAGGTTAGGCCCGCATTGTTCCACGTCAACAACGATTAGTTTGACTCCATACAACAAAGACACTACTCCAAGTAAAATAGCCACCGAATGGTCCAACCACCACAACCCAGGCTTGAATGCGCGGTACAACATTGTCGAGATTAGCATTCCGACGCTTGTTGTTCCAGCCAGTGCATTGTCGACTGCTTCGGCGCGGAGAGATGAGCTTTTCAAACGCTTTGATATGTAATAAAAACTGTATGCTAGTAGAAGGTGGGCCACGGCACTAAACACTAGTATAACCAACAACTGTTGAGTCGGTTAGGATGGTCTTGAAAGCAAAAGTGCACGACTGAAGCACTTAATGTAGCGGTCCCAGTTAAGAGGAAGCAACATGCTATCATTAAAATTGCAAGCGTTTCTTTGTGTCTTCCTCCGTCGTCACTGTTTAAGTCCTTAAAACGCCATAGGACAACAACCGTGCTGAATGCCTCGAGCATGGCATCAAACGCGCACGAGAAAATAGAAGAGCTTGCGGTCTGATGCGAAGCGTAGAAAGATGAAATACTAATCGATAAAGTCGTAATGACTGCTATCACAGCAACTGCAAACGCCGCACGACCCCATCGTTGTCGAAACTCACAGGAATGAAAACTTTCTCTTCATTAAACTAAAGAAAATGACATCTTCTTCTTCAAAGTCCGGAATGTTCTCGATCTCTTCCGCGGAAAGCTCAACGCGTTTGTTTCAAGCCGTTCCGGTGAGGAGGGCAATAAGGGCAGAAGTTTTTCGTTTTCGTCGTCGTGTTTCACCGCATTTTTTAGAAGCTGGTAACCTTGAAGGCAGGACATTCCGGGAAATTAAGCGTCAACGCATTCTCGTTAATATATCACTTGTCAGCAAACCGACAGCGATTTTCCTTGACAACGCTAGAGGAAAGCATCTTTCTTTGCTTTGCAGCTCAAGGTTGTAACGCTTCAGTTACGTGAAGTAAAAATATACATTTTTTAACGCCACTCAAAACTTTTCCGCTTTTGTTAATCTCCACCTAAGCGTGTACATATATTCCGATCATTCAATTCTTAGCCTTTTGCTCTGCTTGAAAAGTTTCACGAAGCCTAAATAACATCAGTAGGGATACCATCAAGAAAAAAAGGCTGCTTTATTTGTTTTAAACTCAGGAATGTTAGGATTTTTACGATTAAGTAACTTTTAGCTACTTTGTCGTCCCTGTTCGTGTTTTTACTCCAAATCGTCATCATTTTATTGCAACATTTTCAACAAGCAAGATCGGAACTCATCTTAATGCCTGATTTGGCACGTTTAGCGTCTCTGCATATTATTACGTTGCTAGAGCATATCATTCACTTTAAATAAACAACATTTAGGACCTACTAACTATGACTATCTTTCTGGCTCGTATCTAAAACGTTCTAGATATACACTAGGTTTCTCGCATGTATATTTTTTAATGACTTCATAGAAACTCCATTATCTAAGCTGTATTATCTGGGATTAGTATAGTATTGAATATAGTGCAGTGGCCGCAACCCATTGCTTACAAGCCCTGTAAATAGTCAGATTCTATTTTCTCAACTTTTCTGAAAATAAGGAATTGCAATAAAGAGGGTCATTTCAGAAACAAGCTGCAAGAAGCAAATATAATAGAAATTGAAATTAAGCTGATTGCTGTTAAAAACTCGAACATTTATGCCGTTGTTTATGGATTCGTTGTTTTGTTTATATCCACTATTGAACTGTAGAAATAAATCCTTTTGTCAGAACCCCATTAGATCCCTTTCGCTTGGGCGTAATGTTGTCCCATTTCAGATCACGTTGCATTCCTGCCGCCAAGCGAAAGAGATAAGTATGACGTCTATAGCAAAAACTAAACATGCTAGTTTCGCACGTACTTTCTGTATTTAGTTTTTAGAGCTACAGTAGAATCCTAATTCTGGCCACTCATGCTTTTTTACTAAAACTTTATTTAGATAGAGAGCAAAGATTTTGGTAATTTTGAAAAGTGACCGACAACCAAAGTTTTGGTTAAAGCCATTGCCCGTTCCTCTTCGATCATTCATTTTTCAAGTTTGCGGCCCTTATGCCGTCCAAAGAGCCCTAATTCCGGACACTTTTCTTGCGTTCTCTTATACTTTACTTCATGAGAGCTACTAACTAATTCTACAGCCAAAGTATTTATTGGAAGTGATAATATCTTGTACACCTTGTTAATGTCACTCCCACAAAACTAAACGCGTTTTTCACTAAATTTTTTAACTCGCTCGCGTCGCGTCAAAAATGCATGGTCGGATATTTTGGGCTCTGGATATGTTAAACCTCGACTATCAGTGATTTTAACTATTTGTTCGAATTTATTTTTAAGAGGGGCATTTGCTTATGCGAGCCGATATTCTAACAGTGGTATTTTCACAAAAGTCCCTCTTGTGCAAAAAAGCTTTGCGCTTTTTTTTTCTGAAACTTCGGATTTTGGTCATTCGACCTTCGTTTTTTTGTCATTCAAGTTTGATGAAATTTGTACGAGCGAAAATTGCAGTACAAGATAGAGCCAAAAAATGACCATGAAAGTGGAGCAATATCAATGTGCTCTTATTAGACTGCCAATATAATTCCGATTTATACGATTTACGAACTCAGCAATTACTCCTCCTGAGATTAAGTTCAAAATTTCATGACCGTAGCTTTACAGATAGATTCGCGATTACTATTTATTCAGGAGCAGCTAAAAAAATTATAAAGTTCAAGTGTGGACGCAGCAGCTTACTGCAGTGAGCAGGTAATTTAGGGGTCGTAACTTTTGGGGTCGTAGCTTTTTGATGTTAGGTCTTGGTTTTATAGACACCCGATACCATGGATACAAGTAAGTTCGAAAATTACGTCAAAAGAACTAAAAGTTCACTAACTGTTCTAGCCTAAGTATCAGGCGGAACTTAATTTTTCCAATAGAAAATTTTCAAGGGAAACGAGGGAGGGCCTGCTTACCTGTTAACTGTTAACTCATCGCGCAGAAATAACTGAGAAATTATTTGAAACTTCCAGTTTCTCTGTTTTCATTGTCCAAGTGCCGGCCAAAACAAAAGGCGCCCTTGACGTCGTTGGTAAAACCAAAAATTTAAGCAACCTCTCACGGTCGATTTCTACGAATGAAATTTGGATACGTGTTTATTCCTAAGTTTTTGACGTCAATTAATTCCCATGTTGCATTCTGGCCAGGTGAGAGTGTCCCGCTTTGGGGGGTCAGAGGATTTTGGTAATACAAGGTGAAAAGATGCAGTGATCCTCCCTCTATAAGTACAGTAATTAACGTGATCCCCCTTCAGGGCAGTTAAACGTTTTCGTGACCCCCCCCCCCCCCCCCCCCCCCCCCCCCCCCCTCCCACACACACACACCCTATTTCACCTAGTAGAAGACAATTTACAGATAGAGAATCGCATTTTTGCGCGCCCGAATTTTGATAAACGCATTTCATCAAGCCTCAGAGAAAGTGTAGATGAACGCTTTTTTTATGTATAGTAGACAAATCCTCTAGGTTTTATTATTCATGCGCGTAATTGCGCACCGAAATGACGAAATTATTATTAATCATGCGTGAAGCGTGGCCCAAATGACGAATTGCTATGCCATGCCTGTTAACGTCGAACTCACGCTTACTCTTCTTTCAAATCTAGTAACTGCCCGCCAAGCCTATCACTGTAGGGCATTTTTGGTAGAGTTTGTTTTTCCCTCCTCAGGGAGATTAGGCATGGGTCTCATCATCCTTAGGAAAAAGTTGAGGGGTGGTTAAAATGTTGTTTATGATGCGTCTTGCTTCATGAAAGTTTCGATATTTGTTACTTCGCATAAAATGATGACGTCAACGGAGACCTTGCGTGTGTGACATTTAACCTTCTAGTGTCACGCAAGTATCACTTCCAAAATGTTTGGCTTAAAATTCCGAGTTGAAAACCTCATTGAACGTAAACACGTTTTACCTTTTAAGGTGTCTAATAGCAATGCCTTCACAACTGCATCTGGATAATTAGGACTTATTTATTCTAACTTAGAAATTAAATAATTACTTACTCGACCCAGTCCCCTGAAAAATATAATCGTGAATATTTCACGTATTTTAGAAAAATCTTCGAATGTCCAGATGACAAGTTTCAAATGTTCATGCCCTTAATCTATTCATAAGAAAAAGTTTCAAGAAAACTTGCGTTTAGGACTCGGATTTTTTAAAATTATGTTGACATTTTCGAATTTTTGGTGTTAAGAAATTTGATAGGTCACGTGATGAGTTGATGAAGAGTGGACATTATTTTATTGAAGAGTTTATCCATACCCATGTTATGGACAAGTTATTCTCTTGATATATGCATTTTCCAACAGAGTTGACCACCCCCCTAAGTTTTAGGGCAAAATTAAGTATTGACCCATGCCTTAATCTACCTGAGTCGCCAAGATACACTTGTTCTTGTGAACGGTGCGAAGGTAGTGTATTCGTTTCGCGAGTTGCGAAATACTACATTAAATGATATTCTTTGAAATTTTTATGTATTGAGTGAAGTGAATTAGAAAAATACAAATAATATTTAATACACCTTATATCCAAGTAAGATACATCGGTAAATCAGTAAAGAAATAACATTGACAATCATTAACATTTATAAACCACTAACAGGCATAGCATAACAGTTATTGCTTTAAACTCAGCTGGTTATTTACGCTTGTAAGAACCTCATAGAAGAACTTTGCTGATATCTTCATTACAGATTTGTCCTTCATTGATAAATATACAAGAATAACGACTTTCTGTCGAATTTCACAAATGAATCGTTTACAGCAAAAAGTGAATAAGAAATCGGTTCGTAATTGAATTAAACTGTGATTACAACACTCCATAACATAATGAAATTCGTCTCCTACAGCTCCCTGATTACAAATACAACATAAACGATCAGGGCGCGCAACATTATTGCGAGCGAGCGGTAGCGAGCGAGCATACTAATCTCGACCCCTTGCAATTGTGACGTGGGTTACCTGTGGTGCACGATAATTTTCTAGGCGAAGTGATTTTGGGTTCCGTGGCCCATTACCCCCACCCCCCACAGTCCTTTTATTTGCCCGGTGAGTTAGCAAGCCATTCACGTCAAGATGGATTCACCATTTGTCGATCGGTTTAAAGAAATGATGTTTAGTTTCGGTAAGTAACAGTCATTAATTGCTTTTGTCAGTCTTAATTGCATTTGTAGATGTTTTTAAAGTGTATTTTGACAACCATTTCACGAAAGATTTTGCCGAAAATTTCCTCAACTTAATTAAGCTGCTCGGTCATAGAGGGGAGAATTCTCCAGAAGAAACTTTAACTTAATTATTATTTAGCTTTTATTATTATTTAGCTTTTATTGAGTTTTAGTTCCCTGTGAGCAGAGGCTACTTTTTATTTCGCTGCGTTTTCTTTTACTTAACTTAAATGTTTTCTTGGTTTTTACAAATAAAGTAGTGGCGCAAAAGTAGTGGCCTTTGCTTGCAGGGAATAAGCTTTATAGCTAATGTGAATCTTACAAGTAGTTGAATAATGTTTCAATGGTGAAATTTCTCCAAAACATGGCTGTTAAGTTATAAAGTTATACATTTATATCAAGAAAAGGGGGACTTCTAACCCAATCAGTATCCAATAGTATCCATTTCCTGCAAACAGTGTGATGGTAAATAAACTTGAATGATTGAGTGGTATTTTTATGTGTGCTCACATTTGGATTTTTTTATATTTCTTTTTGTAGACTTTACCCAAGAATAATTCCAGTGATGTTTAACTAGCCATCCTAAAAAAAACTGCTAAGCGATTACAATTGCAACCACATTATTCAGGAATAATAAACAAGAAAATCTGATGGATATATATATCCAATATTGCTGGTGGTGATCTGTATTAATCTGGGGCATGGAAACTTTAATTAAAAGCTTTTTCTGAAATTATATAAATGTTTCTTTTTTTTATTGTATTCTTACAATGCATCCCCATTTTTGATTGTCTAAATTTCTGGCAAATTTTTATTGTCTTTTAAGCACACCAAGAGAATATTTATCTCATATTCAATCTAAACCTCAGCTACATACACAGGATATTACATGGCCATGCGGAAATACAAGAAGATAAAATTTGTATCTCCCAGTGGTCATGTATTATTCTGTTTGTTATATAAACAAATTGTAAGTTTATTTGAGTAAAGCCTAAAACACCAGCATGGATCACAGGCAAGTGTGTTAAACAAATGATGATGAAAAAAATCCTTTGCCTTGGATATTGCTCTTCTGATGATTTCTATTGGTTGATTAGCATACCATACTGAGGAGCTGTGGCCGCAGGATTCCTGTATTTAAGCCTGGGCACAAGAGGTGTGCTCGGGGGAATCCACCATCTTGGTTATAGTAAAGGAAAGTTGTTGTTTATTTGCTCGTGTCTTACAGTTACGTGGCCCCGATATACTGGCCACAGAGCCACAGTCTGTTGCTGCGAGCACTTCACTTTCTATTAGAAACTTCTAGTAATAATAATAATAACTTTAATAATTACTCCTATAGAGGCTTTTCAGTAACTATTTACAAAAACTTCGAACTACTATATGAATATAATAAATAGGGTTTAAAAATTTCTAAAACTATCACTAAAAACTATTACAAACTATATGCTAATTTACTACAGTCATTTATTCTTGTAAGAATCTTTGCAAGTAAAGCTTTTTAAAAGCTTTCACGGATGCAGAGTTTTTTAGGTCTACATCGAGCTTGTTCCACAGAGAGACCGCTCTGTAGGAGAAGGTTCTCTGGCCGTTTGCTGATTTAAACAGAGGAATTTGCAAGTTATCATTTATTGCGAGTTATACGATTGTGAATACAAGATCGTTTTTTAAACTTGGAGCATAGATAATCAGGTGCTAAGTTATAAAACATTTGTAGGTCATAACCGCGTCTCTAAACGGTTATGATTTACAAATGTTTTAATAACTTAGCACCTGATTATCTATGCTCCAAGTTAAAAACATAGGTCCGCTAACGCGAACGGGAAGCTATTTGCGATTACAATGAGACACTGCAATCCGCCTCCCCCCCCCCCTCCAAAATTCCAAATTCCTGGCTACGTCCTGTATGTTGGCCTATTTTCCTTTATTTTCCTTTATTTCTCGGGGTGCTGGAACTTAGAGCAGATTTTCTTATGACTGTGAAAAGTACTGAAAAGTTGTTCCGCGCCGCGACCGTGACCGTACCGCAGGCCAGGGGGTCGTTTCTCGAAACGCCCGAAAACTTTTCGAGCACGATAAATTACCCGTCGAAAAGCGTGCGGATTTACAGCAGGCCAGGTTCCGTACCGCCACCGCGACAGTACCGCGGCACTTTTTTACAGTCATACGAATCTGCTCTATTTCATTGATCTAATAGTGCGAATATAAACAATCCATTCATTAGCATAATCATTCTGGTTCCGACTGCCACGCTGGCCACATCTCGCCATCTTCCTGCACTTCACTCTTCAACTCTACATGCCTACCAAATAAAATAAATACCTTCCCTTCCCTGGCTCTTCGCATACTTCCCGTCGCCTTCTACTGGTTTTCTGCTTCAGCATGATGTCTACAGTTCTGCTTTAATCATTTTTTCCGTACAGAGTTTCAGGTGAGTCGGTGTTTTCCGCTAGTTCGCCATGGTTTCTCTAGCGTGTTTTTCTAGCAATGTTGTTATTATTTATCCCATGTGCACCGTTAGCCTAGTTTTCTTCCCCAGCTTAGCTACTGTCATCAGCTTGTTTGTGTCACAATATTCTTAATATTTAGTCGTATTCCTTGCCTCGCTGTTGTTTAGTTTATGTTGCCGTTGTTCGTCTCTGGCAGTCGCCGTAGCTACACGTGGTTTTCCAGCCATTTATTTATTCCATGTCCACTGTTCGCCTTACTTTTCTCCCCCGTTTAAGCTACTGTTTATTAGTTGCTTGCGCCACAATATTCTCCGTTTTAAAATCCTATTCCTTTACTCGCTCGACGTGGTTCAGTTATGCCTGATGTACCCTTGCTAAGCCTCGCATTTCGCTTTTATTCGCTTAGTTCGCTCTAATTTCTTGTCATTTTTCTACGCATTTCTCTTGTTTGTGTTGCTCTCGGTTTTGCATTACAAAGCACGCCCGCTTTCGCCACGCTTTTTTGCCTCCCTACTATTTGTCTTCTTCTTTTTGTTCGCATGGTTCATTTTTTCTTTGTTGGTCCAGCCTATCATGCAAGAATCTACAAAACGCCAGTCTACTTTACATCACAGAAGTCCAGTTGCAAGTATAACCTTCTCAAAATAAAAATTGTTTAGATCATGGAGAGTTGGAGCCCTGCACAAAATTCGTAGATCATGGAAGTAAGAGCCCATGCACAAAAATTCGTAAATCATGGAAGTAAGAGCCCATGCACAAAAATTTATAGATCATAAGAGTCCGTGCACAAAAAAATAAAGATCATGGATGTAAGAGCCTATGCACAAAAAAATAAAGATCATGGAAGTAAGAGCCCATGCACAAAAATTCGTAGATCATGGAAGTAAGAGCCCATGCACAAAAATTCGAAGATCATGGAAGTAAGAGCCCATGCACAAAAATGTAAAGATCATGGATGTAAGAGCCCATGCACAAAAAATTAAAGATCATGGATGTAAGAGCCCATGCCAAAAAAATAAAGATCATGGATGTAAGAGCCCATGCACAAAAATTCGTAGATCATGGAAGTAAGCATGATGGTGTGAGGAAAACAAAAGCATATGGTCTGCTGGTTCCTTGGAAAACAAAAATATACAGTACCAGAAAAATGTCCAGCACCGAAGAAAGAAGTGCATAGTACTGAAAATAGGAATACAGAAGAAAAGCAATCCATAACATACACCTAAAATATTAGTAGTTTTTACTAGTGCATGTCAAAAATATATAATTATCACAAGCAAGCTGAAACCAGCCAGAGAAGATAATATAAACAAACACAAAGAATATAAAGAAAAATGCTGCCCCGAGTGGGAATCGAACCCACGTCCTCTTTTTTTCTTCAAGTTTCCACTTACCTGCCGTACCAAAGGCCTGACCTTATCTGTGCCTTACAACCCCTTTCGGGGTTTCGGTCCGGCTCTACGGTGAGTGGGGACCTCCTTCCCGGCGTCTCTATCCTTTATTTACTTTTGCTCTCATGTGTAATTGCTTGTGTTTTCACTCTATGCCCTTAGGGGCAAGATGGAGATCCCGCTTTCTGAGCTGGATCGATCCCCCTGATCATGTCAGACTTAGAATTGTTTCCATTTATTTAGTACGGCAGGGCAGCATGTTATTCCTATACATATTTGGCCTTAGGAGCCTGCACATTGTTTTAGTTCTATTATATATTTGTTTTACCACCTTCTGCCAGAGAATTTCTGAGTTTTGGGGAAAGGTGTATGTTATGAATATCTTTTCTTCAGTTTGGCTGAGTTTACTATATTTCTATCATAGATCACCTGACAGGGGTCTTGGGTACTGACAGATGTCTGGACCACGTACCTCAGGCAGACCCTGTTTTCTTACTGTTACCACTGTTGCCCACCATTTTGTTTGGGTTAAGAAACTCTAGGCACGACCTAGTTTACAAGCTTAACGTTTATTGGCTATCAAAGTGTGTAACCCATACTGGTAGTATATTTCTACTATATAAAATATTCTATCACGTCATCGTGGCTAGTCTATGAGACCAGAAATTGCAGTGCTCCTTGGTGGACTTCGGAAGGCGATGATGTCCGATGACTTCCCGATGATGTCGTGTGTAGACATTCGGAAAGCCTCGAATATCCAATTCTCTGTCATAGTCATGCTCGGGTGAAGGTTGGTTTTCGGCGTGAAGCCCCAAGTCACAGCTCTCGAAGAGGGAGGCAGAATGTAGGTTTAAAATCCTTCTTATGAACTAGAATATTCCTTACCAGGAATTATACGGAGGTCTGTGAAGTAGCTAACAGGTGGATATGCAATTAACATTGCTCCAAGAGCTCATCATGGGATGCTGTTGTATCGTTTAGGGGATTTATGTTATGGAGTTATGGAAAGGGTCTGTGGGGGTTCTGAGTTATGGAAAGGGTCTGTGGGGGTTCTGAGTTATGGAAAGGGTCTGTGGAGGTTCTGAGTTATGGAAAGGGACTGTGGGGTTCTGAGTTATGAAAAGGGTCTGTGGGGGTTCTGAGTTATGGAAAGGGTCTGTGGGGGTTCTGAGTTATGGAAAGGGTCTGTGGGGGTTCTGAGTTATGGAAAGGGTCTGTGGGGGTTCTGAGTTATGGAGAGGGCTGTGGAGGTTCTGAGTTATGAAGTGGTTCGGGTTTGTGGAATAGACTTGGCTGGGACCAGCACAGGCAGTGGGCCATGGGAAGTCATATAATCCTGTAGCGTCGCAAGGGCGGAGCCAGGTCTCTTCCCATAACTTAATAAGAGCACAATGAGATCAATGAAAATGGTTTACAATGAGATCAATGAAAATGGTTTACTATTATTACCATCGCGTGTAGTGTGTAGCTCAATCTGCAGAGCGCCGGGTAGAAATCAAACCCTATCGACCGAGGTTCGACTCCCGGTATCGGCCATTTTTTCCCCCCAATTATTTTTTCCAGCATTATTGAATCAACATAAGAAACAGGGGCGTAGCCAGCACTTATGAGAGGGGGGTTCCAAAATTCAAAAAATAAAAAACTCCACATAGATCTCGGGGAAAAACTAGCGTTTGAAGAAGTTTGCTACATTTTATTGGAGCTTTTATTTGTTGTCTATTAAATATTTACAATTTTAGTAGTAAGTCGGTCCAGAACAGAGGCGAGGAGGGGTTCCGCTGTGGGAGAGGGGGGTTTCCGAACCCCTGGACCCCCCCCCCCCCCCCTCCTGGCTACGCCCCTGAGAAAGTAAGCCACTTAGAACTGCAAAATATTTGCGATCACAAAGACCGAACCGATCGATTGCCTTAGGATGCGAAGTCACGCCAAGCCCCAAGCAAGTTTCTGAAGAGAGCAGAAGTTTGGTAATCCATTAACATCAAAACAACAGTGTTCGATGAATAACAGCCTCGATTTTCGCCTTGAGTTGTCGGGGTCTCTCAAACACAGTGACACGAAGAGCTGAAACAAGACGCCTGGGACGAGGCAGACATATAAGTACTTTCGCTAGTGCTTACGTCATCAAAGTGGCGCCGTGGCGCAGTTCGTTAGCGCGTGACTCGGAGAATCTCCGGCGAGGTTAGTAGAAAAAAAAAAAGGTTAGTAGTTGGATACCCAGTGACCAACCATGAGGGGAATGGTGGGGAGATATACCGAGAGGGGAGGGTACGTCATGTCCGTAGCCAGGGGGAGGATGGTTTAGGGTTCAAAGGTCGTTGCATGGACCCGAAAACAATGGTTTGGGCATCCCCCCCTGTCAGTAGAAAAGTCATAAAAGTCAACTGGAAAGGGTCCATTCCAAATACACTGCAGCACGCACATGAAATGAGTGGGTGAGCACTAATAAGCAGGGAGGGGAGGGATGTTAGTTACATTAACGGTGAACTTCATGGAGAACCATCTATTGAACCGGAAATGGATACATACATAGTCCGAGGGTGACGACTTAGAAGCAATTTGCATACAGCAAATAGCTTCAAAAACGATCTTGTATTCACAATCGTATAACTCGCAATAATGATAACTTGCAAATTCCTCTGTTTAAATCAGCAAACTGGGTCAAACTGGGAGCCAGTTGAGTTCTTTCAGTAAGGACGTCACATGGTCATATTTGCGGGCACCTGTGATGATTTTGCAGGCAAAGTTTTGGATGAGTTGAAGCTTTTGGATGTTTTTAGCTGATGTGTTTGCCCAAACTGTTGAACAATAAAGCATTTTACTGAATACCAGAGATGTGATAATTATAGTAAGGTCTCTCTATCGAAGCTGTGTTTGACACGATTGATATTCTGCACTAGTTTAAACAGGCAGGAGGAGACCAGATAAGAGATGTGGGTGTCATAAGTCAAATGCGCATCTAAGTAAACTCCCAGGTCTTTTGCCGATTCGACAGTAGTGAGGGACTTTCCCATAAAGGAAACAGTAAAATCATAGCGGCCTTGTTCCACCGGGAGTCTCTGTGCCGAAATGCGAAGGCGGGTAACCGCCTTCCTATTAACAACATTTGTAACTTCATTTAGATACCTTTCAAAACAAAATGAAGGTTTCACTATTCGGTACGTACTCAGCTTTCCTCGGTCTGAATCAGTCGCGCTTCCTGATAGCAAAGATTTCCAATAAACAGAACATATCTCCGTTAGCTTTTTCTTCAAATTTATAGAAAAGCTGCCCAAACTTTTTGAGGAAACTTTAACACTAGAAAGAGTTCCAAGACCACAGATCTTTAAGCATTATCAACAAATGTCCACCGACCATGTTTACAGCTTTTCCTACTAATGTATTCTGATAAAACGGGTCTTTCAATCTCAACCAATATTTCACCACCAAAAAATAACCTGTACCATAAGTGGGACTCTGCCCAACTCTCCATAAACCGCAATATTTGACGACTTCGAATGAACTCCCAGAACCCGCTTACAGAACTTCAAGTGAAGTTTCTCCATTACGGGAATCACCGAAAAAAGTTTTGTTCTGAAAGAGCCATTGTTCTGAATCTTCCCTAAAAGATCACCACCCCAAACTTCACAACCATATAACAAAATGGGCGCCACAAGCGAAGAAAAGAGTTTTAGAAGAACATTTACCGACACATTATCGCTAGAAGAAAAGCCAGACCACAGACCATGACAGGCGTGTAAATGTCAACACTTCCTCAAGAAATAATGTATCAGTCAATTCCAGCGCTGACCATGCCCCCCCCCCGGGCAACCCCCGGGATTTTGGTCATTTCTAAAAATAAAACTGAAAATTCCCCACCCCCGGCTAGCAAAAATGCAAAATACCCCACGGCGGGGAACACAAAAAGCGGAAAAATGTCCCACCCCCGGGACGAGAAAAAGACGGTAGGATATTCCATCGACTCTGCGTGACAAAGCTTCACAACAAAAACTTCAACTCCATTTATACTGTCCGAGCATTTATAATTCGTTTCAGTAAATGTACTTAAGTTTTCTCGTCTTTGAACGAGTTCTCACTTCACTGAAAGTGAGGCAAAATATAAATAAAGAAAGGAAACTAAGGTATTAGTACAATATCGGTAGACATTCCTAGGCCATTCGCCGTTATAGCCATTTCTGCAAATTGTCTCCGGAATCTATCAATGCGAAATTTACCTTTATTCTATTTGCAGAGCAACTATTTGACAGTTATGTTACTTGACTTTTTGCTAAATTGGAACTCTTTTATAGTGTCAATTCGTTTTTTTGTTTTTCCACTGAGACGAAATTGCGAAATCTGTTTCTTCTCTATAGGAGACGTTAACTGCGAAATGTGCAAATGTGTCTTCCCCAAACGTGGTGTATACGGGCCATGCTCTGCATTATATTTTATGTGGCGTTATTTTCTGTAACTGGGACTTTGTAACTGCCAACGATAGTTATTGTAACTGGTGTTGTAGTTCGCAAAACCCGACGCGCTTGAGATTAGAAAACCAAAATTCCCCACCCCCCTCCCCCAGGGAAAAACAATTCCCGACCCTGGGACCAGCAAAATTTTCAACATTCCCCACCCCAGGAAGGCAGCGGTGCGCAAATGCCCCACGGTGTCCCGGGGGGCGGGGATCTGGTCACCGCTGGAATTGACTGATACATAAGCTTTACTTTTTCTTTGGGTAAAAGAGTTCTTAGATTACGTAATAAAGCGTTTATTGGAATCAGAAAGGAAAGCGTAGTCAAACTCTGGAAGATTTTGTGTCTTCTTTCTCCACTCAACATTGTACGAGTTCTGGCGTTTAAAGTCTAACCAATAGCGTATATGTAATGCTTGTAGCCAGAGCTGAAATCGCTCCAGCTTCCGACTCTTCAAAGAAATCTCCATGTTCTGTTCTGGCTACATCTTCTGTATTTTCCTTAATGTAACCTAGTGTTGCGCTTGCCGCAAGGCCAGAGAACCAGCCTGAGGTGGAAAGCCGAAACTGGTAGCATAACCAAAACCTGGAGGGGGAGAGGAAAACGGAGGGAATGGGTGAGGGAGCGTAGAAACTGAGTTAGTAACCTGCTGTGGGGCAGAGTTAGGAGCCGTAGCCGGTGGAACTTGACCTGGATAAACATGCGCATACTGACCTGTCATTGATCGCGAGGGATTAAACCGAGTAATAACCTGTTTCATCACATTGGATAACTCCTGTAAGCGTGCACTGAAGTTATCATAAAATAACGATAATTTCATACAAATGATAGAGAAGTTGCTGGAATAACTACTTAGAAAATTTCTTGTGATCCCCCCTTTCAGGGCTTCAGGTTTTGAGAGATCCCCCCTTTCGCCCGCCCAAAATGAAGTGATCCCCCAAAAAATCCTCTGCCCCCCCCCCCCCACCTTATCTTTTAAACCATAATTGTCCTGTAATCGTGTCATTATTACATCACCCGCGCTATATACTATAGTTTATCGTAAGTACAGCAGTAATCATTCAAAATACGTTAAATGATTGAAGCTACATGCAAGTGAGGAGATTGTTATTGCATTAATATAACGACTGTGGAATGACGTTGTATTGAATTCTGTGCATACTCCACGAGTCATCGAACCATAAAAAGATTGAGTCTTCATCATTTTTACGTTTTGAGCGCTGCATTGGAACAAACTGGGCTTTGTTTTCGTGGAAAATGCATCTAAATTAATTGAATGTAGCCCTGAAATGTTAAGAAAAGGGTTAATATTAACATGGTAATACCGAAAATGGAATATGTTTAATCAATTTCGTGTTTGACCTGTGCGCGGCGTGAACCCGACATCGTTCGATTCACGTGTCTCTGGTATAGAATCCTCCATGGATTGCCTGACAAATAAAGGTCGACTAGATAAATCACCAAATAACTACGCCTTGAATTTGTCAATTTTCCACTCAATTCTATATAAAGATAGATATAGACAGAAGCCCGAGTTCACGCAGTTATGCGTCTAGTTCTTATTTCATCATGATTCGTTCTACTAAACAAAAGAAGCTTTGTGACGCAACTCGGGAACAATACACATCACACAGGTTCTTTATGTCACGGAGTTGAACCTTCTAGCTTGAGAGACCAGTCATTGAGACTCCTAGACTGCTAGCAGCCCCTACTTTCGTACTTTGGCGTTTGGCGCTTTCCCAGAAAGCGAGCGCGACCCAGAAAGCGAGCGCGAACCCCCGACGAACGCCAGAGGAGCGCGAACTCTCGCGCCTTCGGCACTTCACGCCATCGTCGCGCCTTCGGCGCTCCTCTGGCGTTCGTCGGGGGTTCGCGCTCGCTTTCTCGGTCGCGCTCGCTTTCTTGGAAACGCGCCAAAGTAGGGGCTGCTAGCAGTCTAGAGACTCCAAGCTTTTCTCGAGTTTCGAGAAAACATCGACTTTTATAATAGCATCAAAACAACTATGTTCGATGTGCAGATAAGCACGTGGTAGTGAGTTGCATGTGGCTGAATGCAATTTAGGCGAAGTTAAACCGAGTCGAGGCGTCACGCTTCCCGATCATATATCGATTGCCTTTGGAGCCCTCGTGTCCTGGGGCCCCCGGGACTCCCCGCATATCCCACACCTCGCTGGCCTGCATTTATAGTTGTGAACTCGAGTTGTAAACAAACTCTCACATTGCCAATTGTTTCTCGTTCAATTTCTCACGGGTCGTCTCTTGGATTTTGGTCATGGAACCGGGAGCTCAAACGCTCAAACGACACTATCGCCGGAGGTGATTAGTGCGATCGGGCAGCAGTTCAAGCTGCAATGCAAGCACAGGGTCAGGCACAACAAGTACCGGTCACGGCCGCCTCGAGTGCTTCCCTGCCGGTCTCGGTCAGTTTGCCGGCGTTTTCTGAGCTTTCCGCCGCTACCAGGACGCTGTCTGAGTCTGGGACAGCTACAAGTGCACCGGTCTCTGTGTCTGTGATGCCTGGGGTCGGAGGATTTCCTACGCTTGGCACCCTGGGCTCAGCCGTCTCCTACCCCAATCCCTCAACAGGTCCTGGCTTACCTCACCGCCCCCTAGATCAGTGCTGCAGGCAGTTTCTTTTGGAAGGATTGGCCCCCTCAACTCGGAAATCTTACGCCACGGGCCAGCGTCGGTTTATCTCCTTTTGTTCCCAGATGGGGTGTCCAGCCGACGAGTGGACGCTCTGCCTCTTTTAACAGGCACCATAGCCCAAAACACAAACTTGCGTGATGGCGAGTTGACACAGGACGCCTGGGGACGAGGCTGGCCCGCGGTATGCAAATCAGAATGGCGAATGTTTATCAACAAAACTCACATGTCGTGACCTAGCTAGAATCCAGCACAGAAGCTCAGATTCTGAACCAATTCTCCTAATGAATTGCACAATATATCACGACCAAGTTTTACTTACACGTCGTCAGTTTACTTGAATACTACTCGAGTTCAGATTGACAAAGTAAAGATTGCATGCATGATTTTGTGGCTTGTCGTGTTTGACGGGTTTATCAGGTACCTCAACCAGCCAATCACCATCCGGTATTGCCGGTAAAACTTGTTTTGATGCGAGCGTAACAACTTTTACAACTCCACGTTGCCTTGCCTCAGTAGTGTATTCAGCCTCGAAGTAACAGTTTCCTTTCTCTGCCTTTCGCCTAAATAGATCATCAATGGCTCCCGTAAGTAATTTTCCTCCGCAATTTCCTCTCCTGACGATAATCCATGTTTTATAATTTTATCTTTTCTTGCAGAAACGCGGCTTCTTAGAGCGACTAGATGCTGGTGAAGTTGTGATCGGAGATGGCGGGTTTGTTTTTGCGCTGGAAAAAAGAGGTTACGTTAAAGCGGGACCTTGACTCCAGAAGCAACTGTAGAACATCCAGAGGCCGGTAAGTATCGAACTTGCAGAGGCTGAAAAAAATCATACAAATTCTAAATATTAGGAGGTAAGTTGTAATGTTTATCATCTTCGAAAGCCTACGAGCTGTGACGAAGTCCAAAAACTCGGAACGAACAAGAAGAAATCCTTTGACCTTGATCCAATTTTCGGGACAACCTATAAAAAGATTTTCATTCACATGGTTCTTTCCGACATTCAAACATTTGTGTGAGTGGGTTCCTAAAAGCAGTTGTGCTTTTTTATTTTGAGTATTTGCTGTCTGTTATAAGCTTTAGACTTTTCGACGACGTGGCTACCCTTTTTCGATTCAAATCCTGTTTCGGTAATATGGAAACCGGATTTGCCAGCCAAACCTCATGCATGTGATCAACAATTGTATACACTCTGCAAGAAAACAAATATCTTGGGCTTTCAATTTCTTGTCCGTGAATAAGAATTCTAAATTCAGTCTGAGTAGAAAAGCGTTCGAGCGGCCGTTCAATTTCTATTCACTGCGGTTTTCGTATGTGTACTGATTATTGATTTACCCTTTTTAAACAAGCCTAGCTCATATTGTGCCTTACGTGAATAAATAAACTACTGTTACCCGTTCACAAGTTGGCTCTGAGACACATTTAGATCACGTAAAATTTTATGAAAGAATAGAATTACTGATTAGTTGTTTTCATGCTACAAACTGTAGTACTCTGAAACTGTGGAGGTGGGGCAGGGGTGTGTAAGGCCCTTGAATTAATTGTCAAAGGTCATCCTAGTGGATTGTGAAATGTACTAGAAATGTAAGTTTTAATTTCCACAGAAAATTCACACTTGTCAGCCCAAGAAATGTGGAGTCAAGCATTTCTTTCAGATCTCATTCTCTCTTTTTCTGATCAAATGTATACCATACATTTGCAAGTTATGATATAAAGTATAAACTTTAATTTTTTGGATTGTTTGGTAGCTGATAGGGTATGTATTTTAATAAGGCTACCCTAAGTGCAAAATGTTTTTGACTGTGCTGCAAATAGTGGAAGACAGTTAATTTTTAAAACCTTTTCATGATTAACAAAATTCTACTATCTTGATGAATTGCGGTCGATCCGCCCCACATCCGGTCCGCCCCAACATTTCCGCCCCATATCCTAAGACGATCCGCCCCGCATATGTTAAACTAAGCTTTAGTTTAATATATGTTTTGCCAAGATTCGTAAGATATTTCCCGAGATCAAACGATGTTTAGTTCATTATAGATGCTTATCATTCTGTTGTTAGTAACCGGGAGTCGGCTTTGCTCAACTCAAACTTTACTACGCTGTTTTTACTTCAAGTATGCAGTAGGGCTTATACAATTTTGACCATAGGTCTCCCGTAGGGTCTCCAGTGTATATACTGCTATTATCTATATTGTAGATAGGTCTTGGGGTGTATATACCACTATTATCTTTTTTGTAGATCTAGCTCACAATATTCATTGAAGCTATGGATTTTCAACGAAGTAACAAGCCTAGTCCTGGGGTCAGGCTTCCAAAAAAAGGACCTGAATACACCCCTGGTAGACACAGGAAATGCTTTTTATTGCTTTATAAATAACTAAACACACAAAAGCTTGTCTATGTACAGACACAGCTTTTAAACAATCAGTTTTTTCTGTGCTTTTTTCTGATTGATTTTTAAAAAATCCATGCCCCATTTGAAAGGCATTTGCTAAAGAGTTAGCTGTTATATTAGTTCGGATAGCTGGAATTATGCTTTCCTGTAATATGGTGATGTATAGACTGTATGGATATATACTAGTGTTATTAAACTGCACCTTATTTGTTTGTTTTCTATATCTCAGTGCGAGAACTTCATCGTGAATTCCTGAGGGCAGGATCAGATGTTATGCAAGCTTTCACCTTCTATGCCAGTGATGACAAGCTAGACAACAGGGGTAACACAGCTGGCAAGACATTTGGAGTGAGTTATAGCATTAGGCATATGCATCACCTTGGCATCTCTAATCTTTGAGTGGCACCTCTGAGTTTTGTTTGATACTACCATTTTCAAGCTACTGTGGATGCACTCAAGGATGCTAGGAACAATGTGTGGTTCCAGAAATTATCCATACCCCCCTACGGAAGGGCAATGGAAATTCCAGAGGGGTGGGGGGTCAATTTACCTGATCACTTCCATACAAATACTGTATTTTTCCTTGGAAATTCCAGAGGGGGGGGGGGGGCACTTTTCAACACCCTTTCGTGGAGGGGGTATGGATATGTTCAGTGGTTTCTTGTCTAGGTTGAGCCCAATTTCTAAACGGTATTATAATGTATTATAATTATAGTGTTTTAGAATTAACCCTAAGCTAGTTAAACATACATGTTTTATAGACAAATAGTTGCATTTCCTGAAACCAGATTTTCTATAATTTTAATGACAATAATAATAATTTATTAACTGTAGCATCTTCAATCAATAATATTGTGTCTTGATTTGGAGCCAGCCAAAGTCTTTGCTGAAAAATCCTGCATAATAGTCCAGTTTCAAATTCTCTAATCTACCACTGAATAGGCATCAAAGGCACATAAATGCAGTGGGAGCCTCGATTTGAACCCAAAAGTAGCAAATATCAACAAGTCCAAAAAATTTTGTCTATTGTATCCATTCGAGCTTCATCAGTTTCTCATCGGTATTCGCAACTTTTCTACTTCAAACTGAGGCTCCCACTGTATTTATGCGCCATCAATGCCTATTCAGCAGTAGAGTAGAGAATTAGAAACTGGACTATTGGAGAAAATTTTCCACATAATTCCAATGCAGGGTTCCCACGGGTCCTTGAAAACCTGGAAAGTCCTGGAATTTTGAATGTCCTTTTCCAGGTCTTGAAAGTCCTGGGCTTTTCAAAAAAATTATGCCAAGGTCCTTAAAAGTCCTGGAAAAACTTTCTACAAATGAGTTCTGGGAATTTTGTAACAATAAAAGTGATTAATAAACAAAATAAACAGTGCAAAATTAAATTTGTTTGTTGAATGTAGTCCATGAAACCAAAATGTCAAGATGTGTGCCGATGCAGTACCATATGCTATGCTTTTTTTTCGGTATGCAAGGTCCTTAATTTTTTCAAAAGTCCTTGAAAAGGTCCTTGAAAGTCCTGGAATTTGGACAGCTTTCAAAGCGTGGGAACCCTGCAATGGCCTAGATTAGTCCAAGCCCTGTAAATACCCACTATTATTGTAAAATGAATAAGGGGTTCAAAAAGCAGTGTGTCATGGCCATATAACCTCAAGTAATTTTGTCTTGTAATAATATTGTTTGTTTTTATTCCACTTAACAGTGTAGTGCTATAAATGAAGCTGCCTGTGACCTGGCACAAGGGGTTGCCAATGAGGGGGATGCTCTAGTTGCAGGAGGCATCTGTCAGACACCTACATATCTCAGTGGCAAAGGCAAAGAAGCTTGCCAGGCTGAGTTCCTGAAACAAATTGAAGTGTTTCTTAAAAGGATGTTGATTTTATAATTGCTGAGGTATGTACATAATTGTCAAATATCTTCCAGGCATGTTTGATTCACAGGAGGCAAATACGTATGTGATTTCAGAAAACAGCCTCCCCACATAAGGGATTTGGACATTCCAGAGGCAGTAAAATGCTTTTAATTTCCAATACAATTAACTGGTGTTTTTCTCTAGAAATTCCAGAGGGGTGGGGTGATACCCCTTTTGATGGTGGAGTGGGGGATGCTTTCTGGAATCACACAATCTACTGTGACTCTTATCTACTCTGTCATTCTTGCCACACATATGTCATCATTGTCATGTCAGCTTTGTTTCCATGTTTTATTTTAAGTCCTTTAAAAAAATACCTGAGTAGGGAGGCCAACATTCAGTTATGCAGAATTCAATTATTCCACAAAAAAATCCACAGCCACATCCTGTGAGGAAATGAGCAATCTCGTTCCCAGAGCCTCTCCGTCATGCTGACTCGGAGGGTCTGGACGCAGACGAAACTGGATGTCCTAGAACCTAGGACATCCGGTTTTCCATATATGGTGACCATCTTGTCGGTTAGAGGAATTTCAAAATGGCGGGTGGGAATATCGGCCAATCAGAATCGGCTACGATTGTCTGCCGCCAGAACCTACGACAAACAACAACAGTGGAGTAGCTCTGGGAATGAGATTGGGAAATGAGAAATTCAAGAGGGGTTGGGTTGGTGCATGTGGTTATTTCCCTGCCTAAAAGAATGCAATATCCCACACTTAAATAATAAAGTAATTCAATAAAGGTTACCTTGGACAGCATTGTTTTGCAATCACTCAAGCAAAAGCATGTGGCCCAAAGATTTAAGGAACCTTTATTCAATTACAGGTATTCAATGAGAATGGAATAAATGTGATTGCTCCTATGGAAATGCTGGAGAAAATACATAGAATGTTTTAAAAAAAGTTAAAACTTTTCTGAAAAGGAAATTAAGTTAATGGGATATTCATAATAGAATTACTTGTGCTGGTTTAATCATAAGCTGATCTTATTGCAAATGGGGAAACCTTATTGGCTAAGTTAATTGGCAAATAGTAACAATATCTATTACAGAAACTGCTCACTGTCAATCACTGCCTTCTTGCATTTTACAACCTGCATACTATATCATACTTTATAATTACATATGACAGAAAAGATAAACAAACAAACAGGCAAAACAACATTCAGTGCTTTTATCTGAGCATTATCCTTTGCAAGCTAGCAAAAACAGTGTCAGGAAGGGAAATGTGCTACCAAAATGAATAGAGTATTGTTATTGGAACATAGTAAATTGTAAAAAAAAAAAGAATAAAATTGTACTTTGTTGCATCTTAGCATGGCACAATGTCCCATCTTGAGTACCTGTACAATTTGTTTCAGCAACTCCTACTGTATTTTATTCTACGTTTTTTGGGGTACTTTTTCGTTAAAATGGCATACTTCACAAAAAATGGTTGTTCACTTTAAAGCTTATGTCCTGGGCTATAGCAATGGTATGCAATTTATTTTAATTTTACCAAACCCGAATTTGTTATGGAGTTCCCTTCCCTATGCATCAGTTCAACTTTCGCAAAATAAAATATTTGCTATTTTCATCCATTGACACCATATTATTAGCATTGACTAAGATGTGTTGTAAAATAAAAAGACATGTCAGGGATTTTGGAAATTCGCTCTCCTTTTCAAGTTATGATTTTTTAAAGATTTCTTTTTTAGCATCTTTTATAAAAACAAATCTATAGCAGACACACAAAATTGGCTCTAAAGTCAACTCTTTTTGAAATTAAAAAATCCTCATCATGATTTTTTAGAACACATATCTAAGCCCATGGTAAAATTGACCCGATGCATTGGAAAGCAAACTTCCTAAAAAATTGTGTTTAATCAAATTAAAGAAATAAAGTTTTCATAATTGAGGAGAAGAAATAAGCTTTAAAATGAGGTATCACTTTGTCAAGATGCAACTTTTTTGAATAAATTATGGCATTTTAACGAAAATAACCACAAGTAGCCCGTAACCTTAATACGTACTGTATTGAAAAACAAAGACTTTCTAATTATGTTTTATCCTGCATAAATTAGTATTTTGAACATGTGGAGGAAGCAGTGTGGGCTGTCGAAGTGCTGAAAAACTGTGGCAAGCCCATAGCCTGCAGTCTGTGTATTGGACCTGATGGGGACATGCACGGTGTTTCGGCCGGCGACTGTGCTGTCAAATTGGCGGAAGCAGGTATAATATGGTAAAATGGGTACAAACTGTGCCTTTCTTGAAACGCCAAGACACACTGACAGTAATGTGTTCCCAAGACCTTGTATTCTTCTATGAAAAGTTTTCACTTAAAAGAACAAACAATCAAACAAAGGAGAATTTGGGGGGTCATATCTCATTTCCATCTGTAGGGGGTCATAGAATTATTCTAGCATCACTTTCTTTAAGTAGGAGCTCTAATGAATGGGTTTCAGCAGAAATTCTCTCTTTCTCGCTTTTCCTTTCTGGTAGAGTGTGTAACTATCAGTATTTTTTCATGTTATGGATGCTGTTTTCTACTGATCTGTAACGTGACTCATTCAAAATTGACAAAACAGGCCTGTAGCCTGAAAACAATAGTTACCGAGGCAGAGTGAGTGAAATACTGTTTGTGAACAAAAAAGGTTTTTTTTTCTGTGACTAACGGGTTCAAAGGCTGGTTCAAATTTTGTTTTAAAATTGGTTGTTGTTTTTTTTCAGTAAAAGAGACATAATTTTTTACGGCGAGGTGGCTCGCTTGCCTCATGCTGGCTACTGGCCTGGTCGATGAGTCAGTGCATTTTGAATTTCGAGTGAGTCATTATGACATTTGATTCAAGAGTTTCCTTTGTGGTGAGAAACAATAAGTCATGCAGTGTTAGATGGATGGGAAAAATGGTAGGATGTGTCCTCAGAAAGATCATGAAAAACAACTTAATTAAAAAGAAAAACAACTTGTTAATAGGGATTTAGTTTTTTTATAGAAGTCAAAAATCAGGGTGTTCAAGGTATTTTTGTTTAGGTTCTGGGAAACCTGGCTAGAAAATAAAATGGCTGATAAACATAAAGGAACAACAAAGCATTTGATACATGGTACACCTATGCAATACTGTAACCCATGAACGACATATTTTTATCTTTTTTCACTTACGAGTCCCCACTTTTCCATTGCTTCTCATGGCTCAGATTGTATAAAATGATTTTGGTATTTTTGAAGATATTCTTTTCTGATGGTCATCCTAGTTTGAAAATTTCCTTAATGGGGGAGGGTAGTATGAGTGCATTTTGATTTTTTTAATGGCTATTGGGTTAAGCTAGGAGGTTTTAGGGGGAACAAAACCTCCCTTCCCAAAGGGAGTTTATGGATCAATGTCTATACAATGAATGTTTTTGCTTTGAGGCTTTATGTAAAAATATAAGTCTATAGGGAAAAGGGGGGAACAGTAAATTGTCAGCATATGAATTTAAATTCTGAAAAATACACACTCTAGTGCATAATAATATGATATTAGCAGGATATACGTAGCTTTACAGAGAATAGTAAAATCACACAATGTAGTTATAAGGCCAAGTAAAAAAAATAACATGTTTATCGTCCGGAGCTTTCCAAAACAGTGTCCATGCGGCCCTTTTTATTTTTTATTTTTTATTTCTTTTTGCTCCTTGTTTATTCCTTGTTTTATTGGTTTATGCCACATTTTGTGTACAAAATGACTAGGACTGTTTCATAAACTATTCTTAAGGGCAATCTATGCTCATATAAAGCATTTCCATGCTCATTAAAGCCACCTTTCAAAGCAGTTTCTAACCGCTTGTGACGTTTCACTTAGTTTTGGAGACGATTTGTGAAAATAAAAATAAAATAAAAAAGGATGCGGCTCCAAAAAACGATGCGGGCGGGGATGATAAACATGTATTTTTTTTACTTGGCCTAAACATTAAATTTTCTGTCCGTCTTGGGTCTGATGGGATGCAATATTTTACGAGTGCATGATATATTGAATTGGCCTTGTAACTCACTGTTTTAACTTTCAGAAGGACAACCTTCTTGAGCTGATTCTTATGCATTACTTTCCTTTATCTGGTCGCAGGTTGTGACTGTATTGGTATTAACTGCCATTTTGGTCCTGTCAAGAGCTTGGAGGCCATGAAGCTGATGAAGGATGCCCTGGATGCTGCAGGGTATAAAAAGCACCTTATGGTTCAACCTCTGGGTTACCACACCCCTGACGCACAAAAGCAGGGCTTTATTGATCTACCAGAATTCCCATTTGGTAAGGGCTGGTAGCTTTTATGCTGCAGATCTACAATCTTTGGCATATTGTTTTTCCCAGTGAGATGGGGGATTTATGCGCTTTAGTGCTTTTCTTTTGTACTTGGGGGTGGGAGATGAGTCATATTGAGGCAAAGAGAGAGGGGGAATTGTTCACTTCGGTAGGGGTTTAGAAAGAGATTTATATGACCCTCATACCGGTATGTGGAGCATTATCACAGTTTTGTTTTGCTCTAAGGAGTCTAAGGCTAATGCCTCGTACTTCCCCAGGGTGGGGGTTCCAGTAACAGGTGCTTAATATACCTTCACAACGTACCTTTGGGGATTCCCTATCATTTTTGGGCCATCATAGCTCTGAAAACTACCTCTCGGGATGATTTGTATGTAAAACAAATGAAGGTTTTACAAAGGTGAGCCCGCGATCCTAATCGTAACCTAGCGTGACATTAAAGGTACTTGCGTGACACCGTGATGGTGACACCGTGATGGCGTTGAAAGCATTCAGCGCCTTGTTCGCCTCTTAACCTTGACCGCCAGCGTGTCAAGCGTGCCAAGTTGTACCAAGTTCTTGGGGTCGACATTGAACAGACCTATACGGCTTTGGCGTAATGCTTTTCCATTTCAGATCACATGGCATTCATTTGAATAATCCTTTGTTTGGAATGCTTCCATATTCATATATCCGTCGGTGCGTAGCAGACAAAGAAAGAGAGAATACTCATGGGAATGCAGCGTGATCTGAAATGGGAACACTACGCCCAAGCCGGATAGATCTATTAGATTGGGTGTTTATAAACTTCTGATCTATTGAACGCTTTCGTGGGAACCCTGTGCGTTAACGAGAACACAAGTACTGAATACGTATGTGTTTCCTTAGGCCTGGAGCCACGTATCTGCACCCGTTGGGACATGCACAAATACGCGCGTGATGCCTACGACATGGGCATCAGGTTCATTGGAGGCTGCTGTGGATTTGAGGCTTATCATATTCGCGCTGTAGCTGAAGAGGTGAGCCAAACTTCTAAATATATGGACTGGAATTATGGTTTCACTTACTGTTAGATTAACAGTGATATCAACTCTGTTTTTAGCTTGCGAAGGAACGTGGCAAACTTCCAAAGGTAGCGAAAAGCACGGTCAGTGGGGCGATGGTCTGCGACAACACACGAAACCGTGGGTGCGCTCGAGGTAACGAAGCAACTCCTTCCTGGTCTCAAGTATAACGTCTATGGCTAATGGCTAATAAAATAATAAATAATTGCGCTGGGTCCCAACAACTATATGGAAGTGTGAAGTGTGATTCACAAGCTTGCAATCCAGCTACATGGTCAATACAACTACATGATGTTGAGACGAGCTACAATTGTAGATAGTATTTGACTCGTGTGCGCGAGTCCAGTATATAATACTACTACTTTGGAAATCGGCAGTTATATTTTTTTAAGTAACTATTGAAATATCCGCACTCTCCCTGTTGAGGACCTCTGAATCCTAGGGTGGGTGGCCATCGAAAAGCACTGGAATTGCAAGGTGGCAACCCTGTTACTGGATCAAAATTCCAAAAATATGGATTTTCAGGGTGGATGAACGAGAAAATTCACTTGAATTCCAGTATGGGTAGGGAAAACCTAAGATTTCCAGGGTGGGTAACTGAACCTGTGGTCTTCAACAGGGAAGTGCGGGTTATTTTTGCGACTGCCCATGGTGCGCGTATAGTAATCATGGAACTTGTGATCGCAGGGCCCGCCGTGAGTACTGGGAGAACATCGACCCATCGAGTGGCCGGCCCTACTCTTCCGCGATGTCAAAACCTGACAACTGGGGCGTAACACGTGGAGACAAGCTCCTCAAGCAACACACCGAGGGCACCACTGACGAAGAACTTAAAGAGGTCTTTCAGCACTGAGAACTAGTAGACCTGCATTCCGATTATTCATTCGATCTTTTAAAGTGTTTGATGATCAAATGTTCCATTGAACACCCCGGAACACCCATGCCCACGATTGGTTGATGTTCGGGGAACTTTAGGGAGAGGCTTGTATAATAAAACTTGTATAATATATTGCATATTAAGTAACTTAGGCATAGAACATACGCCGGTCTTTCCATGAGCCATTCCTAATGTAAATGAACTTAGACAATAAAGATTCCTCATTTGCATTAGGAACGCGTTATGATTTAGGCCAGCGATGCTCGATACATTTTGCATGATTTAAAGCTGTATTCATTGGTGTTAAATAATTTGTGTTAATAAAAGTGAGTTTCAGAGGTTGTATGTGAACTTAGGTTGGTACATATTGGTCTGGATATCAGGCGGAATTTTAATTCCCTTTGGACGAGGAAGGTCCTGATACTCAGGCTAGATACTAAAGCCCGAGTCATTGTGACTTGCACAGACTTGTGTTGAGGTGGCCAAACGAGATGCAAGTTGAGTGTTTTGGTGCTTTGCGCGCGCTAATGACGATATGATCACGCCACTTTCGAACACTAGCGCGCGTTCAAGCTAGTGTTTTTCTTGGTAAAAAAGACAAAAAAAAGAAGTCTCACTCACTTTCTTGTAAATAACAGCTAGAAATATAAATGTATGTGTTTATATAGCGCTTAATTCCATAGGCTCTAAGCGCTTTACAAATTGCGAGATGTCTGATCTCTAAAAATGCGGACTGCAGTTCTACAGTGCAGTTTACAATCATGAGTGGGGCTACATATCATAATATTGTAGTGAGTTCTGTCACTGAGCAAGCCCAGCGGTTCTTTAACGGCCCTCATGATCAGCTTTGTTGTAGCGTATTGAGAGACGGGACCTTATTTGGGTTTATTGTCTCATCCGAAAGACGTGAAACACAGGAGAAATGACGAATCACTTCAACCCACGATGAACACAAGGTTCGAAACAGCAGAGAAAAATCCCAACTGAGCCCGACTGGGAATCGAACCCGGTGCACAGAGGTGAGTGGCAAGCGCTCTACACGCTGCGCCACCCATGCTTCCCTGCAACATTTTCATGACTTATTTTAGAATGTTTCGTTAATTTGGAAAACGTCGAAAATTGGAAACTTGCATCAACTTGCCTACACTTGCGATGTGGTGGCCAAACGAGACGCAAGTTGCATAAAATTTTGAAGTCATCACAAGTTGGTGGCCAAACGAGCGCAAGTCCACGCAAGTAGCAAAACGTGCATCGACTTGCGTTTCGTTTTGGAGCCGTAGCGACTGGGAATGAGTACTAGATACGGCGCGCAATGAATTATGGCACATGCGCTAAAATACATATCCCATAACTGCGCGCCCTGATAAAACTATCCCCAGAAACTATTGCGCACCCTAAAAACCCGGATATCGTTTGGGAGACGCAGTCGAGTTGCGTGACTGTTGTTCATGACATTCTGTGACGTCTTCTGTGTATCTATTACAGTACATACGCACAAAAAACGAGATCTATCTATACTATTATAATCGGGTTGTCTGCGCAAACGTTTCTGATTGGCTAAATCGTCCGCACTCACTCCGCTTGGCCCTGAAGCTGTGTCGCCAAACGAAGTTCACAAACCTGAAGAGAAAGTGGATATCTCCACAGTGGGCGTGTTTTGGTTGGAAAAGATTCATCCTGGGCTAAGTTCTAATTCAAGCGATTTCTTAAGCGAGGGACAAAGTTGCCATCGCCGCCATTTTGAAATCTCCCACAGAAAAAGAACTCAGTTCGCACAGCCGAAATCACCATAGTCATCTAAACGTAAATGGTTCTGTCACAGATTACTTGCAGGAATGTGCAGGGATAATTATTATTCGAAAGCTTTAAGCTGAGAAAAATTTTCATTCAAGTTTGAACAAACGCACACCGCCGTACACCGCCTTGCTTTCTGGAAGCACGCTAAGGCGAAATGCCACAAAGCCATGAATAATATTTTCTAAGTATAAATCCTGACGCTGTATCGCAAAACGAAGGACACAAACCAGAAGAGAAGGAGGAAATCTCTCCAGTGGGCGTGTTTTTGTTGGAAAAGATTCACCTTTGGCTAAGTTCTAATTCAAGCGATTTTTTCAGCGAGGGACAAAGCCGCCATCCGCGGCCATGTTGAAATCTCCCACATAAACTAAAAAAAGAACAAAGTTCCCTTAGCCGATAGCACCATAGACATTCAAACCTAGATGGTTCTATTACAGATTACTTACATTTGTGTGTAGGGATAATTCTAATTCGAGAAAGATTTGAGCTGAGAAAAATTCCATTCAAGTTTGAACAAACTTACACCTGGCACTGCCTACAGAGCGCGCGCTAATGATATTCTCTAAATTTTCCTATGATAAACTAAGAAATTTCTTAGAACAGTTTAACTTTACCTGTTTCGTCTCTCGTGCCTTACTGATAAGCATTATACAAACAATTCCGAAGTCAAATGCTTTTCTGTAATAGGCTGCGTTTTCAATTTTAGCGGGTTCTTAGACAGATTTGAGAACCGGACTGACTCACCAAGACGGGTCGGGACAAAACGTGGCCTAGGCCATGGTTGGGTCTTCTAGCGTCACGAAGTGACGGGCTGTTTTCTTGTTTGTTTTATACAACAACAAACAGGGATTTTTGTCAACCGTGTGTCTGTACTCTTATAGCAACATGGCTCTCGACCAAAATCAGAGCGCGCGATTTACTGGTGTTGTTGTATAAAGTTGAATTGACCTTACTCTCACCCGGTGTGTACCCAGAGCAAGGTACTCGATATCCACTGCATGTACCATAATTACGTCTACACCGGACCAGGAAAAAGTACTTCTCTTTGACGGGGCTGACTGCCTGGTTTCTACTTAAAAACGCAAATAAAGTCTGTTGCATTGGATTCGACGCGGCAACCGATCGAAGTTTGGAACGGACCTAAACAAAATAGATAAACTGGTCCCTCCCTTTTTTCGTCGAACTGCCCTGTGGTGTCTCATTTGGCGCTTGCATCGCCGCTCAGACTTGCCCAAATGCACAAGGCCTTACTGCTAAATGGCTTTCCCTTTCCTATGAAAAAGCTTATTCAAGCGACAATGGCTATCGCGAGCAATCTAAAAAAGTATAGATGATAGCGAAGCCAGTGCATTACTTAAAGACAGATGCGCCTCTGCAGAGGGGGCGCTAGAAGCACTGAAAATACAACGTGAAAACAATGTCTAAATATATAGAAAAAAGGTAGAGCTGAGCAGACAGTGAGACAGGCGAGGCGTATTGATATGAGTATTCCATGTACTATCTTCGCTTATGTGGTCCCGTAAGATTGCACTCCCGCTTGATATAAACGGTACCCGTGAATGTATATTAACATAAGACGGCTGGTGCTGTAAAAAATTGACTAATATTTTAGAGCGCAAACAGCTTGGTATGAAATTCTTTGCAAATAGAGCCGATGGCGTTTGACTGTTTTACCCTAACAGTTTGAAAGTTGCGTTGTGAGACAAAAAGTCGGACGTTTCCAAAGGCAACCGCCATGTGTATTTTTCACTGACCAATCTGAGAGTACAGAACTCTTTGGTTCGCCATAGAAACGTCTCGTTTCATCCTAGAAACGCAACTTTCAAACGTTTAAACATAACGTGCGAACTGTTGGAGTAAAACGGTCAAACGCAATCGGCTGTAAATAGAAACGATATAGGTGAAGTAGGCTAGAAAATATATTTATTTTCGTGTTTGAATTTAATGTTCTGAGACGTCGACCCCTGGGGTGGGAGGAGCTATCCCTTTTTCACTTTTTATAATACCGGAACCTCGTGTTTAAAGTGTATGCCGCGCTGTATGCGTATACATTGGTTCGTTTGTCCATTGTGAATCTAGAGGAGCACTGTAGAAAGCACGATGATTGTTGTAAGATTAAGGGTGGCTTGCATGAAGTGCAAGTATCGATGCAGTCTGCAAATCATGCTCTGGCCCTTCGGCCGATGTTCTGAGACATCGACCCCTGGGGTGGGAGGAGCTATCCCTTTTTCACCTTTTATAATACCGGAACCTCGTGTTTAAAGTGTATGCCGCGCTCAGAGGCAAAATTGGAGATTCTTTTGCATTGAATGGTAAATAGTTTGGTGAGCACCTCAGGATGACTTTATAGACCATTGTCTCGTCAACGTACTTGACCCGCGGATTTCATAATATATAGCAGCATACACATAGGTCATTCTCGTATAACCCAGAGCTCCCCGGCTCGTCACCTCGATCGCGGTGGATGCTCTGGTGACACCCTTTTAGGACGTTTGCTGATTGGCTGATTTTGTACGTTGCGGTATGCGCATACAGTTCTTTCTCTCCAAGGCTCTGTATCAAATCACACGCATGTGATTTAATACAGTCAGTACCCGTGAGCTGCAATGTGGACTGCATGAGTACCCGTGAACGACACCGCGGAAAAACGTACTACGCACGCGCAGTCGTTTTGCGGTGGTGTCCCCGTGAGCTGGCCGAGTACTCGTGAGCTGAGAATGGACCTAAGTCTGATTGTCGAGTACTAACATGCGCATAAATCACGATATGATAACACAACAGGCATAAAACGAGCGATGTTTTATTTCCTTTTTATTCTTTTATATAGTGTACATTTTTATTCATCTCACGGGAGTCAGTAGTCACGTGCATATGGTCCCGGTTGCCACAAGGTCGTGACTAGATGGGATACCTCTAGTGGAGGTGATTAATAATTTATAGGCATAAACAATAGAACGTTGTACCGTGAAGCCTATGAATTATTAATCACTCCTTCTGAGTTATCCCTTCTAGCCATGACCCTGCAACAAGCGGTTTTTGAAGATGCCTGCACGAGCAAAGCACGTGAACAGTTAGCCTCATCCCCAGGATTCTTCTTCTCAGCAAATCTGCTTTTGTACTCCTTTTTTATAGCGCCTCACGCATGAGAGTGTGACTTCATAAAACCCTGTGGTGGTAAACGCTCGCGGAGAAGCCTGGGAACGAGGCTAGTGAAAAGTTTAAGATGATTCGTTTGTGAATGGGTATAGAACTTTAAAATAATAGCCTTCGCCGTATCCTCCCCCAGGCTATTAGAATAACTGATATGAGTACTTAGATTTTTTGCAGATATAAATAGGATGTAACTTTGTTACACAGACTGATAAAATTATCAAGAGACGACATCCTTCTTACAGCCAAAGACGCTCAAGCGTCTAGAGCGCAATAATGAGTTGATTCCTGGATACTTGGATCCATTTTTCGATTCAATAATGCATTCGGCTTGAGAAAACGTCTATCAATTTTGAACTGGGTTTTCGGTTTTGATTGGGCGATGGACGACGGAGGCACTTCCATATATAGAACATTCTACAGGGAGCCTTATAAAACAGTGATAATTCTTCTAACTGGAACTTATAAACACCTTGACGTTTCGAACAACATCCGTTGCTCTTCATCAGAATGGAGTGGTAGTTATTACTCGGGAGACTTGAACCTAGATAAGGCTCGGTCACAGACTCCCGAGAGTTCCACCCCCCCCCCCCCCCCCCTTTGCGGTTCAAGGGGGGTTGCCGCACCCTTGTGTGTATAGCCTCCTTGATCCCGCGCTCGAACCAGCGAGCTTCACGGTCCACGAGTTCGGCAGTCTACAGGGAGCCTTCTTTTTGCGAGTACGAATTTTGTTACCAAGCAGGGAAGAAGTTATGAGCCTGGTAGTAAGCCTCTCGCTTTAGAGAAGAAATTTTTAAGTAATGTTTACAAAACGAGCTGAAGTGTTTTATCGGCAGATAGAAACACGAGGCGAAGCCGAGTGTTTCTATCTGCCGATAAAACACGACAGCGAGTTTTGTAAACTACTTCTAAAACGGTTGCCAGTAATAATTCATAATTCCAAGCTAGTTAAAAAAAGGAAATAAATTTGTGAGAACTACTTCATTGAAATCGAGAATAAGAAATCTGATATAGATTGGCTTCAAGTTGTATTGTTGAGCTATTTTGAAATGGCAAACAAAAGATTGACAATGAGAGCTTTTCATTACGAATAGTGTATTTAGAGAGGCGTTCCGAATAATTGACATATCTTCTGTGTTGGGACAAAAGGTCTGTTCATAATTACATGACTTTCAAAAAGAGAATTTGGAATAGCTGTGTTTCCTATTGTTTTTTATTCTTTTTATGATTCAAATTTCTTTGACAAAATTTTCTTTGTCATGCGCGTAATGCATCATATGCAATTTGCCCATTCATTCTCGTTTAACAAAGCAGTGCGGTTCGTACGGACTCGCCAAGTAGAGTAACTTGGACGGGTGAGTTAAATTCGTTTATCTGTGCATGATTTTGAGCCCAATTCAAACCAAGTATTTCCCAGCAATTGTCAAAGATGTCCCTTTTGGCTCGTTTCACGAAATGTTCACAGAAGGGTGGTCGGCACTGCGCGAGTCGTTGTTGGATGTTTAAATCATGGCCACCGAAAATTAATAAATGTGATAAATGAACTATCTTTTTACAAAATGTACGTACTCATTTCTAACATGCGTTCTTTTTCCGTAGGTTACGGGAAAAGGTGGAAATCATGACCACAGGGCGTTTGTAAGAGATGGGGTCTCCATAAATATTATCGGGGAAACATGCTGTTCTGGTGAGTTGTCCTATCATTACTGATGCTCAGTGAACCAAACTTGATAGAGAACTGTGCTCACTGAACTGGATCTGATATAGAACTCTGACGTCACCGGAGTTCTATATCAGATTCAGTTCAGTGCGCAGCAGTTCTATATCGTTTCTGGCTGCTTGAGCAGCATTTTGATATGGCAACCAATCAGAACAGCTGTTCCCTGAAAATATTCATGGACTCCCCAAAATGCTAATTTCTATCGGGGTATACAAACGGCCTTCATGGTCCTGATTTCCATTGTGTTTGCCTGATTGACTATTCATGAGTTTTAGAATCAGTATTATCATGTTCCAAGAAGCACCAGCCCGTGATTTAAGAGTGTCGGTACGTGGTGCCAGGAGGATCATCAAGCATTTTGAACCGAAAACCGAAAACCCAGTTTAAATTGAAAGACGTTTTCTCAAGCCGATCGCATTATTGTCTCGAATAATGGATCCAATACTCGAAGAATCAACTCATTATTGTGCTCTAGGGGGACGTTTGGGCGTCTTTAGCTGTAAAGGCAGCTTGTCATGCATGTTGCATGCCGCGCAACCTAACGATATAGCTCAAATGCTATAAAAAAATTCAGTCGGTAGCTAGAAAAGGCTTGTCCAAAACGTTTTTGTCCGAGTTGGCACGAACTATATAGTTTATGCCATCTAAAAATTCAACTCAGTTTGTTCGAGCTGGCGTTACAGAGGTGGCGTAGCGTGACCTAAGGAATTTCATAGGCTTTGTTTCCAACTACCATTTGAACTTCTGACTTTGGATAATATATTATATAGTTATCAATACACATGAAAGTGTAGTTATCGGGAAGGAGGGATGCCCAGTCACGAATCACCTAATGGTGCTACAGAATATAGAAACGGATAAAGCTATAGACATGATTCGCCATATCATTGTTTCGTTGCAGACACGCAGTCAGTCAGAAGAAATGTGCAAATGATTGGGGAGGACACAGGTTCTATTTCAAAATTAGTAGGCTATACATTTTGACGTTATTGTTTCTCAAATGGAACTCATTATTATTCTTTGAAAATTGTTCAGTACGAAGTAGATCTCATTTTCCGTACGTCTGTGCTGTAATAGATACATAGATGACGTCATAGCGTGTCATCAACAAAAAAGGTACGTTATAGGATAGCGTGGCGTGACAGTCGAATGGCGTGACAGTCCAGTGGCGAGACGGTTATTCATGACTAAGACGTCGTCTGTGCATCTATTACAGCACAGAAGCACGGGGAATGAGATCTATTTGTTTTTATACAGCACCAACAAAAACTGATTTTTCTCGCGATGAAAAGCCGAAAGAGCGCGTGCATTTCAAACTCAGTTTTGGCATGCAGATGCTATGACGTCAATCGTGCGTGTGTACTGTTAAAGAGCCCTTGTCAGCCACTCCTTTTTATTGTTTTCAGTCGATATCAGACAACGAATTACGTGTAGAAATCTTGAAATAGTCTTCTAAAAACAAAGTTTTATTATTCATTTATCGAATTCTATCGGAAATATTGCACTACATCCCCTAAATCAGCCGATGGAAATGGATGCTTTCTCTGTCTTGGTATGTTGCTAGGATGACAAAATGGAGGCTGACAGAGGCTCTTTAAGCCCTGGCTAAACTAGGACACATGTAGCGCGCAACATTGTAGCCGGACACATATTTCCTTCATGTTTCCCAGTTTAGCCATGCGAGAAACATTGTTGCGCGCGACAAATTTTGTAGCCGGAACACAAACAAAATGTTTTTTTCGCAAGACAAGAAACATTTTATGTGTCCGAGACACACGCGTGCGATGTTTCCTAGTTTAGCCACTCGGGGAAACATGCAGGACACAAATTTTGCGCGCCACACGTGTACTAGTTTAGTCATAGCTTTAATCACACGGCCTTTTGCGCGCGAGACTCAGATGATGTGTCTCTAGTGCGAGGCCATCTGGGAACGAGATTAGTCAGATTATGCCGACCAATCAGATCGCGCGTTTTACTAGCGTTGTTGTGTAAATAATTATGTCAGCTAGAAAGCATGGTTGATTCAACCACGACTGGTATTGCATGACTTAGACCGCTTGCAGTCCCGCTTGCAGTTCTTTGGCGAACGTCCGCGGGAAAACGCCGCGAGAGTCAAGAAAGCGTGCTACTCGCCGCGAGAGCCGAGAAAGCGTGTTACTCGCCGCGAGAGCCGAGAAAGCGTGTTACCCTCCGCGAGAGCCGAGAAAGCGTGTTACTCGCTGCGAGAGCCGAGAAAGCGTTACTCGCCGCGAGAGCCGAGAAAGCGTGTTACTCAACACCGTAGACAAATGGAAGCGCGCGCGCGTAAAAAAACCCACTTCCCTGACAGAGCGGAAAAACCCTGCTAAAATCACTAAATTTCAATTAGTAAGGTCGGGTTAACTCAGATAAGCTTGATTTTTTGCATACAGACTTCTCATTTGATGGAAAGCAAAAATCAGAAATGACGTTTTTCTAATGGATCCCTCTTTGAGATATTAGACTTTAAACTTTGGTTTCTGTGCCATTTTATGGGAGAATTAGTACTTTGATCAGGAATTATGGAAACTTTGCTCGATCATATCTAAAAGTCATATTCTTCAAATTTCTTTTAATTAGAATTAAGCTTTTGGTCACAGAAACTCTTTGTATACAGAATCTTGAGCTTATATATTGAAATATGGCGAAGTTAGACATTTCATTTTTGGTAATTTCCGCTCTGTCCACTTCCCTCGATTAACCGACGCTCGCCAAAGAAGGGGCTGCAAGAAGTCTATGCATAACTAAAATCTCTTCGACAATATGCCCGACAGAAAGTTACAAAAAAACATAAAATGTGATGTGAAGACTATGCATATTTTTATGGTTAGAAAAACTAACGGACTGCTACGCTTCTGCTGAAAGCACGCTTATCAGTCCTTCCCACAATCCTTTGCCGTCTCATTCGACCAAGGGACTGCAACGAGTTCTTTATTTGTTTAGTTATCAAAGCGAGCGGGAATACGTGGATTTCCACAACTGGCTTCTATGTTCGCTCTACGGTTTGCTACACTAAGTATTATACCTGTATTTGAAATTTATATGATATATATTACTTTGGATATAAAACTATAATTTGGTAACAATCATTTCATTTGGTCTATATTTAGTATCAAAATAATGCTAATAATATAAAATGCTGAGTTATGGTAACATCAATCTCAATTTCCTCCCTGATATGAACTCTATTAAAACCATTTTTATATATCTTTGCTGTTTAGGGTTATTCATTTGTTCTCGCACAATTGTAAAAGTATTAAAAGAATGCACAGCATTCCTACTTACTTTGACGATCATTATTGAATTGATTCTTTTGGTTGCCTTGTTGTCAGTAAAGCTGCTACGAAATTCGTCCCTCTAGCTGGATCTCGTGTGCATGCAATCCTCTGACGAGATACGAAGAGCAGGTACAACGACTGCCATGCGCTCCGTTTGATTCTTTTTGGATTTTTGTGGATATGCTTGGGTTACTTTTTCCATATCCCATTGACAACTGTTGTGTTGCCAAATTGATCTGAGTGATAGACAAAGTCACTGTACTTGATTGCATTCTCAACGTATGTTACCAAAGTATACTGAGAGTATATTCAGATTCATATCCGTGTGTCTAGCAGGTTGCTTGTTTGTTTGTGTATCAGCCAGACGGAGGGACAAAAGAAGCAGTCACGTTGAGAACTTCAGCAAACAATGTCAGGTCTCTTCAAAGTTATCTTCATTCTCGATCAGCCCCATTTCATGCTCGGTTTTGTCGTCCTCCTCATCAACATCAATCCTGACATACCTAGTTTTCCAGCATAGCTTGCCAGTGGATCGTAACTGTAGAAAGCCAAATATAGCGAAGAACAGGGCAACACATATCAAAATGGATAGGATAGCAAAAGGCAAGACTAGGCTTCTACTGGGATCGGCTAATAATACTCTAAGCGTCTTTACGGTTGGATCTTGTACTGATCGATTTCTTGGTCTTCCGGATGTATTATCTGGGCACGATTTTTTACATGGCGTACAAACATTGGTTCGTTTGTCCATTGTGAATCTAGAGGAGCACTGTAGAACGCACGATGATTGTTGTAAGATTAAGGGCGGCTTGCATGAAGTGCAAGTATCGGCTGAACGGCCAGAGCATGATTTGCAGACTGCATGACAAGGAATGCACCGTGATATTTGTGACTTGTTGTTGATGTGCAAAAAAGTGCTGCTCGGGCAGCTTGGTCGACACGCGTGTTGATAGTAAACCTGGCCACTAGCGCAACTTAGGCATTGTTTTTCACCAGCTCCATTACACGTCCTACAGGACGAATGACAAGCCTTACAGGTATTACCATCTTTGAACTGTCCTTCTTGGCAATCCGAAATGCATCTTCGTTGACTCTCAGAGTAAATCAAACCCTTGACACATCTGCTGCATTCAGTAGCCCCGCTACCGACGCATTCGGAACAGGTAGGGTGGCAATTCTCGCACACTCCTTGTTGTGTGTTCTTGAATTGTCCCAGTGAACAGTTCCCTATGCACGTGAACCCTTGCAAGACGTGGCTTGGATTAGCACAGGTGATGCAGTCGCTCTTGGATGGTCCCACACACCGAGAGCAAGTGGAGTGGCACTTGCGACACTCGCCATTCTTGCGGTCGTAATAGCGACCCACCTTAGCACACTCCCGAACGCAATAATGATCATTGAGGACGAACGGCGGAGTACATCTGGTGCAGTTTGTTAATCCGTTACCTAAAAAATAAATTATCAACAACTCGATCAAGTATTCCTAAGATATATAACATAAGCTTCGATGTCTCCAAAACTAATGAAATGGTTATTTTCTTCTCGCATTTTATGCTAATTAGTCATAGACCATTTTCTAGCTCTTGAAACGTAAAATCATCAACAAAATGTATAGCTGTCAACTCTCCTGCATTAGGCAGGAGTCTCAAGATTTTGATTCTTGTCTCAAAAACTCAAGATTTCTAAACTCTGAGGGCTGACAGCTATGCGAATGGCTTGGGATCAATCCCAAACGCACTATCAGTGATATCACTTTCCCATTTCAGTTGCGTATGCAATTTTGCTATCTATATATAAATAGAGCAGATTTCAGATTACTGTCGTGAGTAATTGGCAATTACTTTGTAATTACTCCTATAGGTTTTATTCAGAATTGGTGTAAGTATTTTGTCATTGGTTTCAATACAGTCATATGCCATTCGTTCTATACAATGAGCTTTTCAAACCCACTGGTGCAACACAACTGCACGTACTTATATCGCGCGTTTGAGCTCGAGTTAGACTCGATTTGAGGCCGAAATCGTCCTCTCTGGCCTCATACCTTTGCAATCACTAAAATTCAAAATATCGTCAACTAAGACCTTTTGTTTACTCACCTCCTTCGCATTTCTGGCAGTAATAATCACACGGTTCACACTGTTCTCCCTTGGCGTTATAATAGAAGGCCTGTGGACATTTGTCAACACAGAGCGACCAAACCCTGACGAGCCCACCATCACATTTAGTACAGCGGTCATGCCCAGGCCCAATACACTCTGCGCATGAGGGATGACAGGGCCTACAATGGTGATTGTCCTTTACCAGGTAGTTTCCTTTTGGGCAAATACTGATGCATTTGTTCTCACTAAGAACACGATGGTCCCTGCATTTGGTACAATTTCCAGCTTGCCCGTTGCACTCAAGACAGCCAGATTCACATTTCTCACAGGTTCTGCTATCATCCTTGTAGTACGTGCCACTAGGACACTGCGCGATGCATGATTTCTTGTGGAGAATAAGACCAGGCATGCAGGTGGTACATTCCAGGGTCTCGGCGCAACGTTTGCAGCCAGTTGGACAGAGCTTGCATATAGCAGTCATTGTTTGGCCATAATAACCATCGGAGCATTGATAGAGGCAGGCACCTGAAGCGAGTGTGATATAAGTGATACGGACAAGTTTTTATGATGAAATGATTACAGCCCTTTCTATGTATGTTTAAAACGCATCCTCAATATTTCCTTCAAAAATCTTTGGTTTTCGTCAGGAAGCCTGAAGCCTATACAAAACGGCCACTCTTTAACGATCCCATGGGTGTATCGTCTTGCAGATTATTACATAACCTCATTTCCCTCTGGTATCATGCGCGTAGCTACCTGTACGCCAATTAACAATTATTATTCATCTATGAATGTCTATGCTCGCGCGCAGCCCGTGACGTCACTCTGTAGACATTAGGATTGATGCATTGAAATGACGGAATGTAAGGACGTCTGAACTCCCTATTCAAGATCAGTGTATCACAGTTCATGAATGACACTTAATGACACTTCTATCATTGATGTTTACCTGTCATTGCGTCAAAGAACTTCACGCCCTTACAGCTGCTGCATTCTCTATCAGAGGGACCAGTGCACGATTGGCAGGACCTGTGGCAGTTCTTGCAGCCACCGTTTGTATGATACTGACCTTCAGGACATGACGATACGCAGGTACTGTCATTCTGTAAGCTCCAGTCAACTGAGAGAAAGAAAAAAGAAGAGGTTAATTCACACTTTTCATATTGTGCGTGGCTATTTCAATAGCACAGCCGAATTGAAGTCTCTTCGTATTCCGACTGTCAAGAAATTTTCAGTTTGTGTCTTATACAAAAACTCCTCACTTTAGATCTCTTTCCACCGCAGGTGTGATTGACTATTTCAAATAACTTGGAGGCGCGACACTTGACGTTCTTCTGTAAACAATTGTTATGGGCGCCCCCCGCCCCTTCTTTTACAGCCAAAGACGCTCAAGCGTCCCCCTCTAGAGCGCAACAATGAGTTGATTCTTGGAATATTGGATCCATTAATCGATTCAATAATGCATTTGGCTTGGGAAAACGTCTTTCGATTTGAACTTGGTTTTCGCTTTTTGATTGGACGATAGACGACGAAGGCGCTTCCATATATGGAAAAAAGCCACAGGGAGCCATTTGTTTGTGAGTTTTGTTACCAATATGGCGGGCCTGGGGTGTTTACCATTATGCCCAAAATCCCGGGGACCCCGGGTTGGACGTAAATGGTATAGTCAACTTGGGATTTCTAAAAAGCTTGTCCTTCCATCCCAGGCGGGACGAACCCGAGCGGGATGGTTTGTACCATTTGCGAAAATAGAATAAAACCCCTAGATTGCAGTCCTTTTTTGCACGCGTTCGTTCGGGGCACAAATGGTAAGGTTCGTCCCACCCGGTTGGGATAGCCCACGTGGCAAACCTGTACCATTATGCACAGTCAACCCAACTGGGGGCCCCGTAGGATCATCCCGGATTTTTTGGCGTAATGGTAAACACCCCTGGTAGACTTTACGAGCCTGGTAAATCTCTCCCTCGTTCATTTAGAGAAGAAATTGTTGATCAGTATTATCAGGGATATTCTAAGAAGCATAAAGCCAGGTGACTTAGGAGTGTCGGAGCGTGGTTCAGGAAGGTAATCTAGCCGAAATCCGAGATCAAATTGAAAGACGTTTTCCCAAGCCGAATGCATTATTGAATCGTATAATGGATCCAATATTCCAAGAATCAACTCATTATTGCACTCTAGAGGGGGACGCTTGAACGTCTTGGCTGTAAATTTGACTATGATTTTGTCATACATATACTGTATTTGCGTCTTAGTTAACTTCAAAGCCCCCCTCCCCTTTCTGAAGTTCCTGGATCCGCCCCTGATTTTAGAGGTAAGGGTGATGATAATTCTCGTTGTAAAACCATCTGAACGCCGTCGCCGATTGGTTAAATGCGAACATTGGCGCGTGTCCAGGGCTCTGTATCAAATCTCGCGCATGCGTCAATGGCTGTCACCAGAGCCTCCCCCGCGGGGCGACGAGCCGGGGAGCTCTGGGTACGAGAATGAGGTGATGATCTGTTGGCTGTCAAAATACCTCTCGCCAAAGGTTTCATTCTGTGAAGGACATATGTTTTTACCGATGTATTTACCTGGACAACTATGGCAGTTTGATGGTAAGGTCCCATTACAAGTTGCGCATGTTGGATGGCACGACACACAATGGTGCTTGGTCCTGTCATGAAAGGTACCATTCGGACACTCGGATACGCACTGGTTTTCGGACAGAACACGTGAAGGGACACAGGACAGGCAGCTTGTATTGCTGGCGCCATAACACGTTTGACAGGTCGCGGGACACGGCTGACAGCTAACGAAGGAAAATAAAATGATGGAGAATGAATTAACTGATTGTCCAAATTCAACAGGATCAGTGCGATGGAAATAAATATACCATGCATCTTGCCCTACACAATAATATATATTCTGTCTGTGGTCCTAAAAGTGGCGGTACACCGCTCAATCACATACCTTCCTTTCGCAGACTGGAAAGTATTCCCTGGGCACTGTAAAACACACTTGGAACTCCATAGGTGGTATCCATCCGAGCACGAAGTACACTGGTTGTCAGCGGATCCCCCGCACGCCGCGCATGTGTCGTAACATGGATCACAGGATTTTTCTTTTGAATTTGCATACGTTCCTTTCGGGCACTGTTTGGCGGTGACGCATGCGTAGTTGTGTAGATATTTGCCGTCACCACAGGAAGTACATCTGTTGGGATGTGACGAGGAACATGAAGCGCACGAAGGGTCACATGACATGCAGACGCCATGAGATGCAAAGTGACCTGCGGAACAGAGCGTTTGTATGTTTGTTGTCTTTATGAATTTTTTTACTAGAAACGAACACGTCAGCTTGGGACGATAAAGTTTAACTAATGAATGTTTTATAATCAACCTTCTAAAACTCATTAATAGAGCGGATTTCACATGACCGTCGTGATTTGTTATGTAATTGCGATTGCTCTGCGTTCTCATTGGCTACTCGTTTTTCTTAGCCAATCAAATTCTTTAGTAAATACAATTGTGTAATTACTTAGTAATTGGTTCGGCTTGTGATTGGCTGAGAAAAAAAGCCATTTAGGAGCAAGTGGTGATTTCTCTCGATTCTCATTGGCTAGTGATTGCTCAATTGCAATTGCTTTCACGACAGTCATGTGAAATCCGCTCTAATTCATCAGGTTTGAACAAGGAAAATCATAACCGTGGAGGAGCTCGGAAAACGTAGAATTTTGAGATTTTATTCCTTCTTTTTCTCGGCATTAAATCATTCGTTTGAGAAGTAATTCAAACACGGCTTTGCCTCGTTTTTTCCACCCACTTCTCTGTGTTTGGAAATCCTGATGAAACACGCTGTCTCGTGTTTGATATATTAACCAACTTCTCGGTGTTTGGAAATCCTGATGAAACACGCTATCCCGTGTATTGATATTTTGATAATAACGGGACATTTCACTTTGATACTACGGGACATTTTCGTACATTTTATTTATATTTTGAAGGATGTGCCACCCTTTTTCTGTAAATACACGGGCACTCAACGGACCTGTTCCTCAGAAAACCTTTTCCTCATCCCCTTTTGCTGCTTTTATATTTCACCTTTGCTGGAAAAACAATTTAGCTGTCCTGGCAGATGTATTCTTATTTTGGAACTTATGTTTGTAATTTTCGTAGTCGTGTGTTATTTTTCACTTGTTTGGTTTATTTTAGTTCTATTTTCATTTTCTTGTGGCTACGAGGCTGAGGGGAATAAACAAAAGAAATTAACTATTCATTTTTTAATGCCGATGCGAATTCTTTTGTGTTATTCCCCTGAGCCTCGGACTCAAGTAAGAATTTTAATATATCGAAATTAGTCTATAAGTATGTTCTTTCTATATTCTTGTTCGAACACCGTCTCGATAGTTCATTATTTCTGGTTTTGCCTTCGAGCTTCGAATTTGTAGTTTTGCTTGTTTGCCATATTTAGCACCATTTATTAAAGCGGTTTGGCACATGATCCCCTTAAAGAGCCACTCCTTTGTTATTGTTTTCGTCCAATATTAGAAGACGAATGACGTGTAGAAATTTCTTAATAGACATCTAAAAACAAAGTTTCATATTTGATTTACCAAATTCAATCGAGAAAATTGCTCTATATTCTCTGATTCAGCCGATGGATATCGATGCTTTCTCCGACTTGTTATGTTGCTATGCTGTCAAAATTGCGGCTGACACAGGCTCTTCAATAAGATGCGTTACGAGCATTACTGTTATCATTATCAAACCTTTAGGGCAGCTTTGACTACAAGTTCCTTGAGGACTTCCGACTCTGTAAAGGCCATTCCTGCATGCAACACACTTGTCCTTCCCTGCGCTGGTACAACTACTGCAGCTCGCATCGCATGTCGTACACTCATGGGTACTGTTATCAGCAAATGTACCAGATGGGCACGAGTGCTTGCACTGTCCGTTTGCCAAAAAGAGTTTACTCGAGACTCCACCAACCACGCGGTCACCGCACTTGGTGCACCCCAAGTGCCCCTCCCTGCTGCACGCCTTGCATGATGGATGGCATTTTTTACATCTGGAACCATCCAAGAATTCTCCCGGGAGACACCTCTTAACACATTTACTATCTATAAGTCGTAGCCCCTTGTAGCAGTCAGTACACTGGGTTGGAGAACCAGCACAGGTTTTGCAGGAAGCCGCGCATTGACTACAGCGCGCATTGGTCTTGTACCAGCCTGCAGGGCATAAATTGACGCACTTGCCATTGTAGATGATCAGGGGTGGATGACAAGAACTACAGTCAGAGCTGGTGGACCCACTACATGATGCGCACGTGAAACTACAAGGACGGCACTGCTTGGTGACCTCATCAGCGAATTCGCCACTGCTACAGGACGGCACACATTCCTGACATCAAAAGTATGAATGTCAACGTGCTATCTGCATTGAGACTAAATAGACGGAAACATTTGCGCCATGTTTCGGTGTATATATAAAAAGGACACAGCTTGAGATAAAGTAAATAAAGAAATGTCTCCAGAGTTTTACAGCTCGTTAAATTACGCTGGGTGCTACCGACGGCGTCACTGACAGTCAAGTGGCCATCAGCATAGACACTGAGGGTGCACTGAGGGCGGTCACTACAAAGACTTTATTACGCCCTGAAAGTGGGTGGGATGGAGGAGGCGAGACGGGAACTCGGTTTTATTGTCTCATTCGAAAGACGTGACACAAAATTTCACAAAATGTTAAAATTTCCCCTGCCCCGGCCGGAAGTCGATCGGTTAGAGGCCGGCGCGTGACGCTGAGCCAACCGAGCTTCCATGCGGCGAGTCCAATCAATGAGCGTCAAGCGTCAACTAACTGATTTTAAAACATTACAACCCCTTACACAAAACATCCTACCTCTGTGAGATTACGCTTGTAGTTTTTACAAGAGTGGCATTGGGTAGCCTGTGGTCCGGAGCAGCCTCCGTCACATTCTAGATGGCACGCCTGAACAGGTTGCTTTTTTCTCGCCTCGTCAGAATTTGGGTGATCTTTCGTCCCGTAGAATTTGAGCTGCCATGTGTACAATTTACCGTCCCCATATACTCTATATCCTTGAATAAAGACATGCGGGACAACTTTAGTGGGGATGTAGCCTGTAAACGAAGGGGTATAGCTAGTTCTTTTGAAGTGCCTGTCTGGAAAAAGTGCACTTTTTAAGTTTGCTTCCTGTTTGCACGAACTCGTCTCTATTAGTGCCAACAGAGGAATTCGCGTTTTCAGGTGCATCATGGGTAATCAGGGTCATCCCGCCAGACCCCGTTCACACTAGACCGGTACAAAACCGGACCGCTACAATTCTGGTACGGTACCGTCGCGCGTTCACACGGGACCGAGACCTGTGGTACCGGACCGATTTTAGCACGGCTAGGCGTTCACGGTTCCGTGTGAACACTGTTGCAAAACGTGCCAGAATTGTACCGGTACCGTATGACCAGGCGGTACCGTACCAGAATTGTACCGGTACCGTATGAACAGGCGGTGCCGTACCAGAATTGTACCGGTCTCGTGTGAACAGGAACATGTGAACGGGGTCTTAGAATCGTAGGGAGAAATGGAAGCTGAAAATCGTCACTCAAAATTAGAAATGTTAGTCTTTCTATTATCCGAAAATACCTTACCAACAATTAAGAAACAATTAAGAAAACGATGACAAATCCTAGTTCAAGTTCTATAATGATTTTTTTATAAACATTTTCAGTACTTTCAGTTCGGCTAAATTGATAATGATTGTATGAAAACATGATAACAAACAAAAAAGCAAGTAGCAATTTTGGACTTGAAACTTACAGCGGCACTACTATACACTACTATACACGGTGGCGCGAAGACATGAGTTTTATTTTCGAGCCGTATGAGTAAAATATTGTTTTTGACACGAGTAAATAAAACTCATATCTTCAAGTCACCGAGTAATTTTCTTTTTATTATATAGACAAACCAGAAAAAAAATATTCCAAATTGATTTCCAAGCACTTTTGACCGATATCCGAACTAGTGACCTCACTAATGACCTCACTAGAGAGGATATGGAAAATATGTCACTCAGGTCCCGGACGTAGCTTCGTATGAGATCTACGAGTGGCGTATTTCCCAGTAAAACACTCGTGTCTATATAATAAAATGATTTACGAATTCAGTCAGGATTCTAAGCTTGGCTTACTGTCATTTCTCGACTTGCGGTTCATGATCTCTAGTTTCCAGGTCCCGACCGGGTTCTCTTCCCATGAGTGCGTGGTCATGAACGCCCAGTTGTGAAATCCCTTTCTAGAACTATCTCTAATGCGCCTGCCCAGAAGAGTAGACCGCGTGCCAAGAGGTGATGTCAAGTAAATGGAAAGACCTCCTGGAATGGGAAGGTGGTATGAGCACGTAATGTATGTGAAATAGAGTGGTTTTCACATGACTGTCGTGAAAACAATTGCAATTGAGCAATCACTAGCCAATCAGAAGCGAGAGAAATCACGACTTGCTCCTAAATGGCTTTTTTCTCAGCCAATTGCAAGCCGAACGAATAGGCCATGTTCGAATTACGCTCCAATGCCTACAAACAATAACCTAAAGTCGAGGCTTTCTTCTGAAATTACTGTAAATGTATATTAGAACTTGGAGAAAGCCTCGATTTGAAGCTTTTGTCTTGTGAGCATTGGAGCGTAATTCGAACCTGGGCTATTACTAAGCAATTACCAGGGCCGTAGCTAGCATAGGGTCAGAGGGGGCAGTTGCCCCCCAGCGAAGTAAAATGTTTAGTGTCAACATGTGGGGAAAAGCCTGCTTGCCCCCCCCCCCAGCAAAAACAAAGAATGACCAAGGCCTACCCCCCCTGTCAAAAATGTCTAGCTACGCCTTGATTACACAATTGTATTTACTCCAGAATTTGATTTGCTTAGAACGAGTAGCCAATTAGAACGCAAAGCAATCGCAATTACATAACAAGTCTTGACAGTCATGTGAATCCGCTCCTAGCCTTAGAACTGTATCGGCTAGAATTACTGACAAAGAAGAACATTCCTTTATCAAGGCAATGCAAATAGTGCATGAGCTCGCATGGGCAGTCCATTCTCGAACCCAGAACTCCCGGCTGTTCACCTCGCGGGGGAGGCTCTCGTGACGGCCACTGATGCATGCGCGAGATTTGATACAGAGTCGTTGAGAGAAATACTTTTCAGCGCATGCTCCAACGTTTAAAATCAGCCAATCAGCAAAGGCCTTCAAATGGATGTCCACAGAGCCTTCCCTGTGAGCAGACGAGCTGGAGTTCTGGGAGCGAGAATGAAGGCAGTCCAGCAGGGACACCGCGACAAAACGCAGTTGACATGCGTCAAGATTCACTGGCCTGTGAAATGAAGACAATTGAAAACATCTGCATAACAACAGCGAACGATAAATTTTGACTTTAAACCATAATTTTCGCCTCTGTGCAAGCCTGAAAGTGTGAGGTGCAAAAGTTCAGAGAAAGATATGATCATATTCTAGCTGGTGCAAGCCTGAAAGTGTGAGGCGCAAAAGTTCAGAGAAAGATATGATCATATTCTAGCTGCTCTGCAATTTTTGGCCTTAAGGTTTGTGTCTGGAGCTTAATTTTTCGAAGTTTTCGAAGACAGCACGAGATGCTTTTGTTGTGTAGATCATTTCTTTTGTTTTCATTTGACAGGAAGTGAATCTTTAGCGCATGGCAAATGCATTTTGCCGCGGTGTTTCTAGCAGGTCTGGTTGTAAGAAAATCTTGTGAACACGTGCGCACCTTGCGATTTCGCGCTTTGCGATTTCGCACTTTGCGCTTTCGCACTTTGCGCTTTCGCACTTTGCAGCATGGACTTTGTAAAGACACACGAAAGGCCTTGCAAAACCCATTACAAAGAGCTTTGACAGTGCTTGATCGTTGCAAACATCAACCGGCATACAAACTATGGTTAGTAAGACTATCTGGACAGACCCGAACGAGAGGTACTGAAACTTTTCCTAATTACTAGTTGGAAGGACCATGTGGTTACATCATAATTACTGGTATAGTACCTGGCCTCACCTCTGTATCTGGCTGTGAGAGTAATAACACACTCCACGTGTTCTAGGTATCGGATTTCATTGGCTCTCCCTTCACATCCTGTGGCATGAGTAGTTACTGTTAGGGTACCCCCATCGGGAATATTACTGCAACACAAACAAGGTTGTCAAACATACTAAAGTTTAGCATATGACGACTACATGGTAATGACCTACTAGTACTGAAAACATCAGTACTTTCCTAGTAAGGCTAAAAAATTAACTTCTTTATACTTTTTGAAATCGGAATTATATCCATACAATATTTTACAGTCATAAATAATAATTTGGTCATCTAACTTCCATTTGGTCATCTAACTTTCATTCCACCGCACCATAACTTGGTTCCAGAAGCATCTAGATATCGGCACTTAACCTTGTTATTAATGTTTAAGTGGGACTTGTATCATAGTGTAGTCTTTTACGCAAAACTGTATAATTTGTTAGTATTGAAATAAAACATGAAAAGAAAAAAATCAGTACTTTCGAAAAACTATTAATACTCGTGTAACTTTGCGTGGTGTGCGCAAATACAATAGCATCTCCTAAATGCTTGGCGTCATAACGTCATGATTAACATGCCACGCGATTTGCTGCTGGTAAATACCGTGATGATTGGTTTGTTATATTAGTAGAAGTATGTGAAACCGTGCGTGGTGCAATTGATATGCGAGTGCCATACATCATAACTAGTTATGCAGTAATGTATTTTTGAATGCTATTGCTTTCACGCAACACGAGCAACCGTGTTTCTTCATATAGAGCGAAGTTTGAAATATTTTGAAATAACTTTGCAATCACCCGGGGGGGGGGGGGAACTCTTATATTTTTGGGGCGGGGGTGCTCGTCGTACCTTTTAGGGTTTAAAATCAGGCCTCTGGTACCTTTTAGGGGGTAAAATTCGAAAACTTTTTTTTTCAGATAGGTACCTATTAGAGGTCCGTTCTAGCAAATCAAGCAAATCAGAGTTGTTGGTAGCCTGAATTTCAGACGTATTTTCCCTCGTAAAAATACGCGAGAAAATTACGAGGGAAAATCAATTGAGCGACGCCATGTTTGGTACCTTTTAGGGGTCAAAATCAACTAAGCGACGCCATGTTTGGTACCTTTTAGGGGTAAAAATGAAAGTTCCCGACGAGCACCCCTGCCCCAAAATTTTACGTCGACGTATTTTCCTAACCTAAAACTTTAATCAGAATATGCAATTTTTCTTAAATCACACCCCATCTGGAAACCAGTGGGTATTGTATTTTTACTCATTGTGTATAGTTAGCGTGTCTAAATAAAATTGTACGTATGTACGTAATTGATTGTAAATAGAGCGGATTTCAGATGACCGTCGTGTTTGCAATTAGTTTGCTTTCTCATTGGCTGCTTATTTCTATCAACCAATCAAATTGCGAACTAATTACAAGCAAGGAATTGGTTCGGCTCCTGATTGGCTGGGCTGGAAACCATTCAGCAGTAAATTGTAATTACTCTTGTTTCTGATTGGCTAGTGATTGCTCAATTGCAATTGCTTTCACGACAGTCATGTGAAATCCGCTCTAATGTGCCGACCAGTGTTGGATTGGTTCACAGAAAAGCTGATGATGATAATAAGAAGCACAAAGCTAAACATGATTATCCTGAACTTCACTCGTCCCTTCACTCTCGATCGTGCCTCACTTTGCGAGAGGAGACGTCTGAATTCACCTCGAGATTTTCTCATCCATTACGTACTTATTGACCCAAAATCAGTCAGTAGAATCTGATTGGTTGCGTTTTTCAGTAAGGCAAGCAGGCGACAACCCATGCTCCCCCGAGCAACAAAGCGTGCGAAAACTACCAAGCCAGACAACCAGGCGCCACAACTGTTGAAGAAGGCGTATTTGTTGGCGGTGATTACATCATGGACAAGAAACTCCCGTGGTGAAGTCTCCTTTCGCAAAGTGAGGTACGACCAAGCCGAAATTCCCCGAAATTCAGGCCTGCCTGCCTGTTGCCAAACAGCCTTATTAATACCTGGCTTTTGCTGACGGAATCTCTAGACAAATCTTCTGCTCTGGTACAGTTTTCCACTGGCGTGCTAGTTTGACAAGCGCATGCGCATCCAACAATCCGTAGCCAAACCTGTGATCCACCTGAAAACAAGTGATTCATTTAATGCTTGCTTCCTTCATCATGCCATGGACTTTAACGCTATGGCTGAGTCAAATGTTCTTTCCCCACATCAAAAGACTCGCTTTAGTGCACCAGCTTTATTATTCAAAAGATTCAGACTCGTACGCAGTCGCTAAGTAGGTCAAGAAACGCTGCTTCGCTGCTATATAGTAGAAAATTCAAGGAGCGCAGGGGATTATGCGGAGTAGCGAGGCGGCGCGCAATGCATTGTGGGATGAAAGGAAGGAAAAGTAGCGACTTGCTTCTTTCTCTTCTTTCACCCGGTCCACAATCCATTGCGCGCCTTGCAAATCCTTCCCACAACCCTCTGCGCCTCGCTAATCCTTCCCATAATCCCCTGCGTTCCTCGACTTTTTTACACAGAGACTGGGTACGAGTCTGCTAAAGATTAGTTTCTTGTGACGACTCGAGAACACAAGGACCAGACTTTAGTAATGGTCCATGCAAGAAACGGCAAAGCACACTTGAATAAAGTATGTGATTTATTGGCTCTACCAGGCTAGAACATTTCAAAGACATTTTAGGGTGACATTATACACTTAATGACTGCTTCCGAGGGAAACAGCGAGTTTTGTTTTCTTAAGTGTTTTATTATATAGCAAATAGAAAATACACGGTTAAAATAGTCCATGTTTTTATTTTTATTTTCCCGCTCTGGCGATGTAGCCCGCGCGGGCAACATTTTTTAATTGTAGCCCGCGCGGGCTACATTGAGTTTGTACCTTAACACGTGACCATGATAGAACCAATCAGAGCGCGCGTTTTGATCGAATAAACACGAGCTATACAATAAAAGCACATGTGGCACTTGCAAACAGGATAGATACACATATTTCAGAAAGGTTGCACCATCACAGCTGTCTGTTGTAGCCCGCGATGGGTCATGGGAGAAACTAATGAGAACGAAATTCGCGTGTTATTCAACGGTAAAATTTGTTGCGATGTATTGTAGAACCATTTTGGCATAAACAGGGTGATAAGTATGGCTATTTATCCTAAAAACCAGTGCCCATGATTCTGTTTTGGAATACCTATTTCCTCCTATGACGCATCGCGGGCTATAACGGAAAGTGATGGTGCGACCTTTTCTGACAGGTGTAACTACGAAAGAATCTGTGCCTAGGTACCCGCCGTAAAAATGCGGATCTCTTAATTTCCTTGTTTTTCTTCATTCTGACTGGTCTAGAGACATTTGTCTTTTGCCAGAAAAACGTGAGAAAGCCCCGATGCCGTAAGCGCTTCCCATGCAAATTTGAATTCTTGGTTATTGATACCCGGGGATTTTCCAATAGACCTCCTCGGCTTAGGGATCACGTGGCATTCCCATGAGTATTCTCTCTTTCTTTTTCTGCTCTCTCTTTCTTTTTCTGCTACGCACCGAAGGATATATGAATATGGAAGCATTCCAAACAAAGAGAGAATACTCATGGGAATGCCACGTGATCTGAAACATTACGTCCAAGCCGAGGAGGTCTATTGTCCAATGTTTATTGTAGTCTATTATTCACAATTTGACTGGACTCTGCCGCCAGTGACGCCAGGTTGGTGTCCTACCCGCCCACCATGCGAGTAAGTCGGGCTGGTACTAGGCTTTTACACAAGTTGCTCGGCAACTTTTTGGCAACTTTTGCCTTTTCGAGCAACTTTTTGGCAACTTTTGGATTTGAGCAACTTTGGGGCAACTTCCTCTAATTCGAGCAACTTATATCTATTTTAGCAATTTATGTCGTTTTTAAAGTGACAAAACGGCAGTTTTGTATTTTCCTTTGCCGAAAATCATATGGTTCTAACTGCCGAGTGCCTAGATTTGCTTTTGACAACACTTTATATAGACACCTGTAAATGAGTTTTGGGATACCTGTGTGATTTTTTTATCGGTCAGCGGTAGCCATGCGTTTTCAAAATGGCGGCCAACGTTTGTTATATCAATGTATTTAAAATCAGATGTTACAGATTATTTGTACTGTATGTACAGTTTATACAACAGTTTATACTTATAATAAGACGTAAAACTAATTCTTAAGACTTACGAAATGAGCAACTTTTGAGCAACTTTTTCTCAAAAGAGCAACTTTTGAGCAACTTTTTGAAAAAAATGAGCAACTTTTGAGCAACTTTTGAAGATTTTTGGAGCAACTTTTGACAAAAATCCGAGCAACTTGTGTAAAAGCCTAGCTGGTACCCTTACCTAGTCTTGGGCTTGTCCCAGTGAAGAGCGATTCCCCATACCTTAAGGGCCATTTACACGCGCCGATTTGTCGGGCCCGATTTTGTTTACGTACGTTCGGTGTCGGCCCGACTTCTAAAAATCTGATGCGATTCAACAGATTTTTGCTGTCGGGCCCGATTTTTCAAAGCAGAAGCCCGACAAATCGCAGCGTGTGAATGCACTGTCCCCTACAATCGGCCCGACAAATCGCAGCGTGTAAATGGGCCTTAATCATAGCCTTGCACAGGGAATATATTGTACCAATAAAATCTTGAGCATGATATAAGGGGCAATTGAGAGAACTATTACATCTTTAAAAGCGCATACCACGGGAACTTGCTCAATTATTCACTCGATTGCAAGTGCATGTCTATTGTTATATTGTACGGTAGTTACCTGCCGTCCTGCACCATTGGTGACCCGGTCTGTTGAGCTAGCTTGAAGCTTGTCCATACTAGCCGTACGAACTACAATATGTTGCATGTCTCGCCACGTCAGGTTACGACTACCGACAAACAAATAACAGAACTAGAGCTGTAGTTAATGAAATTTCCACTGAGGGTTATAAACTGGAGAAAAGGGCCGGCTTAACAATTTGGCGAACCGCACGTTTAGCCATCAGCAAGAAAATCATAATAAGAATATTAGACAGACAGACAGGCAGATATTTTTATTTGGCCTCGTATACAAAAAGTACATGGATGGGAGGTTTCCCCCCGGGGGGTAATATTTCTCGATTATGATTGGTTATTTGAGCTTACTTGACTTCCAGTGCCAGGGCGAGAATACCCGCCGCGAGAGGCGCAGAAGCAGACGTGCCTGTATGGCTTTCAGTACAGCCGTTATTGAGATCCGTAGTCACCTGAGAAGAAAATAAGGTTATGAGTGAGCAGGACTTGCTTGCTCAAGTGACCGGACTACCCTGATACCCCTGCTCGGATACCTAGTTTTTTTTTTGCGGCCGTCCCAAAAGGTGTCACTGGGGAACCTCTCACATGAGCACACTAGAACCTCGGGGATCTGGAAAACTCAGTATTCTGACAAGCCGACGTCAAACTTTGACAGCCCGCATGTCATTACAGGGCTGCTTTGGCAGATATTGTAGCGCTGAAATGTAATCTCTTGTGCAGTACGACTGAGTGAGTATCACGCATCAGAAATGGGTTTTAGTGATAGGTTTTGAAACCGGTAAAATATAAACCTTATGAAATACGGACACAGAAAACACGCAATATACGTACGATTTTCCTGGCGCTATACGAACCACTGCTGAAGGCGGTAGCGAGTGTCGAGGAGCAGGATTCGGAGTACCAAGGTGACTGGCCATGTTCCGTGGCGGAGCTGATTGACAGGGTGAAGATGCTATTGGTGTAGCCATCACAATTACAGTTATCTTGTACACGGCCCCCGTTACCTGACGCCCAGACATAGATAGAACCTAGACCACCACGACCCTGGACAAATGTATATGGTTCAGCTATCATTTCCAACAACAAAAAAGGTATTTCATATCAAGATAAATGTGTCGTTTTTGTCAATGCCAACCGGTGCGCGACGCGAGCTTCCTGTGTAGGTATTTCGACCGGGCTCCTGGGACCTAAAACAAAGATGGCGACTTACACGAACAGCGTTTCTCTCCAAAATCTGAAAGTTTTGACGAACGTTTTAGAGTACAAAATTCGCTACGAAAAACCCTGAAATTCCAAAAATGGTAAGAAGAAATTTCCTATAAGGGTATTTTAGAAAACGACAGATTTCAATGAGAACTATCTTGACAATGTCAATGTCAAAATGTGTCAACGTTGAAATGTCAACGTCAAAATATTAAAATGTCAATGTCAACTTCAAAAGTCAAAATATGTCATTGTCAAAAAGTCAACGTCAAAATGTCAATGTCATGCATTTTCAAAGCCAATGTCAACACAAATGTCAATGCCATCGCCAACGGTGACGTCAATGTCAAAATGTCAATGTCAACGTCAAAATATGTCAATGTCAAAATGTAGATGTCAATGCCTATTTCAGAGCCATTGTCAACACCAATGTCGATGCCATCGCCAACGGTGTGCCGTTTTCAATGTCAGGATCAGTGTGAGAAAAACAACGACAGAAAAAGAAATAAGAAAAGCGTTAGGGAAACCATTTGTTCTTCAATGACTTCACTTTACCTTCTCTATTCCATCTGTAAAGGCCTTCCTGGCTAGTCTAGCTGGCCCGTCCACTGTGCTTCCATCATCGTCTGGACCCCAACTTGCACTGTAGATCTCGATATGTTGAGGGTGAAGACTAAGTGACCCGGCCTCTACGGCATCAGTAACGTCACCGTCGAGCATGCGTACTCCTTGAAAGACGAAGAGTCAAATAATAATTTCAGTGTTATAATTACTGTATACATTAAGTTCACAGCAATTACAGTTTAGTTTCTCATTGTCTATTTTTACCTGCAAATTTGATAGTTACAACTAAACATGTATATAAAAAAAAGCAATTGTACGTAAAATACCTTTTTATTTTTTTCACGTCAACCACACTGCCTGCCTCGACTACCTTTCAGCTACTTAGCAGGTTGTGTGTGACACTATTTTGTTGTTTGTGAAAATAAATAAATTGATTGATTGATTGATTGATTGAATTGAAACCATGGAAATAGAAGTGTGCTATTAGAACGTTTCCCCGTAACTTGGGTTTGCTATACTAATGAGTTTTGCAAAATCGCTAATGAGCTAGTTTGCCTGCTAAGAACGACAGAGGTCAGTAATACAAGGAATCCCCCTAAATCTTCTTCTAAAACTAGGAAAAATGCTTTAGACTTCCGTTTTGTAACCTTGACAGAGTTTTTTTTTTGTGATTTTGGAAGTCCCGTTTTAGTCGAACATTCGAAGAGTGAAAACTAAAAATTGTTGTCAAATTGCGTTCAAAAGAAAAGTTTGCCGCGCGGGTAGTTTTGAATTTGTTTTCAACAGAAGTAAATCTGTACTGAGTAGACGATTTTCTTGGCATTCTCTTTCGGAATACAATAAAAGTCCAAACTAATTCTGCAAAAGCGATTTATTTTTCGAACAATTATGAAAATCTTGACAATTCGTTTCTGGAGACAAATCACTTCATCTGGAAACTACAACATCAAAGTCGCTTTGCTATCCGAGTTTTCAAACGTTCTTGGTGTGTTCTCACTAGTTTTTCTTCACTGGGTATGCATAGAGACCTGTTGAGAAGCTGGTCAACTTAAGCAATAATTTTCACCGCCGTTGCGCACATGTCCGATATGTGCTATCTGCGCCTCAGTTGCAAATTCGTTTCGTTTTTTTTTTTTTTTTTTTTTGGGGGGGGGGGGGTATTTTTGCCATCAGCACCGAATCCGATACTTCCTCGTCCTTAGAGAGCACAAAATTTCGCTCTATATTTTTCCACTGATTCTTTTTTTGGATTAATTTCTGGAACACGGTTCAAGATGAAGATGGCTAACAATTCAAACAAACTCTTGTTTATTTTCAAATTTGTTACGGTATCACTGCAGCAGTCTAGGGCATGCACGGTATATAAACAAATGTATCGGTCCAATTCGTAAAACAGAAAGAAAAAGATAGCGCGGAGACCACTCTCCAAATGATTTGATACTAGTAACGAGTTTTCATGCCCTTGCCAGCTATATAGCACATAAGATATAGCCGTGTTCCTGTTCGCTATTTGTCCTAGTGTCGCTACGCTCGACCTTGCCTAAAATGTTCTCGCAACGCTAGAAAATTTTAATTATTCGGACCTCGAGCCTCTGGTTTCCAAGGCAAAGCAGGACATCTTAAATGACGAATATTCGTGGAAAAAGTATAGAAGTCGACTTAAAGCAGATTTGCTTTATGTTGAAAGCAAATTCAAAATTACCCGCGCGGCCGTTCGGACTCGGGGGGGGGGGGGGGGGGGGGGGGGGGGGGGGGGGACTCCCATATTTTTGGGGCGGGGGTGCTCGTCGGGAACTTTCGTTTTCACCCCTAAAAGGTACCAAACATGGCGTCGCTTAGTTGAGTTTGACCCCTAAAAAGGACCAAACATGGCGTCGCTCAGTTGATTTTCCCTCGTAAGTTTGTCGCGTATTTTTACGAGGGAAAATACGTCTGAAATTCAGGCGACCAGGCAAGTGCGATTTGCTTGATTTGCTAGAACGGACCTCTAACAGGTACCTATCTGGAAAAAAAAAAACACGTTTTCGAATTTACCCCCTAAAAGGTACCAGAGGCCTAATTTTAAACCCTAAAAGGTACGACGAGCACCCCCGCCCAAAAAATATGGGAGTCCCCCCCCCCCCCCCCCCCGGGCGTTCGGAATCCTAATTAGTTTGAATAGTGTTGATCAAACCAAACTTTTTAACGCAGTTGCGACACAGGGCAAAGTTATCACAAGTGATTGTGTAAGTTGAGGACAAAACAAAATACATGACCCAGCGAGAAGTAACCACTTTCACGCTTCACAGAGCGGGGATATTTGCCGCGTGTTCAATTCATTTTCGACAGGAAGGAGAAAACAAAGTCCAAAAGCATAAAACGTCACTGTGAAGGTTACAAAACGGAAGTCTAAAGCATTTTTCTTAGAGTTTTAGAATAGGTTTTTAGGTGGATTCCTTGCATTGCTGACCTCTGACGTGCTTAGAACTGTTAGCAGACAAACCATCTCATTAGCATTTTGCAAAACTCATTAGCATAGCAAACTCCAGTTACATGACTCCGCCAGAGCTACATAATATGTAAATTTACCCTCAAACACAGAAAACGCACAAGCTGTCATTTCTTTGCCTTATTTGGCAGATCGGTCGAACGATGACCTCACGATGACATAAAACGGCTTTGGTTTGAATTAGTACTTTCGGCTCGAGATATCAACAAGACGTTTCACAAGGCTTTTAGTCGTGCGTTACTCTTATTTAGAGTAACGCAAGCAAGAGCATAAAGCCCGACAGGCTATTGTTTTCAAGTAGGGAACAGAGCTCCCGAACAGATGCCTGCACACAGGCACGATGCCGTCAGAAGAATCAAAGCGCTGCAATGCCCAATTCGTGGATGGTGAACTAATTCCATGTGCTGTTTACAAAATGGCGCAAGAGGAATCGATTCAAGCATCTCGTCCTCAGGGCCTCTGTTTCTTTCAGACCCAGGGAACCCAAGTATTAACCATTGTATATATATTTTTCTTTTATACATTTTCAATTTCGTTTTTGTATTAAAAAAAAGTAAAAAGTAAAAAAATATCTTACTTGAATTTCATCAATTTGGATGATTTTAATAAAACCGTAGATTTCGTCGTTTGGCTTGTCATCATAATAATAAAGATTATTATTATTCCGGGTCTTAATTGAAACCCATCAAGACCCGGAATAGACCTGTGGTAAGAGATCGCGGGCGCAGCCGTAATTTAGTTCCCAGACCCTTTCGGCCGTGCTAACGACAGCGCCATTTTCGCCCCCTAAGTATAACTCGTTCTTGTCCTTCGGACATCCACGAGTTAAAAATGATACCCTCTATTTTGTCAACCTCTCTGGACCAGCTCACTGAAGTAATATAATAATCTCTCCTCACCTCCCACCCGAGCCATGGGCGCTACTCCTGCGGTACAAACACTATTATTGAACTGAGCCGCCACTTCCCCTGCACAGCGGGTTCCGTGTCGATTCTCGTTGTTCCACGTGGGTCTTGGTAGTGGATTATCATCGTGAGAATTAAAATCCCAGCTCGCTAAAGAATCCTGTAAAACAAAAGGGTTGTATGTGTTACCATAGCAACAATTAACATACCTAAGATTAAAGTCATAACTAATGTAAATCATCTGTAAGCAAAATGACCATGGTCGTGGGATAATTTTAATATAAATCCCGCTATAATAATTCCATAATGTTACGGGACACCAAAGGCATTCACGCCAATGAGCCACGAAAAAGACCATGAAAAAAACAATGCTGTCTGAAACATTAAGAAGTACCAAAGATACATGTAAGATACATCAGCTATCCTAACCACAATGTCAACCTATTTAGACTGGGCTTTTTGGGGCTTATGTAATTCACGAATGCCTAGAGATATTAAAGTGTACATGAAACGAAATCAGTTTTACATAATTTTCCTATTATATATAAAGGATGAGAAAAAAAAAGCAGCGCATCCCCGGATCCTTAAGGATGCTGGTCTCCCCGAAGAACTAACGTAGAACTAACGGAGTTATAAGTGCCGCACAACTCAGCACATAATTTTCCTACTTACATAGTTTTGACGGAGATCGCTATGCGTGTATTCAATTCCTGTGACGTAGAAACAGCAAACGATTAGCATCATTTAGAACCAATAACACCTGTTAAAAATAGTCCGTATCTGACCCCCTGAAGTTCATAGGTGGTCTTGCTCTGACGTGAATTAAGGGCAGGAATTGGGAGGGTAAACAGAGTACAATACAATTACACAGAAATAATTACACGTGTAATTACAGGAGATAAAAAAGTAATTAATACTAGAATAATCATAGCGGAGCTCCAGCGCGGGCCGAAGGCCCGCGCAAGCGGAGCACCATACCTAAGGGAAAAACGTATACCATCGAGTTGATTTTTGAACGTCACGGGCATTTTGGATCATTTTGATGACGTCCTTGATGGCGTGAGGGAACGTGACTTTGGTGTAGAGTTCCTCTGATGGTCTTTGAAAGTTTGTCCAAGTTTGGCTTCTAGAGAAGCTTCCCTTCGGGAGATATGATTTTTTCTTTATTTTTCTGGTATTAAACCTATAGTGTCCGCCGTCCGTCCGTCCGTCCGCCGTCCGTGTACACATGGGAACCCTGTGGTATGCAAAGAAAAAATTATATCTCCTCAAGGGAACATGCTAAGACAGCCATACTTGGGATATTTTGTCTATGCCACAAGGGGGGTGCTGTAGCACGGTCACGTGATGTGACGTCATCGATGACGTCATCTATGCTTGAAAAATGAATATCTCGTGAAGAGAAGACTCTAAAACAACCAAACTTGGGTAGTGTGGTCTAGGTCACCAGATGAGCGAAATGAAGTGGTCACGTGATGTGACGTCATAGATGACGTCTTCTATGCTTGAAAAATGAATATCTCGTGAAGAGAAGACTCTAAAACAACCAAACTTGGGTAGTGTGGTCTTGGTCACCAGATGAGCAAAATGAAGTGGTCACGTGATGTGACGTCATCGATGACGTCATCTATGCTTGAAAAAAATAATATCTCGTGAAGGGAAAACTCTAAAAGAACCAAACTTGGGTAGTGTGGTCTAGGCCACCATATGATCGAAATGAAGTGGTCACGTGATGTGACGTCATCGATGACGTCATCTATGCTTGAAAAATGAATATCTCGTGAAGAGAAGACTCTAAAGCAACCAAACTTGGGCAGTGTGGTCTTGGTCACCAGATGAGCGAAATGAAGTGGTCACGTGATGTGACGTCACCGATGACGTCATCTATGCTTGAAAAATGAATATCTCGTCAAGAGAAGACTCTAGAACAACCAAACTTGGGTAGTGTGGTCTAGGTCACCAGATGAGCAAAATGAAGTGGTCACGTGATGTGACGTCATCGATGACGTCATCTATGCTTGAAAAAATAATATCTCGTGAAGGGAAAACTCTAAAAGAACCAAACTTGGGTAGTGTAGTCTAGGCCACCAGATGAGCGAAATGAAGTGGTCACGTGATGTGACGTCACCGATGACGTCATCTATGCATGAAAAATGAATATCTCGTCAAGAGAAGACTCTAGAACAACCAAACTTGGGTAGTGTGGTCTAGGTCACCAGATGATCGAAATGAAGTGGTCAGGTGATATGACGTCATCGATGACGTCATCTATGCTTGAAAAATTAATATCTCGTGAAGACTCTAAAGCAACCATATAAACCATGTACACATGGGAATCCCTTTCATTCACATAGAAAATTTTATAACCAGGAGCTCCGCTTTTAGCCAGTGGCTAAATCTATGTATTAGATCACTAAATTGCGGTCGAAGCGAGTGTATCATGTATCATGACGAAAATGTACAGAGATTTCACGGGCAACTCCAGAGCCTATAACTGGTGAAAATGTGGTTACAACTAGACCTGTTTTATTTCAATATAAAAACATCGAATGTCGGAATACCTGGAGTGATTAATTGTAGCGAGACCAAAAAGGCCAACACCCAAATAACTGGGAATTGTTAGCGAGTTCCAAAGGCCCTAACCGGGTAATATTCTGAGGTAGTGAGATCCGAAGGCCATCTTGCCGAATAAAAACTGTGATATGAAGTTCGCTTTCTTCTATTCGTCGTATCTGCGTCGCGATCGACTGCAAAATTGAAATTCTCTGTAAAACCGGCGGAGTTTGTGTTTACAACGAAATGGAACACTGCTGGTTGAGCCTGCAATATTGTAGCCGTTTTCTTTTCGTGTGACATGCGCTAGTTACCATATCTCTCCCTGTCCGTATCAGATCGAGGCTATTTTAATTACCATTCCACCTCCGTTCGTGAGATCGAGGCAGTGTCATTACCATTCCACCACGGCCGCTCTTGACATGAATACGAGGCAAAAATCACATAGCCAGTCCAAAATCTCTGAATCAAGCTGGCATCCAACCAAAGCCACGCGGGACTACTCGCGAATCACGGGATGCGACCCTGATCAGATTAGTATGCGGTCTTCGACCGCAACAAAAGGTAGGCATATTATGCCACCTAGAAATAACTGAAAAGCTAATCTGGCTAGGCGGCAGATCTATATAAAAAGTACATTAATTTTAGGGAAGCCGGCACAAATACAAAAGCAGACGGACAAAAAGCATGAACATATATATACATGGAAAAAAAGAGAAAATTAAAGTAAAGTTAAGTAAATACACTTAGGCAATCAGGAGCGAGACAAATTTAACAACCAACCAATCAGGGAACGAAGTAAGTACGATTGCGTTTAGTCGCTGTGTTTTCTTCGCATTCCTATTGGCTGACTTAAACAAAGGCTGAAGATCTTAACCAATAGGAACGCGTAGTACGTAGGCCTGATTTACTTTCGACAATGGATGATTCCAGCTATAACGCTGGGTAGGTGAGACATCTGTCGAACAAACTGCTAAAAAAAAGCGTGCGCAGCATTCTTGTAGTTGTGGGACATGGCTTGGGCATATCAAGGGCATTTCTGAATAAAGAAGAGCGCGCGCGCTTATAGCTGGAATCGTCCATTATCTGAAATCTGCGCTCTAATAGTTAACATACCGTCATCTAGAATGGATACCACCACCCTCTACCGAACACTCCTTCCTGCCAGACGGGTAGTATGTTGTGATCGTAGTTTCCAAATGGCCCACGACCTGAATTACGCTGTTGAAAAACAGGATGGATGAGCGAATAGTCAGAGGAGTATTAACTAGCCTTGCGAGGAGTACAATGACGATGTCGATGTTTTACAGCTAAAACTGTTGCATCGCGACCCACGTTTCGTTTATTTTGGATTTGACTTGGCTGTTCCGCCAATCAAACTATCTGAGCCAATGAAACTCTTGCCTGTTTCGCCTAGTGCAGTCAACTGGCTTCTCTCTGAACTGAAACCAGACAACGTCGCGACGGAAAACCAGGCGACTGCACTAGGCGAAACAGGGCAAGAATCTGACTGGCTCATAAGATTTGACAGGCGGAACAGCAAAGCCAAAAACAAATCGATGTTTTGAAAACGCGGGTCGCGATGCAACGATTTTAGCTGTAATGTCTCACTTAATTTCGTGTTCGAACACCGATTTACAGCGGCGTAGCCAAAAATTTCTGAAGGGGGGGGGGGGGGGGGCGGATAGTGAAAACATGGGACGAAAATGCTCAAATTTTCTCCAGCAAATACAGTAAATGTATGGGAAATTTCCGAGAAAGGGGAGGCCCGGGCCCCCTTGAACCCCCCTTGGCTACGCCCCTGATTTATATACTAGTTATACTTATATACTAGTTATACTTTAGTTATAATGTTTTCGAGTGGCATACTGCAGAATGTCCCACGCGTCACTTGTATGTATGCTAAGAAAAAACAAGTGGGATATTCTGCAGTATGCCACGAGAAATCATTGTATAACTATTTTATACCACGCTTAAGAAAATCAAAGCAACGTTTTACGTAAATCCATTTCCAGCCGACAGGTGTAGAAAGTACAATACAAATGTAACTCCAAAAAACATCTTGTGAATCAAGTCTTCAATTTATGTTAATGGGCCGAATTAAAACTGAAATACTGTACTGTGTCTGTCTTCCGATCTGGACTTGAATGTCAAGATGTTTTTCGGAGTTACATTCGTACTGTACGTTTCACGTAAATGCAGTGCACGATGATGGAAATGATAAAACGCCATTCCTGCATTCTGATTGGCTGTATTTTCTGTGGCGTGGTATAGAATGCGGTACACGCACATGAGATGTCGGGAGAACACGAGGAAAGATTGAAACTCACGAGGGCCTAGGCGAGTGAGGTTTAAGCTTTTCTAGAGTTCTCCCAGTATCCCAGTATCACATCGTAAACCATCCAAATCGATGCTCTGTTGCTTTTATATAAAAAATATTGATAAAAATAGTATCATTTTGTTTATTTACGTAAGAGCACAACTTTCTGACTTTATCGGAGCAATAGAGCACGCGTGATGCTGGGAGAGACACGAGAACGTTGTAAAATCACGAGCCGCAGGCACGCATAGCTGTGCTATAATGCTTTTATGATATAGCGGGGAAGAACCATTACTTTATCGGTGAAATAGAGCATAGATTTGGACCAATCAGAGCGCGCGTTATATCGTAGCTATATATATAACATAGGAAAGCACATCTCTAGGCCAATCAGAGCGCGCGTTCTATCGGCGCGATTTGATAAATGCCTCTCGAATAGTACGCTCCGATGCTCACAAGACAAAAGCTTCAAATCGAGGCTTTCTCCAAGTTGTAATACATTTACAGAAATTTCAGAAGAAAGCCTCGACTTGAGGTTATTGATTGTAGGCATTGGAGCGTAATTCGAACACGGCCTATTAGGCACAAGGTGACGATTGTTATAATAGACCAAATATGGTTGTCACCCAATTCAGACGTGACGATTCCTTTGGGTGGATACTTTGTTAGTTCTGCACATACACTTTGAGAAACATTTGACAATTGTAACTACCCAAAGGCATCATCACATGATCTGAATTGGGTGGCAACAATATGTAAACACCGTTAGCCGATTTGGTCTATTACAAACGCCTAAAACAGTCTACGTATTCTAGTAAAAATCGATTTGCAAGACTCTTTCTCTTATCCTGTTTTCTTGCAAGGATGACATGGCGTAGGCTCGGTATCCAGAGGTAGTGGGTGTCATTTCTAAGGCTCTTTTACGCACGCAAGCGCAAGACGCACGCTCAAGGCAAGTGTAAATCATAGCGACGCTAGTGCAAGCTTAAAATCAACATTAATATAGTTTGCTTGAGCAGGCGTTCGCTTGATTCACACTAGACGCAAGCACAAGGGGACGCAACGTCTCAAACAGCGACGGCCCTCAAATGAATGTCCCCAGAGCCTCCGCTGCGAGCAGACGAGCTGGGGAGCTCTTGGTACGAGCATGAGTGTAAACCACCAAGGGAAATGTATGAGTTTGATATCCTTGCGCTGGCGCTTGCATCTGCGCATGCGTTCTAGTGTAGACCAGCCCTAGCGAACGAAGCCTCCCCCACGAAACCCACCACGACTAGAAACCGAGCCTCAGCATGCTACGATGGAACATTACGCTACGTAGCATACGGCAATGACGATAACGTATGGACCGTATGCTCAGGCAGAGCAACCGAGAGCCGGACTCTTAGCCAATCAGAGCACCCGAAAAAACAATGGATCAATTTGAAAACAAAAGGAAACGGGGCGCAAAGGCTCCCGGTTGGTGATGGGCCTTTAAGGCATGGGTCTCGTCTTCTATATCAAAAATGTGAGGGGTTGTCAAAATGTTGTTTATGATTTATCTTGCTTCATGAAAAATTTTATATGTTTTACTTTACATAAAACGATGACATCACTCATCAGAGCTGACCTAGCATGTGTGACATTTAACCTTCTGGTGTCACGCAAGTATCCCCTCCGTCGTAATGTTTGGCTTAAAAGTCCGAGTTGAAAACCCCAGTGAAACTGAACACCTTTTAACTTTTAACGTGTCTAGTAGCAATGTCCTCACAACTGCATCTGGATAATTAGGACTTTAATAAACCCTGAGGAGTGGGAACTGCCTACGAAACAGGCCTGTAGGTCTAAACTTTGTGTTTATCCATTTTCTTTGAATAATTAGGACTTATGTATTCTTACTTAGAAATTAAAGAATTACTTACTCGACCCAGTCCCCTGAAAATATAATCGTGAATATTTCACGTATTTTAGATATATCTTCAAATGTCCAGATATGACAAGTTGTACATGTTCATGGCCTTAATCTAGTCATAAGAATGGGTTTAAAGAAAGTCTTAGATCATGATAGCACCCCCGCAATCGTTTTTAGGGGTATCCCCTGCGGTATCCCTGTGGTGTCCCCAAGAACGAGTGCGGTGAAGGCTAGGATCATGAGTGGTTTATACACTCATGTGTGTGTCCGGGTTAGGTCAAATGAATACAGTAGAAATAGCTCGACTATTTCTATAGCTCGACTGTTAGACTGAAGAAAGCAATGCCCTACTGGCTACACCATCCAGCATTCTCGCAGACAATTAAAGTAATGCTGCCATCTAAAATTAGAAAGCGCCGACTGAAAAATCTATGTTAACTACCGTGTAAAGGCGTCTTTGGGCCACAAAACTGCACCCCTAATGCAATACAGTGTGTTTTCCCCAGGGCATGTCTGCAAATCTCACGTATGGCTACCAGTCGATTCTAAAATGCTATAATTGGCCGCTATAGGCCTTTATCACGCTAATATTGATTAATAAGGGAGCATTCATAATTTATCTAGAGGGGGGCCTATGATGATTCCTAATTTTTTCTTTTCATTTGTTGAAGCCCCCCTGATGATCTCAGGGTTTTTTTCCTGACCCCCCTCAAGAGATGTCAATTAATCAAATGGAAAATGCGTAATACAAGGTCAAAATGCAGTACAATATATGTACAATGAATAACAGAGCAGTTCAACGTTTTCGTGATCCCCCCCCCCCGCCCCCTATTTGACCTAGTAGAAGTCAATTTACAGAAAAAGGGGATCGCATTTTATTTCGCTGCGCGCGAAGCGCGCCCGAATTTTGATAAACGCATTTCATCAAGCCTCAGAGAAAGTGTAGATGAACATTCCGTTTTTTTTTATAGTAAACAAATCCTGTAGGTTTTATTATTCATGCGCGCAATTGCGCGCCGAAATGGCGAAGATTGCTTGAATACTGCCTGAGATGCCGGGTTCCATTTCCTGATGTTTATTAGATATTATAACTCAATATGAACGTGATAAAGGCCTGTTGTGTAAAAGGATTATACCGCATTTAACTTGATTCCAACCATTGAGCATGACAGCGAATGACAAACGATTTATATAATGCGCAAATATTTCGCGTCTATACTCCACAGAATGAGAGTGAATCATTAGTTCAATGAAATGGTTACCGCTAATAATTGCTTCAAGAACACGATACTTGAAAATCAGTGTGTGTATGGCTATGTCATTATGGGGGGGGGGGGGGGGGATAACGTGTTTCCACTTGTGTACAGCTATTTCAAGAAACATTGAGAAGAGAACTCAAGCATATTCGCCCACACCGCGCCTAGAGTATGGATAGAGAACTAACGAAGCAATGCAAAAATGTGTACATATTTCAAAGCACACAAGTTCAGTATCTTATTCTCGATTCTCTCGCAGTTCTGCACGAATGATACCATACTCCCATTCTAGCTTTCGCTAATACCGGGAGGGTATCAAATGTGCTTTCTGATGTGAGACGGCGAGTGGGTGGGCAGGGGTGAGGCAACACCCAGTGGCCACTACCGACTTTGACAAGAACTATCGTTGATTTGACCTCTCGGTCAAGTTACATGCAAGTAGAAGTCGCAACTAGAAGTTCGCCAATCCCCATGCCATAGCTTTGTCAAAGGAGTCTTGTTTCGGCTATCCGTGTCACGCAAGTTTACTGTGTTTGAGCTGCCCAGCCCATGGGTAGCGGCAAATAACACGCGACGTCACTAACCGACAAGCCGCGCTACCAAAAGGATGGGACGAGGCTACCCATGCATCATAACTTGGGGGATCACAGTAAAAAACAGACAAACAAGTGTCACCCAAACTGGTGAATAATTTATCCCGTTGTCAGCAGACAATTTCCAGCTGTGAGCCGATACAGATGCGACATGAGCACTTTAACATACATTTTCTTATATAATGCTCTTTAAAAAATCATTCGAGTGATGCATGTTTTATTTTAGCGACCGCGACATTTGAATGTTTTCCACAACATGATGAATAACACTAGAATGGCTTTTCTTGTTGTACTATAAATGGCTGCAACAGCAAATACAATGCCCTTCTGGGCTTTTCAAAAGTGCCAATGATTGAAATGAGCAATGCTTTCTTTAAAAAATACGTTTTGAGTATTAATCAATGGCATTTGAAGATCACAAAAGGGCGATTTTATCAAGTAGGTAAGGAGTGAATTTTAAACACCTCCAAGGTACTATGGCAAGTGCGCTGTTGGGTAATCGTGCGTATAATAGAAAAAAACAATTCGACTGATATCAACTCAATAAATCCATCACTTACTATGAACCACTGCTTTTCGAATAGAGGGTCATTCAAGTTAGGATTATAGCCCCTTTTGACGCGCCGTTTGATTACTTGCTGCTCTGCAAATCGGACCTACAACGAACAAATAACCAAATAGAATTCAATCCGCGGTTTCGTCAAGGAGTCTAGATTTATATCGAGAAAGAATGTGGCAATCAGAGTTAAATGTGGTTACTAAGAAATCTCAACGATGCGTGACCATGAGGGTCCACAATAACATACGTAGGGTTCTTCTAAAAGCCTTTCTGTACTATCGTCTACGCTCCTCCGTGATCTCCTGGGATGATCGTCGTGTCGGAATACGTAAAATCCTTCAAGAGTCCCAAGCTGAAAGACAATAACTATAGTTAAAATATCACTCTGTGGGATTATATTGTCTACGGGTAAAAACAAGACAGATACTTACTGATTTTACTTATTATTATGACATGAATAATGAGAATAATGTACGGTGATTAACTTGTAAATTTGCCGTGGCTATTTAATATTTATACCTACCGGTCCTAGATTAGTAAAGCCGTGAGTCCTTGCTATTCTATCAGCTTCTTCTTTTCCTCCGTCGATCTGTAAGGCCCATGTATTTGAATACAACTTCTTATTTGAATCCGATATTGAGAAATGTATAGACGACACAAGAACGAGAATCAGTCCTAACGCAAAAAATGTCCGCATAATAATACGTCTCCAGAGTTGAAATCACTTGACAGCAACCACAAAGTAGAATAAATAAATGACTAATCTAGGGAGAAGAGTTAGCAATTCTAAGCTGATATCGTGAAGGAATACATTCACATGGAAGCTACGGTGACCCACGGCCTCACACATGAGAGTCACTGTGGAGTTGTTACGACTTGTTAACTTGTGACGTCACAGCCAGTTAGGCTTCCCTAAGAGCTAAAATGCTAATGAGATGTCGGGGTTATATTTGTCAACTTAGCAAAACTTCCGGGAGAACCTATGCTAAGGTATTTCTAAAACGGGCGGAGAACTTTAGGTATTTCAAAGTTTTATCTTTTTTATAATTCCTATCTTACAAATCAGGGTATTTTTCTAATGAATTCTGCGGATTGCGTTGCCAAGTAGCTTTCTGTTAGTTCAGCTTTATCGCTTCGCCTTTTGTTACCTCAGAAATTATTTCTTATATTGACTTTTGTTAAACCTGGGCAAATAGAAAACCTATAGCGAATGACTACATTGAGTTTCGCTAGCGACTGAGCGATGCAGATAATCAAAAACGGATCGTGTAAAGGAAATAGTAAAGGAAATGACATCACGTGAAACGGTCTCAATGCGCGGGAAGTCTGTCGCCTTAAATCGTTTTTCAAAATGATTTACTATTACTTGTGATGTGTCAAATTTACTGGTTGATACCCACAAGTGTCCCACGGGGTAGTTATGTAAATAACGGATAATAAATTCCTCGGTGCAAGCTGCATTTGTGGGTGTGATAAAATAAATTGAAAACTGAAACAAAAAAGTCATATGCATATTGCTGAAACGGTATTCCCCAAATGATGAAATGTGCTAGCACGTTGGTAAATCAGTAATTTTAGCATCCTGGTTGAATACACAGAGCTTTAAGGAAAACGATTTATTGGAAGTCTTTACAATTCTGATGCCAGACATTATAACATTTTGTTTAACTATTTTTAGGGGATCTGAGCGGAGATTACACCCCTTGCCTGATCCCACAAAAACCACATCTAAAATGACAAGGAGGTACAGATCATTTTAAAAAGGTTGGCTTGTTACTCGCAAAACAACAGGTTAAAAAACAAGAGAATAAAAAAAACCGACCTAACGATCAGTCAATATCAGCGGGGTATCTCGAAAGACTGTAACCTCAAAAGACATGACAAGCGAATCTGCAAAAACAACGAGGGTTTAGCCACTAGAATGTTCCGTAACATATACACTTTATAGTCTGAAGACCATCTGTTTGGAGCACGTTTCACACGTCCTCACTAGTGACCTATTTTTCGCTATAGACACGTACAATTCTAGAACTAATTAACCAAATCCAGCCCTGGCGTTTAGGGCAGAGATATTTAGATTGTACGAATTAGGGGACGGTCAATTTCGTGCGCCGTTTGATGAGGCATAAAAGTGGAGCCTAGCCGGAACTCTAACGCTGATAAACTGACACTAACACTATCCCACCCTTAGGCCATGTTAACTGCTACGCCCCCACAACCACGTGACTGAGGTCCATGCGCAGTAAACTCATGACCTGCGCGACAGAGCTTGATCACCAAGTGCAAGGTTCGTATTTTTATAAGCACCACAAACTGGGAAAAGGCCACACGCGACATGAATACACGTGTTCACCGTGCCCTTCTCCCAAAACCCCAAACTATTATATAAACTCGCACGGTAAGACAAGCGCGGGTGGTCATACATGCGAGTATTCGATTTCGACCTTTCAAGGAAAACTAACAACCTTTCAACCAGATTTCTTGATCTAATTTAGCCAATTGGAACGATATTTGTTGCATCGCCTAGAGTTCCAGTCTCCTCAGAAAATCTTGCCTTATGTCAATTGTAAACTGGTTTTGACTTGTACAATGATTAAATTTAGTCTTTGCTTCCCAAAACTGCAAAACTCTTCGGGTCTCTCCGATTAGACCTTGGGACGTTTCGTTTTGACAAACAATCCTTGCGCGCCGTGAGGCGAGATTGAAGTTGGTGCCCGAAAGACACACTCCAGAGAGTAACACTTTAACACTGGTACAGTTTCATTCAACCTGTGGAGACTGAGTGAATACACCAAATCGGCTGAGTGAATACAACAAATCGGCTAACGGTGTTTGCATCTTGTTGCCACCCAAGTTCATGCGATGATTCATTTGGTGGATACTTTTGTTAGTTCTGCACATACACTCGTGCACTCGGTCGAGCGAGAAAAAAATGACAATTGTAACCACCCAAAGGAATAATCACATGAACTGGAGTGGTAGCAACAAGACGTAAACACCGTTAGCCGATTTGGTATATATATATGGCACCGGTAGCAGTCTCACATCCACCCTGTTCCAACTAACTTGCATTGACTCTGATTCACACATGCACGATAGCCGTAGACGGACTCTTCTCCGACCGCTGTACACGCGTTAATCATAAACAAGTTGTAAAATGCTGTGCAGTTTAATTTTGCTTAGACTTTCCAAGAATCGACCTCTCAGTCTTTGGAAGGCCAATTTAAAAATAGAACAGCAGTGAAATGTTTCACATGCCACTGTCTGACTCTCTCCAGTGTAAAGTGTCTCCCCTAGAGTGTCCCAGTCCACTAACAGGATTGTCTCAGACAGGAATCCCGCGCCTACCCCACACAATGAGAGAGCTGCAGTCCCGCCCTTATTAGTATTGGGGGATGGATGAGACTTCGACAATAACAAGATTATAGCAACATTTTACGTGTATTTCTCTTTTTCATATTTTTGTAATCACCGAATACATAATTCTCAATTAATAAGCAACCTAACAAGCTGCTAAATTCTATAGTACTAAACGCATTAAATATCTGCTTTTGTAGAAAATATGTAATTGAATGGACGATATAATATGTTACAAAGAAATTTCCAAATTGACAACATTGTTAAAAACCTTGGGGTTACCCAAGTAAATGCTTTCCTTTCTGTTTCGACAGTCAAGAACCTCGCCACCCCTACAACAATGATACAACGCCAACAAGATAGATAAAAGATAGAAAGAAATCAAATCTGGAGCATTTGGCTCAAAACCGTAGAGCGCAATTCAGATGAGTGTCCAAAACTAAACGAAACGTAATAAAACACTTAGCCAATCAGAAGCGAAGCCCATTCAACAACAAACCAATCAGAGGTACGAAACCCATTCAACAAGAAACCATTAGGGTACGAAACCCATTCAATAGAACAAGAAACCATCAGGGTACGAAACCCATTCAACAACAAACCAATCAGGGTACGAAACCCATTCAACAACAAACCAATCAGAAACGAAACCCATTCAACAACAAACCAATCAGGGTACGAAGTAAGTACGACTTGCATTTAGTCGTCACCCAAGGAAACCAGAGATCCTGTGTGTTTGGTTTTACTTCGCGTTGATTGGCTGACTAATCAAAGACCCGACCTTGACCAATAGCAACTTAAACTTGACCGCGCACTAAAACCAAGTCTTATTTACTTCGACATTGATCTGAAATCCGTTCTATACTTAAACATGAATGTCAATCAAAATTATTGCAAGAACGGGAACTTACTTTTAGAAATGGGAAGGAAAATTTGAAAAGGGAAAATTAATTATTTCCCAGATGTAAGCTATTTGCTTGTTATACATCTGGTAAAAAAATTTACTTGAAGCAAGAAAATCTGATATGTCACTGTTGTAGTCAAATAACATAATAATTTTGTATGGAGTGGGAGTCAAGACTGCGTAAGGTTTACTACAAGTGTCTACAGATCTCCTGGGTAAACTCTGAGCAGCTCGCCTTTCCACCGAGATCCCAGTGATAAACTAAAAAGAAAGAAAAACATCACAAAATTACTGCGGTTTTTATTATTTGTGGAAACTTATTTGGAGGCGCCAACTGCTATATTGCGTTCTTAATCAATCAAACATCCGAACTTATTATTCAGCACATCGATGCACTGCCCAGATATGGTCATTGGAACACCAATATCTCTCTTCTGCACATGACATATATCCTGCGATATCCGTCATCTGGAGCGAAATTTGATATCTTTAGCTCGTAAAAAGTATGCAAAAGTAAATATTTTCTGGGATGCTTTGAGCTATCGATGTACTGAATAATAAAACCATTATCCTGCTCGATTATGCAGAATATCGTCTGATTTAGCCAACTCCGGACTGCGTCCCTCATCCTGCGTCCCTTTTTATTTTATCAGACGATATTCTGTGCAATCTCGCAGGATAATGGTTAAATGTATGCATGAATATATTATTTTGCAATGCAGGCCAATTTCAACTACTTAAAGAAAAATAAGTTTACAATGAAGGTTACGGACTAACCTTTCCATCACTAATGGTGTGTAGTACTAACCTTTCCATCACTAATGGTGTGTAGTACTAACCTTTCCATCACTAATGGTATGTAGTACTAACCTTTCCATCACTAATGGTGTGTAGTACTAACCTTTCCATCACTAATGGTGTGTAGTACTAACCTTTCCATCACTAATGGTGTGTAGTACTAACCTTTCCATCACTAATGGTATGTAGTACTAACCTTTCCATCACTAATGGTGTGTAGTACTAACCTTTCCATCACTAATGGTCTGTAGTACTAACCTTTCCATCACTAATGGTCTGTAGTACAGCTTTCTCGACAGCATTCGCATGTGAGTTGAGGTTCATGTGCCGTAACATCATCACAGCACTTAGCATCAGGGCTGTTGGGTTCGCTTTGTCTTTACCTGCGATGTCTGGAGCTGTACCATGCACCTTAGGGTAGAAAAGATGCAGAAGCGCATTTTTACTTGGCAGTTCTGAGGGCAAGCTACCCAAGAGAATCAAAGGCACCGAGTGCCTCGGTGAAATCGTGGATACTGTTTATCCAAGTTTGGTCGTCTGGTGATGTTCCCTTCCCGATATTTCTAGTTGTGATGACGTCATCGATGACGTTATACCACGTGACCTTGGTGTTGCACCTCCCATGCTCGAAGATAACTTTACCAAGTTTGGTCACCTAGCGATTCTCCGTTCTCGGATGTCAATTTTTTCTATTTTTGATGGCATTATCGATGACGTCATGTCACGTGACCATGGTGTTGGACCCCTTTGCCACGAATATAACTTTATCCAAGTTTGGTCACCTAGCGATGTTCCCTTCTCGAGATATTAATTTTTCTAGTTTTGATGACGTCATCGATGACGTAATTTCATGTGACAATTTAGTCCAATACACTTACCGACTCAAATATGGCAACGTTATCAGCTCCAATGTTTCCACTTGGCGTGACTCCAAGGCCTCCCACCAAACCAGCACACAAATCACTAAAAACATTCACAAAAAATAATGCAAAACTACCATGAGTTACCACTGTATTGCTATTTTCACCGAGGAATTTGCCGCGAAGATTAAACGTGCGAAGTTAAACATGCTTGTAACTCCCAAGGGTAATCAGTAGTTTATTTGCGAGCAGCCACGTCAGTCTTTCTTGCCTATATAAAGGATTTCTGACATGAATTCAGGGCTTTTCGACACATCTTCGAAACCGGTAAGTCCTAAAATCTTTTCGACCCTCCCACCTCCCCTTCGGCGACGTAGCATCATCATCATCATCATCATCAAGCTTTATTAAGAAACGGTATCACTTCATTGAACAATGCTCTTCCAGTGAGCCGCGTATAAAAACTATCTACTATCTACCTACCACTAAATACAAGATAACTTATTAAATACTACGATACTACCTACATCTACCGAATATATTTAAGAAAAACTACAGTTGATAGAAATTATCTTTAAAAGATTTAAAATTTGGCTGATTTCTTAAATCAGATGGAAGGCTATTCCACAAAACTGCTCCTCTATAGCTGAATGCTCGTTTACCAGCTTCAGTACGGGGTCTCGGAATAAAGATTTTATTTGAACTTCCTCTCAAATTATGAGAATGGACATCGGTTGTTGATTCAAACATTGTTGAAATCCCTTCCGGATAAAGACCGTTCATACACTTGTAAACACTCGCTGCGAGCAGTTTTGACCGCCTATGTTCAAGAGTTTCCCACCCGAGGTCCTGTAAAATATTGGCAGATCTAATATTGTAGTCTTCACATGAGGTTATTACACGCGCGGCTCTATTTTGTAGCTTTTGAAGCCTGTCACATTGACTTAGCCCCATGCACCCCCAGACTTCGCAGCAATATTCTAGGTAGGGCTCTATAAGGGCGTCATACATTTGATGGAGGGTTTGACGAGGCACGAGATGGCGGGCCCTTTTCAAGGCCCCAATACCTGCAGAGACCTTCTTACACAAGGAATCAGTATGGGTACGCCAGCTCAGTGTCTCAGTGTCCAGCACTCGCACCACTAGTCTCCTAGCTGCTCATTGCCTCGGCAAAATCGGTTTCCCATAACTTAACATCGCCGAGACAATGAGTGGCGGATTTATCGGTGAAAATGGTTTACTATGCAACCTCAAAATTCAATGTTGCGATGGGCGATTTTTAGCTGTCAATCAAACCAAAACGCTGGATTCAGCCTCTTCAGTGGGTCGAGAGTGTTTGCCAAATCAACCAATATGGTTATAAGCTATACTTTGGCTTCCTTGCCTCGAATGTTTAACTTTCTGGTTAAAGAAAATAAACAGTAAAGTTTTCTTGCGTAAAATCGCCAATCGCAACAGTGAATTTTGAGGTCGCGTAGCAATACATACGGTGGCAATGCCGTGTTGCTTAGTTACCTGAGGATATCACCATACAGGTTTGGCATCACGAGCACATCAAACTGACTTGGGTCTTTTACCATCTGAAGAAGTAGCATAGCCATGATGTGTTATACTTGTATGTGTATGTATGTCAGGTATGTAGCCTGCTAGCCGGCTCTCCAGTGACACAGGAATACCGCGCCAAAACATCAAATATCCGTAAAAACCCACTGGAGAGCCGGCTAGCAGGCTAAGTTGTACGAGTCATGATTTTACTTACATTTAAGCATGTTGTGTCCAGATACATTTCACTGTATTTTATACCCTTATTTTTTTCAGCTACTTCACGGCAACATTGGAGAAACAGACCATCAGAGCGACGCCTACAGAAAAGAAATTGATATCAATCATTTTTTAGGGTCCCAGGACAGACGATAGGCATCAACCCAGGTCATGCCTAGTCCATTCCCAGAACTCTCCATCGCGGCTCCGTTGTTTCCTGTGGTCCCTGGACTCTCCATCGCGGATCCGTTGTTACCTGTGGTCGCCGAAAGGAGAGTCCAGAAACCTTTGCATGCGCATGCGCTAGATCTGACCAAGAACTTGTTTTTGTTTGGGTTAGTGCGCATGATCCAAATATCGCTGTCGGATTGTTTGTTGAATTTTTGCTGGAGGGCCAAAATGGCGTCCTATCTTGATGAACACAATTCATGATATCAACAATCAATCTCTGACAGTGGTATTTGGATCATGCGCACTAACAAAAATAGTTCTTGGTCAGATCTAGCGCATGCAAAGGTTTCTGAACTCTCCTTTCGGACAACAACTGGACTAGGTCATGCCCTACTGCTTAGTTCAACTCTGGTACTGTACGTTTGGAAATTACCATCTCCTCAAGTTGGTCTCATGATAACCAGTGAGCAAGTAGCTAGTATGTCGAAAGTGCAGCTTACAAGTGTTTCACAATAAAAAGTTTAAAAAATTTGAGTGCAAAGAGTGAATTTTGCTTCATGTTTTTTTTAAACAGAACACATGTAGCAGTGGTATTTTTTTCAATGAGTATTTATAGCATCGACTGACCCAGAGGTCATACTGCGAGAAGAACAGTTGGTTCAGCCAAATGGCGACAGCCTCTCACTGCTGTGATCTAGAATTGTCTCCCAGCCAATTGTCTCCTGGACAGTGAATTTTCTGTTGTAGTTTGTGGTTGAAACTGGTTTATATTTTTCAGTTGTTGAAGTTTGCTCTATTCTGTTCACAGCTCTTTCATATGAGACAATAAACGAAATACTTTTTTGTCTCCACCACCCTCTGTCCTGTTTTAGGGGGATGAACACTGAGGACCTAATAAACCTTCTGGCATGATCACCCTGAGTGTCGGTGCTTATGGCGGATACTGGGCTGTCAGTGGTGCATTTGGGACCAAGCGTAATCCAGCTTATAAGCTGCACATCCTGGGAGTCGCCTCCAAAATCTACTGTACAGTTATTTACTATTATAATATATTATTTGAGCCGATTTCACATGACTGTTGAGATTTATTGTGTAATTGCGATTGCTTTGCGTTCTCATTGGCTACTCATTTTTCTCAGACAATCAAATTCTGCAGTAAATGCAGTTGTGTAATTACGTACTTAGAAATTGGTTCAACTTGTTATTAGCTGAGAAAAAAGCCATTCAGCAGCAAGTTGTGATTTGTATTGATTCTGATTGTCTAGTGATTGCTCAATTGCGATTGTTTTCGTCATGGTCATGTGAAATCCACTCTATTATTATTTAACAAATAGATCTCGTTTTGCGTGCGTGTAAACTGTAATAGATACAAAGATGACGTCAAATAATGTCATGAACAAAAAAGTATGCAACGAGAAACAGTCGAGTTGCGTGACTGTTGTTCATTACATTCTGTGATGTCTTCTGTGTATCTATTAAAAGTACAAACGCACAAAAAACGAGATCTATTTGTTATATACAACAACAAACAGGGATTTTTATCAACCGTGTATCTGCACTCTTATAGCAACATGGTCTTTGACCAATCAGAGCGTGTAATTTACTAGTGTAGTTGTATAATATTTAATTCCTCACATGATATTAGCCTTGTGTACAGCCACTACAGATGATCTATTGTTGGCCTTGGCGTAGGCAAATGCAAACTCAGCCACCCTCATGGAGGCATTACGAGTGATCAGCTTGATACTTTGGACTACTCCATCCACAATCTGAATCAATAAAGAATCAATAAGAATAATTATTATATGGCAATGATCCTATACGCACTCTGATTGGCTGTTACAAGGTCATGAAATCCCAGCATGACCTCACAGAAATGTATATATATACAGACTTCAATAAAACGAGAAAAGAAAGCTATATATAATAACAGGCTCAGTTGATACACCAAGGCCTTCGTGTGATATTTCCCGTAATGACCTCACCATCAGTTAGTAAGTAGTAATTCATAATAAACAGGTGTGGTAGTGATTCATCCTTAGAAATAAAATGCATAATATTCTTCATACATAGAAAGTCACAGCTTCACAGTCACTAGAGGCTGAATTTCCAAGTGCATGTCCAATTTCTGAGCCTAATACACAATTTCAATATATTACAATCAAAATCGCTGTTTCGTGCTGAGAATTTTGAAAACATTGTTTGATTTCTGGTTTTTCTGTTCTGCTAGTCAGGCCATCTGGGCCAATCAAGTACATGTCCTGCTTTGCCTACTGCAGTCAACTGGCTTTTCATTGTAAGTGTTGCGATGGAAAGCATTTAGATGGATTGACTGACAGAATAGTCAAAGAGGCCGAATATACCAATTAAAGTGAAAATTTAAAAAGCACAGTGCAAAACTGTCAAATTTAAACTTGGATCAAAGGGTTCAGAGAATACAACATTCATTCTTCTTTTAATGCTGATGGGAATCTTTTGTTCTATTTTCCGAGGCCTCAGACTTAGGTAAGAAAATTTAATATATATTGAAACTGGTCTATTGGTTTATGATACAAGCCTCATGGATTTTCTCCAATAAATTACCAAGGTTAACAACCAGGAGCATATGCAGGATTTTTCAAAGTTGCAGGCACAGCCTCGGGCATACACAGGATTTTGCAAATCTACAGGCCAAACTCATAAATGCAGTACAGTACTTGTACCAAAGCCACCCCAAAAATTTGCAGTTTGCAGTCCCATGCCTGCAGGTGCCTATGGGCTGCATACGCCACTCCTGACAACCATCCAGCAATATTATTTTGACTGATCCCTAGAAGAGGAAAGCAAACACATCCCCTAACAGGATTACTTCACTGGATACATATATATGTTATTTACCGGCTGGGAGGTCTGTATAGGGAAAACCTGTGACCGAGGGCTGGAACATGTTGACTGAGGCTACTGGAGGCCAAGGTCAACATTTTCTAGGCCGAGATCACAGTTTTCCCTATATGGACTGACATACATATAAAGCCAGTAAATAACATGTTATTTATTTCCAATTATTTATTTATTTATCCAATTATTTATTTATTTTTTCTATAACACAAGCATGCACAAATGGTTACTGTGACCTACTGTAGGTCAAAGATTGCCTGCCTGTGTGGCTCTAAGAATCAATCAGAATGCAGAATTTGTTACCATGCCCTCTAGGATAAAAAATAAAGTGGTTTAGCCAACAGCCAATTATGTGTTTCAAGTCCCAGTTTGTAGAGGTATGTAGTACATACCACATGTTCTATTCCACTGTATTCTCCTTCTGTGTTCTCTCTGATAGTCACCAGGTCTACATTGTTATAGGCCGTGGGGTAACCCTCTATGGATCGGCAGGGCCGTACATTGGCATACAGCTCAAATGTCCTAAATACAATACACAATTTTAGGCCTTTACACAGAGGAAAGTGATTTGCAGGATGAAAATATCTATTGGGAATTCCTGTAGTCACAGTGTTTGGGTTCATGAACTACCTAGCTTACATGACTATAAGGTATGGCTTCACCTTACAGGTGAACAAACATCTGTGTTGTGTCACAATTCATTGCATGAGGGTTGTTGATGTTTTAAGCTTAAAGAACAACCAATCTTGTACAATATTTTATTTACAGTGGAATTCACATTAAATAGATCACTTCCTGGTTTTAAAGAAAAAATGACCAACATTACTGAAATCAAATTCCATTCCTTAGATAGATAATTTGAAAATTGGTGTGCGGGATTTTGCTTATTCTGATTTTGATATGCAGTTTGGCAAAAGACAGATCCTTTCACTGGAATCTCAGTACAGTACATTTCTACTTACTTTCTTAGCGTAAGGTTAAGTGACACATGGCCCTTCCCTATTTTTGTTTCAAGTGGACCTACAGAACAAGCCAAAAACATTCATTAATAAGGTAGTGACCCATTTAAAACCATGCCATGACCTTATCAAGGGCCCGACATTGTGACAATATGGTCGCCGATGGCAACTGAATTTGGGGGATTGGCGACCAAAATTTTAAAGCTAGTCGCCAAATGGCACCCCATCTTTCTAAGTTCAGCTGAAATCGATGCTTATGTGGTGACTAAATATTGCGTTTTGGCGACTAATTTTTTTTGAATTGGTCGCCAATGGCACCTAGCGAAAAAAGTTAATGTAAATTTCCAGAAAAAATCCATACCCCCACCAAGGATGGAATTTGAAATTCCAGGGGGTGTCAAAGCCCAGGAAATTCCAGGGGGTGGCTGATGGGAAAAAAAGTTCCAGAGGGTCGTTTTACCTTCAGATTGTTGTTTCACTTTTGGCATTCAACATTCAAATGCTGCGCTTTGCAATGACAAAGAAGTTAATTCTCAAAACTGTCTAGAAACATGTGAAAAATCTTACAAGGCTGTATTTTAGACCACATTTCTTGTAAAAAAATGCCTTCATATAGTATGACGAGCGAACTCAAGATTGTTCATGTATCCGAGCCTGATTACCTATGGCACAGGGATACCAAAATCAATAGACTGCTAGCAAACCTTTAGCACGTGAAAAACCTTTCATAAGTTTTGTGGGGTTTATTAACGAAGCAAACGAGAAAACTCCCAAGTTGATCATGGGTTTGAATTTGTGCCTTCGGTGATGACGAGATGCCAAAATATAAACTCGAGTGGTAGTTCCAAACAGTTATTATTATTATTATTAAATTGTTCTTGTGTAAACAGTTTGTTTTCCAGTGGTCATTGAAATTGACAGTCAACTGCATTATTGCAATGTGATTTAATGTGCACATCTCCAAAGAAAGGAATAATTTTTTTGTAGGAAATGGAAAATGAAAAATACGCCTCAGGTTAATGAACTGCTAGCAGTCGCTTGTTTTGTGAACATCCACAAAGCAAGAAAAACCTCTGTCCACTAGCACACGAAAAACAAAGTTTACCGCAGGTTGAATTCGTGCCTGGCCTTCGTGCTTGGTAATCAACAAGAAAAGACGTTAAAGTATCAGTAAACTGTTTCACTGATTTCCTTTCCTACTGGTAGTAATAAAACACTCAATAATAGCTATGAGAGTACTATAAGTAACCTTTCTTTTTGTAAGCGCTTTCTTATGATAAACGAGCTTACACTTGGTCTCAGACTTGTTTTACTGTGGTATGCTCAGAAAGTGTATGAACAGTGACAGAGGGGGTTAAAATAAAAATAATAAGTTATCGAAACACGCTGCTTCAAACTGCATGGAAGCCAGTTTAAGAAAAAATAGTATATTTCCAGAGGGGGTAGGGGCTTTTTTTGCAAGCTCAGAAATTCCAGGGGTTAGGGGGGTCAAAAGTCACCCCCTGGATTGGAACTTCCAGGGGGTGGGGGAGGTCTCTAAACAAATTCCCTCCGTGGTGGGGGTATGGATCATATGGGCCTGTTACCATTGCCAACAGAATTTATTGGACAGAAGCAAATCTAATTTGAATAAATTCAACATCTGTGGATTACCTTTGTCATCATGTACAAAAAGTAAGAGAGCATCTGCTTGATATCAGAAAGGCTGGGGCGACACAAGGCAATAAGCTATTCCAACATTGTTTGACATACCTGGTAGCTTTTTGCTATCAGATACTATTTCTACCTTATCATACGACTGTGATGTCATTTTACCAATATAAGGTCAAAATTGAGTGCAGATATGGAGCCATATTACACAGCAAAAGCTGAAAGAAGTATGGTAGCCTCTGTTGGCAGGGAATCAATAGACTTGCCTTTGAGTCCTATCTTGTTCTTGTTCATGGAGTTGATAGCAGCAGGTGGGATGGTTGTACTACCATCAGGTAGGATAATAGGCGCCACACTCACCTCCTCCCACTCTACAGGAACCTGTCACCAGCATTATTTATCATATACCATATATTATAGTGTCAAAGTTCACTTTTTCTAGTATCTCATTGGTCGAGATGCATGTGAAGAAATCGACTGTTTCCCATGTGACAACTGGGAGGGCAACAGTATGTTTTATTGACCGGTAATAACAAAACCGGAAGTCATGTGACTGAAAAAATATAAAAACCGGAAACCAAAATCCATCACATTTGCGTGCGCTTTTGCACAATTCATTCACTTCAAAACTCTTCTTTATTTCTCTCTTTTTGTTTTGTTTCCTTGACACTTGGTTTGATAATAAAGCACTTATTTACTGGAACTTCAGGAAAGCAGTATGTTTTGTGGTCCCTCGACCGCTGATGTTTCGGTACCACAAAACATACTGTTTCCCTCAGTCCCAGTAAATAAGTGTTACCTAATTATAACAATATAGTTGATGTCCACAGGCGTAAATATGTTTTGGGCCCAACTGATACCTAACTGGGAAAGTCAAACCAACCAGAATTTCTTGCTAAGGAAAGTGTCCCTGAGGCCCATTTGCCAGCTATTTTTGGTATAAAATAAATGGAAAATTGCATGGAAACTTAATAAGGTCAAATTATATGTGAAAACAGCTAAAAAATTATTGTAAATTGTGCGGTAATTTTGCAGGCTTGATTCCATCCACTGGTGGTGTGACACAATGGCTGGAAATTGAGCATCACAATTTTGCCAAAATTGATGCATATACCCATTATCACATCTTGTCAAAACTCTGAAAATATTATCTGTTTCCGTTTTTGGGCAGGCCAACTCTGTTTTTTTACTAGTGCCCACAAAGTCGGCAAATACATCTCTTTTTAAAGGCCGGGGATTGGCATTCCTGAAATGGATAAAAAATGCATTGATTGTACCTGGGCTGCAGCAAAGACCTTCTTGACTGAATTGGATATCTCTGGACCTATTCCATCACCAGGAATTAATGTAACAGTTCTCATCTGAAAGAACAGAACCGCAAGAAGAAGTTGTTACTGAATATTAAGCTTATTGAGTCTCCTTCAAAAAAACAAGAACTCGTTCAGAACGTACCTCGGAGGAATAACAGCGCCTTTGTAGTTTCACGATCCCTCTCGCCTAAATAATTGCAAAATATTGCACGTGTGTAATTGTCACTTTCCTGAAAATGAAAATCTGAATGGAAACGACATCGCCCTGTCAAGGCTCCCTGCTAGCAGAGACCACTTCTGGCTTGGTCTGTGTTTTGAAGTACTTTCTGTGTAGAGAAGTACTTCAGAAGTACTTGCGTAGAGAAGTACACAAGAAAACAAAAAGGCAAAAGCAAATGCAGTGAGCTCAAATGCTTAAGTTTAACTGCTCGCAGGGAAGTCGAGGTCAAAAACTAGGGGTTGTGCAAATATGAATCACAAACACCATTCTTGCTCCATTTTTTCAATAAAGCTGAGGAAACTTACCATGTCTCTTAGATGAGAACTTGTTATTGAAGAGAATGCGAGTTTTTTGGGGACATTTCTGGTCCCATTTTGCTGTAAATGATGAGCAACCAACCCGGCAACCCGCCTCACAGTGGCCGCCATCTTGTCCTGAAACCGGCATTGGGCACCAGTCTCCTCAGTGGAAAACGCACAGGGCGCCCAAGATGCGTTTACGGCACACATGCAGGCGACATCGCAGGAGACTCTAGATCTCGTTACCAGTTCATTCTTTGTTTATATCGGGGTCCATACACAAACCATTTTACCTATAAACTGCCTATAAGACTGATGCTGCCTATAAGATGTGTTTTTAAGATATCTGATCTGAAACGTTTTTTCCCTGTGAAAAATAAAACCAACCATAACAAAAACTGACCAGAGTTGTCATTTTTTTTACTCTTGCGAAAAGTTGACCTTCATGGTAAACATTCCTTGAAAAGTAACGCATGACTTTTTGGGTGGCAGAAAATTCGATTGGCTTTAGAAAAATTCGCAAAGAAGTTGTGGTGCATCTAAATGTCGGTTCATAATGTAAGGGGACTCGCTTCGACTATTGTCATGGTGTACATTGGTGGCGGTGTGTTAGGGAGCGTTCATTATTTTAAATAATAGTGGCAGGGAGGGGGTCGATGATTTGAAGGAGGGGTTATTGATTTTTGGTAGGCGCCCAAGGAGGGGTTATGAAATATCCAGACTGAAAAAAGAGGGATCATGGAAAGTAAAGATCATTCTTTATTGTATAAACAACGATTTTCTTTTTTAAAGTCAGAGAGATTTTGTTTAGTTTTAGACACTCCTATATAGTGAAAATCGGCTCCGCCATGTGGTAGCCAGGGGTGGACCAGATGCTCAATTTAAAGTGCTATTATATGAAAGGAGGGGTTATCAGATTTTGTGCAACAGTAGAGGAGGGGTCACAAAAAGCCACCACCTGGAGAAGAGGGAGTTATGCAGCTCTTTGAAGCTACAAAATCAGCCACCCCCACCCTGCCTCTAAATAATGAACGCTCCCTTACAAAGACTAGCTAAAGCCGGGGAAATACGAGGCACAAAATCACTCAACTTGTCGCGCAACATTGCTGTGTTGCAAGTCTAATGTTTGTTGCTCGTTTTCATCAAATTCACAACTTGTCGCGCAACATTTTGTTTTGATGATCACACATGCGAGACCAAGGCGAAATTGGCCCTTAGTACTTCATTTCTATTGACCAACCAACTGAATCGTAGGCAAAATGTTGCGCGACAAGTTGTGTGTTTCATGAAACACGAGCAACAAAGCCAGAATTTGTGTCTCAAAGTAGACCCGCGTTCTACTTCGCGCAACAAGTTTTCACAACCTGCAACAAATGTTTTTGTTGCGCGACAAGTTGTGGCGCGAGATGAAAAACGCGCTACATTGATCATCAACTTGCAACGCAACAATGTTGCGCGACAAGTTGAGGGATTTTGTGCCTCGCATTTCCCCGGCTTAATACGTTATAAGCACGTTATAAGCATATTTTAATAATGATACGGTCGCTTTGGCCCACGGCTGCTATTGCATTGGATGTCTCTGTTGCAATCAAGTTATACATTTAGTTCATATTTATTTAGTTCATATCTACGTATATACTATGTATAATATTATTAAATCCTATAAAATATAATGGACAATACATTTTTTAACTTTTATCTATATGTTTTGTAATTGTTTTATGTTTAGTAGCGCATCCATTCGTCTCTTGGGGAGCATATCGGTGAGAATACTAGCGTAAATAATTTCACTCTGATTAAGCCTTCTCATCACATTTTTCAGCAAAATATATAAAATTTGGGCTGAAAAATGTATGACGTTTCGTGGCTCCTTCCACTTCATCACTGATGAAGTTTTATATATTTTATCTACATACCATAAGCGCTACACAGTCTATGCTATATATTAGCATTTTCCCTACACATTTTTGTTTTTCAGCAAGCTCTGGGAAGGAGGGCTGTTCCCCTTGCCTACCCCTTCACGCACGGTTGGCCATGAGACAATTTATCTTGCAATGCGATTGGTTAGCATATAAAGCCTTTAACCGCTGAAAAAATGGCAGCATTAATTCAAAACGTAACTGAAAGGATCTATTGAAAATAATATTCAATTTTCCATTTGAACTAAAACATTGCTACGTAGAGCCAGAATAACGTTTCAACATGGGGAAGCAGCTCATATTGAGCTAAACTAGTGAGCGTCGTGTAGCGAACGTACAGAGGACTAGTAGCGAACAGAGCTCAGTATGACGTCGGTCCACTATTGGTGTGCCAGAACTTCTGGGCTGAAGGTTCCCCCATCCATCATTGTGACGGGGCCATCAACGATAAGAAGCAAGTTTGTAATCAACTCCCTAGAGCAGATTTCAGATGACAATCGTGAAAGTTAACGCAATTGTGTAATCACTAGCCAATCAGAAACGAGAGTAATTACAACTTGCTGTTGAATGGTCTCCATACCAGCCAATCCGGAGCCGAACCAATTCAGGATTACTTAAAATTGTCACACAATTGCTCTCGAATTTTATTGGCTATTAATTTCTTGAGAAACAGGTTTCACGCGCTCTGCAGGATTTACAGAATGACGAGGAAGATGACGACGACAGTAACACCATAGAGAGAGGCTGGACGAAGATCAAACAGGTTGGGGAAGCACGGTTGGTCCAGCGTTACGGCGTTGGGTCTCTCACCGCTATGGTCCCGGGACAGAGGAAATTTTCTTTCTGTTCGGGTCTCGGTCGAAATTGGTTCATATTGTGAGTTGAACGTTGTTCTACTGTGTTTCACGTCTTTCGGATGAGACAATAAACCGAGGTCCCGTCTCGCCTTCCTACCCTTCCCAGTTTCAGGGGGGACGTTAAAGAACCACTGGGGACGTAATAAACCCTCTGGCAGTGACCACCCTCAGTGTCTGTGCTTATGACCGCTTGGCTGCTGAGTGGCGCCGTTGAGACTCCAGCGTAATTCAGCTTACGAGCTGCAAGTTCTGGGGAGTCGGTCGCTATATTATTATTATTATTAGGTATAGGTCAAATCTTGTGAGAGATTGTTGGAAGGAAGAAGTGTCATAACAAACCTTGGATAACATCAGAAACGTTGAAGAAGATAGAAGAGAGGAAGGAGAAGAAACGCACGCTTAATGTAAGTCGCACAAGAGCAGGGAAATCCCTGGCTGAACAACAATATTGGGAGTGCCATAAAGAAGTTCAGCAAAAGTTGTGTCCGACAGGACAAGAGGAGATACATCGAATATCTTGCCAATCATGCACAGGAGGCAGCTACACAAAGAGACATGAAGGGAGCTCTACGACACCATCAAGAAACTGGCTGGTAAGTACAAACAGGATAGCGGGCCAGTGCGAGACAAGAACGGAAATATGCTGACGAATAAGGAGGAACAGCTCAAAAGATGGGCAGAACATTTTGAGGATTTACTAAACAGACCCGGAAGAAGAAGAAGATCGAAGAAGAAGAAGAAGAAGACCCGGTACTAAAGATACAGAAAAGATATCACCAGCGGAAAGCCCACTCCCGGTAAACTGTGATACACCAACTAGAGAGGAAGTGCGAAGGGGCCATCCCAGCGCTGTTAAAATGGGAAGGCAGCTGGCCCAGATGAAATCCCAAGAGAAGCTTTGAAAGTCGCCCCAGATATATCATCACGAATGTAGAGGCAAACTATCGAAAGAAGTTGGGAGGAGAAGAGACAGTCCCCAGATCAATGGAGGGAAGGTTATCTTGTTAAGCTACCCAAGAAAGGCGACCAAAATGTGTGTGACAATCATAGAGGTATTATGTTAATATCAGTACCCTGTAAAGTACTAAACAGGATAAATTTGGAGCGTTGGAAAAATGCGGTAGATAAGAAACTGAGAGAACATCAAGCAGGATTTAGGCAGGAGAGGTCATGCATCGACCAAATAGCAACACTCAGAATTCAGTATAATCGAGCCGGTCTCTGTAGTGGAATTCATCTTTGTATGTTTATTGACTTCCAGAAGGCTTTTGACAGCCTTGACAGAGAGACCTTGTGGAACTTAATGAAGCATGAAGTTCATCAGGCGTATTATTAAGAACGTGTACAATGGGATGCCCTGTAGGGTCATACATGAGGGTAACTTAACTGACAAGTTTCAAGTTAATACAGGCGTTCAGCAGGGTTGCTTATTATCCCCCTTCCTATTTTTTGCTAGCTGTGGATTGGATAATAAGGGAAAGCACAGAAGGAAGAAAAATGACATCCAGTGGACTATGTGGAATCAGCTCGACGACTTAGACTTCGCTGATCGACATCGCCCTACTAACACCAAACGGATGATGTGTGAGTGTGACCCACGATAGATTACACAACAGATTTTGGCTTGCTGTACGTGCTTTCCTCACGTCATTATTCGTCACAGGTTATCGCATCTATGTTTAGTTGCCACCTCTTATTGCCTTCGTTCCTCGGCTGCGCATGTGCCTCGGTGCTCTCGTTATACTTGCCATGTTGGATATCTGGAGGGTAACAACACTCTGATTAGCATCTACAGACATGCAGTTCATGTTGATCTATCTTCTAACACCGCGGGCCAACAACGAGACCCCCTCGATAAAATGTATTTAATATTGAATGCCACGTGATCTGAAATGGGAAAACATTACGCCTATTTAAACAATGTGAACGCCAAAACAAATAATAACGTACTAAAGTATATAAAATTAACCTAATCTGATAAGAAAGGTTGTTTTGGCCTTTTAATTGATATACACAATGCACAGGCTACTCATAATTCAAAGGAAATCAAATAGCTGCCACAAAGACGGTGCTGCCACAAAAAGGTACCCTCATAGCGCTCGTATGCATCGTATCACGCAGCTTTCATATAAAGCGGATCTCATATGACTAAACTGAAACCAATTGAAGCCAATTACAAGTGATTACACTGCCAATTCTGATAAGCACGTAATTGAAATTTCTCACGACAGTCATCTCAAATCCGCTTGATGCACTGGTTTAGTGGTACATCATTGCTTACTTTTTTTCTCTATCAACAAAATGACTGCAGTTGCCTGAATCCACTTGCTCCAACCCTGCACTCAGTGGCGTTGATTCATGAGTCTCCGCATCCTTGTGCTCTATACGATTTTCTGCAGTTTGTTGCTTAGCCGTACGACAGCCCGTACGACAGCACAAAACAAAGACAAGCCAAGCAATGAAGAATGCTCCAAACAAGAGCGATGCCACGACAATCGCAGTAGTCGTGTGATTCGCCATTGAACTAAAATACTATTGACATTTGCTGGATTTACAAAGGACTTGAAATATTATTCAGGTTTGAAGCTTTGCGTGAATGAAACTATTATCAAGTTATCAAAAATAACTTCTTTAAAAGAAACGGTGCGTAACAATTGGATATGCATTATGATCACAGAGTAAAGAAGACAGCAGACTTTTTTTCCATAAGTACATAACTATATCAATTTATTTCTGATCTAGGCCGAGGGGTGTATGCCGGCGGTCAAAATGAATGAGCAAGAACCCCTTTCTTTTTGGCAAGCAGGTCTCACATTAAAAATTACGTTTGATGGGATAGATAGACACAATGTGAAATCTTGTAGTCACTGATGCAACACCCTGTCTTATTAACTGAGATCAGAATAAAGCCATATTGGGTCCTCTACTGTTTGTCAACATAGATACGTATTGTCGCCCATGTATAATTCAACCTCAGCCCTTTCAAGAATGTATGTTTTGCCATGAAAACCACAGGCTTACCATTCAAACAGAAGGCTGATATGATATTCTAGTCCGGTTAGTAAAATATTTCATTGATAGCGATAATGAGCTCCACCGCCAACTTACTAGTGGTCGGATAGTAAAAAGAAGTAGTAACTTATTCCTTATACAGGAGGGTCATGCAAAAGTTTTCAGTGGCGTTCCATAGCGAAATCAATCGAGAACGAAGTACCATTGAAAATTCGAGAAAATGTTTGCATTGGCCATCTAGTGCAATCCGCGTGGCAAATGGCACAGTTCCATTGTTGATAACAGTATAGTCCTGAGAATAGGTTACAGTGACAAAAGTATAAAACTTTAGCAAGATCATTGTTTGCTCAGACCCACAGATTGCCTCGTTTCGCTTTGTATCTTCCACGGATTCATCTTGGTTTGCATTCCCGTTATCCTTGTCTAAAAGTCCGCCAGAGACATTGCTTTCCTTGGGTTTCTTGTCCTTAGGTTCTCTACACACGCAGCAAAGAAGCGAGAAAAACCATACAAGAACAAACACGGTGAAGAGAACCGAACCTGTAGCGATGGCAGCCACTTTGTCGACCATTTTTTCGATAACTCAAACTTTCCGAAAATGGCAAGAATACTCAGCAAACTTTGCAGATTTCGAGCACCTGCAGCACAACAAGGACTACATAACAGTACTGGCAAACAATATCCCATGTCAAGTGTTGCAGTCCGCACCCCACTTAGTTATTTAGATTTTAACATTTATAAGAGAGCAGTTCAATGCCCGAGACAGACCGATTAGCCGTATTCATACTAGAGACGGAAAACGCGTCTGAGACGAGTTTCTCGTCAGAAAAAGGTCCTGCTTTATGTCAATTCTGCTCAGAAACACTTGCTTGTCATCTGTCTAAACGCTTTCTCCTTCAAAAAAATTGTTTTCACGTGATCACAGAAGAACAGGGAACCATATTCAATGCGAGAAACTCGTCTCAGACGGGAAACTCGTCTCTAGTGTGAATACAGCTATTGTCAGTGAGCCGAAGGGCAGAATACAGGGCGTGCATGGATCATCTACAGTAATTGATCTATACGTCCGCAGTTTTTTTTTTCTTGAAATGACGACGTCATAGCCTTTGACAAATAAGACTCCTCACCGCTGCGGCTATTATATATCTACAAAACAACCTTAGACTAGCAATATTTAATTACAAGTAACGAAGTCTCCGCTAAAGTTATCCCAAATTTGCCACATTGTTCATCCCCGTGTCGCTCACCAACTATGCATTATACCACTACGCGACACTGCCACACATTGTGTCGTTCCTTCGTGAAAACGTTTATTTTCATAATCTAGCTGCAGATCGGCGTATTCAAAACTAAAAGAAGGTATTTCTTTATTTCTCAACCCATAACAGTGACCAAACTCTTATGATGGCTTCTGGGAAGTTGATGGCACTTCAACTTCGCGCCTCAGCAACTATGCCAAACGTGTCTTCGTCCCTAGAAGTAAAACTATCACCTGGTAGTTTCTCTTCAAATTTTGTAGCTTGAGATATGTCGTACCCGTAATATCCAGCGCTTGGTCCATATTTATCTTTGGAATCGCGACATTTACATACGATGATGGCCACCATCCAAAACACGAAAAAGAAAGAAAAGAGTAGCGAGCACACCACTATTGCCGTGGTCTTTTCGACCATTTTGGCTAGAGGTTTTGGCTGGAGCTTCAAGATCCTTCAAGGAAGGTAATACTAAGATTGTTCCGTGGCACTATGTGTATTGAATAGCGGACTAAAGGGACGTCACCCAAAATAGTGTCGTTGAACCATGAAAGCATGCTTCGATGGATCAGTTGTTAGGAAGGGATGAGTCAGAACTGATGCATGTAACAGAGCATATAAACAACTCGATTTGAACAGAACGCTACACACTCTCTTTTCATAAGGATGTCAATTTTCGTTTGAGGCTGGGCCAAAACCGATCTTATTAAAATGTTCACATTCCCTCAGATCGACTTGTTAGTGAATGGCTTCCAGTCATTGACAAAGACAAATTCACCTCGGAAGCTCGAAGCTTTTAAAAATACCTTCAAAAATGAGGATCTGTCTTCCAGGGCCAGCCGAAAATTGAGAATGATAAAGTGAGACAGATTCACACATCCGCCCTTAAGGTACTGTTCGTTAATTACGTCGTAGGGGGGGCTGGTGGTTTTATAGCGGGGGAGGGGGGGGGGGGGGGGTAAATTTTGCAGAACGTTGAAAAATTTGGGGGTAAATTTTTAGAACACGCGAAACTTTTGGGGGTGCATTTCAGTGTCATGCAAATTTTCAACAGACTAGGACTGAGATTGAGTGCAATTGCGTGAAACGCAGAGCACTGTATAAATCCGGAGTGTCCTAAGCCAACTAAAGCTTTCCTGCTAAAGGTTTCTGTCGAACTTCTCCTCTCTTTTCTTGCCAGTTAGAGCTTGTTCTACCGGTACATCCTCTTCAACAATAGTACTTAGTTTAGACGCCATTTGATGCTTACATTGTAGCTTAGTCATTAGCGCGCAGGGGGAGGGGGGTAAAACTTCAAATAGCCGTTTTTCGAAGTGGGTAGAAATTGAAACTACTTTTTTTGTACGCGGGTAAGTTTTCACAAAACCTACTAGCAGAAAAAAACACCAGCCCCCCCTGCGACGTAATTAACGAACAGTCCCTAAAAGCCTCTACGCAGCCGAAGCGAGCGACACACCTTGACCCGGAGTTTCTTCAACAGTTCCTCCAAGTTTGCAGGTTTTGAACCATATCCTTCTTAGTGATCGTGCTTGTAGTGAGTGGCCGATCCAGAATTTTTTTAAGTGGGGCTGCACAACATGAAAATGTTTAGTGTAAAATATCAACTCAAAAAGGGGTGCCACGGGTACCCCAATGCACCTGCCCTACATCCGCCACTGTTGTCCATATCCTAAAGTCAACGATACTAAATAACATAACAATAACAAACTTTGTTTAACTCGAATTTATAGAATAGCTTGTAACAGTTGATGTACAGCCATTACAGCTAATTTCTTCGAGTATTATACATAAACAACACATTTAAGAACCCCAACTGGCCGGGAGGCAAACCAGTCGGCTATGTACAAAGAATGGTCGATACTCCTCTTATCTTGTTACGAGACGAGGCACTATTCCCCCAAGGTGTCATCCAAGAACATTACGGAAGGCTGTGGCACAACCAGTTCAACATTTGATTCAACTTATGCAAATGTAAATCTAGTTTGACACATCCTATTCAACATTATTGAACGGATCGACTTGAAACTGGTTTGTCACACCCCGTACAACATGCACGTATACGTCACATCGACACCTATCAGCATCATCATCAATGAGATGTTATGATTTGACAGTTGGAAAGCAAATGGCCATCGCAATTAACTAGAGGCGCCAAACGATCGCTAACGCTTGTTTAAGTCTGGTTGGGAGGATACAATTGTACAATATCTTACTCACAATCAAAATGAACAATAGTAACCTCTCAAATGAATCATTACTGATCTGAATTGGGTGGCAACAAGACGTAAACACCATTACTGATTTTGACTATAAGAAGACCTAAAAAAAAAAGATTTCAGACCCCGTTCACACGAGACCGGTACAAAACAGGACCGGTACAATTCTGGTACGGTACCGCCTGTTCATACGGTACCGGTACAATTCTGGCACGTTTTGCAACAGTGTTCTCACGGCCTAGCCGCGCCAAAATCGGTCCGGTACCGCAGGTCCCGTGTGAACGCGCGTCGGTACCGTACCAGAATTGTACGGTCCGGTTTTGTACCGGTCTCGTGTGAACGGGGTCTCAGTCTTCCAATTGCCTGCAAACCGGCATATTTGAATAGTTATATATTCTCACTTGGTCCCATTGTGCTCTATATAAGATATGGGTAAGGAGACCTGGCGGAGCTAAAGATGACAATCTAGCAAGAGGGAGGGTAAGGAAAGTAGCTCCACCAAGCCTCGGAATGAGCACAATGAAACCCGAAATCAAAACAATACAGAGCAAAGAGGGAGGGAGGGCGGGTAACAAGAAAAGTAGCTCCATCAGGCCTCGAAATAAGCACAATGAAACCCGCCAACACAGCGTCCTCTACCAAGGACGCCATCTTGCGCCGAGGACTAAAGGCAACTGACAATTATGCTAATGAGTTGATATCCTATATAGGCACTGTTGGTCCCAAGTGAGAATAGTTATATATTCTCACTTGGTCCCATTGTGCTCTATATAAGATATGGGTAAGGAGACCTGGCTCCGCGGCCTGTATGACGAATACTGCAGGTCCTCCACTTACTAAAATCGACTCACTCCCAAACTCCGGGTATACCTCCGTGTAAGAACCATTCCCAGAGAACGCCATTGCGTTCATTTACTATTTCATCATGATTCGTTCTACTAAACAAAGGAGGCTTTGTGACGCAACTCGTGAACAATACACAGATTCTTACACGGAGGCAGAGCCCAAACTCCGAAAGATTTTGAAGCGCCGCTTTGCCGAAACTTTATAAATAATTTACCCTGACAAAATACCATTACAACCATGGAGATGAGGAGAGAGTGTGAGTCCAATGAAATAAACCTAATTATACCACACAAAAGGTGTACTTCTCCCCAAAACTCAGAAAAAGCATGCTCGAGGGAACGAGACGCTAAGAACTCTCGCGGATTCCGCCGGACCCTCGAGTATGCAGAAAAGAGACAAAAAATTCAACAAAGGAAATTTTGAACAATAATAACAAGAACGAGAAGTACACCAATACAGGTACATTAAGGTCAGAAACGATGAAAATTGTTTTCTAATCAATAGCAGAGGATCAAGTTAGCAAAGGTAACAAGTAAACAATTTCAGAAAAGACTTGAATGTACACGCGAGAAACCAAACCAGGATTTCAACAGCCAGCCGTCCGCAACCCCGGAATACCCCGTCCGAGGACAGAGCAATGAAGAGTATTAGATAACTCCTCCGGGAAGCCGAGGCAACTATTGAGAAACCTGAGTCAAGCAACCTAAATAAGGTGTGGCGAAAACAAAAGAAAACTAAACAAAAAAGGTAGCCTCGGCTACCCCGGAGAGCGAGAGAATGGAACAAAGCAATTCCTTGCAAAAGAGAACACCGAGCTATTAAATATCCATCTTCTGTTATATCACTATAACAACGATTGAAATAGCTCATTAAAATCGTATTTAAACGCGTTGACACCCTCAAATTAAGTGATGAATAGTCAAGACAAAAATTGAGGAAGATGATAAAATCTCTGAGCTTTTGCAAAATTGAATAAGCATGATGAGAATAAGGAACAATAACAAAATTCGCTTGGCTGAACTCATAACACATTCACCTTTCTTTGTGTATAATCAGAATGCAAGAATTACTTTCGGTATTGACTAAATACTTTTATTTTGCCTTTTCCAGATAATTAGAGCGGAACAAATTCGCTGGTGGCTGAACTAATTCGCCTGCCAAACTTTCATGTAAGAGAAATAATTTTAGAGCAGAACAAATTCGCTGGTGGCTGAACTAATTCGCCTGCCAAACTTTCATGTAAGAGAAATAATTTTAGAGCAGAACAAATTCGCTGGTGGCTGAACTAATTCGCCCGCCAAACTTTTATGTAAGAGAAATAATTTTAGAGCAGAACAAATTCGCTGGTGGCTGAACTAATTCGCCTGCCAAACTTTCATGTAAGAGAAATAATTTTAGAGCAGAACAAATTCGCTGGTGGCTGAACTAATTCGCCTGCCAAACTTTTATGTAAGAGAAATAATTTTAGAGCAGAACAAATTCGCTGGTGGCTGAACTAATTCGCCTGCCAAACTGTAGGTATCCCAGGTCCAACGCCTATTATATACCAAACGTAGCGGCAACAATTTGCCCAGGTCTAACGCCTATGCCGAACGTATCTGGTCAACATATGACTGTTAACATGCGAAACACAATCGTTAGATTCACCGCCTTCACTGTGAAATTCAAAGGCCAAACCAGACGCAAGTAAAACACTAAATGTTCCTACCGGGCGAGAAAACATCCGCAAGAATGAACACAGTTCAGCTTGGCCAAACTGAATAGACGACAATAATTCCAGGAGCAAAAGAACTTATGGTTCCAAAGGTTCCAGGCGGAGCTGTAGACCTGTAAGAGAATACAAAGCACAAATTTAGCATAACTGAACAGCGCGAAAAGAAATTCAAAGGCGATAAAAACACACAAAATCAAACTGCTGAATAACGAAAATCTTGAACGCTGCAAAGGGGAGGAAAGCGATAGGAGGCGACGAGAAGAATGATGTAGACTTTAATTCTTGACGAAGGAAGGAGAGTTGAGTCAGTTGAACGGCGAGGCCAGAGCAGAGGAGGTCTTCTCAGCACGAGGACTAAAGGCAACTGACAATTATGCTAATGAGTTGATATCCTATATAGGCACTGTTGGTCCCAAGTGAGAATATATTTTTTTTGGCCCCCGCGACACAGGAACCCCGCGCGACAAAACAAATATATATCAAACATCCGAGAGTAAAAAACCGCTCGAGAGCCAGCTCACAGGCTAATCTTCCAACGGAACTCGAGCCCAGTCCACAATACCGGTGCAACGCTTTGGCATTTTCAACTGAGATATTCCACACAAAAAATTCAAATACAGTAAAAACCCGCGTATAAGAACCTGGATGTTTTAATTTAGCCTAAACAGGTTCTTATATAAATGGTACTTAAAGCAAATTTAGCCTACCAAGGTTCTTAAAATAGGTTCTTAAATTTTCATATGAATTTCATTTAAATATGTAACAAATAAATTTGAGAAAGTATTTGAATGGTAAACACAATAGACATTCAAAATACCAGGTAGTACTTATGTTATGTCTAGTTTTTTTTACGTAATCAGATGATGATCTTACTGTAATTCAGCAGTTTCTATACCTATACACCTTCTACAGGAACTCCACTGATAAGAACCTACAGTAACCAAACATTTTAGTCTTAGTCTTTAGTAATAGGTTTTTATGTGGAGGGGCTTAAAATAAAAATTTTAGCCTAACAGGTTCTTTAAAAACCCATGTTCTTATACCATACCTGCCAACCCTGAAAACTCCAAAACCGGGAGATTTTGTCTCAACCCGGGAGATTTTGTCACAAATACAACAACTGTATGAGAAAATCGCAAGAAATTTACCCGGGAGATATACGTAAATATATGGAAAGTTTCAATTTTTTTCCCGGGAGACTGAGGGTTAAAACCGGGAGAGTTGGCAGATATGTTATACGCGGGTTTTTACTGTTTCATTTCCTCCTTTTCTACCTCGTTCGTCTTTTTATTTATTTCCAGTGATCAAAAGACGAAATGCTATTGTGTATTCAACTAGTTACTACAAATTTTTAACTGATTATTTTGACAATATTGAAGTGAGCAACGTGAAGTAATGCTTTTTGTTTTACAAACACCAAATGGATTGGTTCCACTTCTCTTCTTTTTGTACAAGGCATAAATATGGTACTTGCTAGACAAGGAAATATGGAGGAGCTCATAACAAAGAACATATCAACAAAGACTGGAGGGATAACAGAAAATAAAAAATTAGTTTCTCAAAAGGTGTGTGATTTTCAGCCCCTCCCCCTTCCCAGCCCCTCCCTCTCCAAAGGTTGTGTTCTAATCAGGAGACAACCAAGACATTCTGGACAGGCTTCGAGTGGCTAGGAAGAGATATGATGCCACTCATGTAGATTTTGGTGAATTTCAGTTGTTGTTCTGAGGGTGGGCTCGACCCAGTCGTCATAGGTACTTTCACTTGACTCGTACCCTACCACAGGATACCCACTACAAACATCAGGGAATAGAGTGGGGTGTGATGGCTTCATGTCTGTACTGGGCAAGGAGTCAACTCCAAGTATTTATGTCAAACTTTTTATACGTCTTTATTATTATGATCCATATCATATCACCCCCAAATGAGATGGGTTGTTTATAATAGCATCAATACAATATGCAATACACTTATGCCATTATTCATGGTTTCCAAACTTGACTACCAAACCACAGGTGACCCAGTATTTGTCTCTAAGAACCCTACAAAATACAGTGTTTGTATGGGAAATTAAGTAATCATCCATGCAAGAACTAGGCAAACTTCCATTGTTCTACGGCATTGAAGGTTCCCCACGTAGGATATGTCCTATTTTTTGACCACAGAAAGTGGTCATGACTAGTAACACAATACAAGTGAAAAATTGATAGATTTCGACTTGCTTTGAGAAAATTGGCAACAAAAAGTCCCTAGACCAATCAGATTGCAGAAGAACAAAGGAGTGAGAATCAGCATTTTACGCTAGGTTCCCCACACACAAAGCCTTTTAAAATTGCATATCCTGTTTGTGAGTACCACATGTGCTTATACATCCCTAAAAATACTCAGACAAGTTTTTCTAGCATAGTGAATTTACTGATTTTCATGGTTTATCCAATGAAATTGCCTATATTTTCAATAGAAATCAATTGCATTCCAGCATGCTTTGCCGTTGGCTTGCCTAGTTCTTATACGGACCATTACTTAATCATCATAATTTTCCCCCCTCCACTGCTTCAGTAGGTGGGTGCCTAGCAGTTGTCTAGCTGTGGCAGGAACTGTTATACACTTAATGACTGCTCCCGAGGGAAACGTCAGTTTTATTTCCCGAGAATCTCGATGTTTCCAGAGACGAAGTCGAGGGAAACATCGAGATTCAAGGGAAACAAAACTGATGTTTCCCGAGGGAGTAGTTATTAAGAGTTTTGTTATATAGCAGAAAATACTGCAATTATTAAGTCAAAACAAATGTATTTCAAGAATGAAAAGAGAAGTTACAAAGTTTGCATGCGACTGCATCATGTAAAGGGAAAACACTCATAAACAACACAATTTTCTTGCATTGGCAAAAACTTATCAAAATTAGCAGAGGTTTTTAAAAAGACTTGCGTGTTTAACAATAAACTTTCTCTTTTTTCCCACTCTCAAACGCGACGCACAAAAGCAATATTCCCCAACTAGTCAATAATTTTTCGAAAATTGACTGATCGGGGATATTTGATTTGTACTTCACCACGCGACCTTGATTTAGCCAATAAGAGCACGTGCTCGGTTGGAGTGAGCATTCGCTATAAAACAATCTTTGATATTTGTTCTGAGAGACTGATGTGGTGATTTGTCCAGAAAATTGTAAGAAATTACTTCAGAAAAATATAATTCCTCGAGCCCGAATGGGCTCTGAGTCAATAGCCCATGAGGCCGAAGGCCGAATGGGCTATTGACTCAGAGGCCATGAGGGCGAGAGGAATAATTGTTTTAGTCAAATCACACTAGTAGGTCAATTTGTATTGCTAAAAAATGTTTTTGTTCTGGTCATTTGCCATTGTCTGGCTTTCAAATCCGACACTTTTCGCTACTTGTAGGCTATAACTTATAGCCTACTAGTAGCTCAACCAATCAGAATGCAGCATTGATAATAGACCACTAGTGTGATTTGACTAAATGCTGTTAGTTGATATTGCCATGATTGCATGGCATTTCAAGAAATTAGCTCAACTTCATGTTCGCATGCAAATGGCCTTTATGTAGTTATATTTATATAGTAGATAAATACTAAGCCTGGGTCACCTGTGACCAAACTGGAGCAAAAATATAAAACCAAAAACAATTTTAGAGAATTAAATTCCAAAAATCACTCAGTCTGAGTCCCTACGGAAATATAAGTATTATAAAAAGAAATTTGCCTGCCATAAATTTGCACATTATACATATTATGTTGAAACATTTAGAGGGATAAAAATGCATTTTAAGCAGGTGTCACAAGATTTTGAAGCATGTCACCTGTATGCCTCTTGGGGAAATTTTCCTACATTTACTGTATTTCACCCCCAATTTGCCCCTGACCCGCATTGTCACTCTTGGGGATTTTTCATACATTTTCTGTATTATCTACCACATGAGGGAGAATCTCAAGATTACTGACAAAGTTGGGTTGACAGGTATGAAAATAACACCAAACAAAATTGTATCTCGGTCAGTAAATTATTACAGAAGAAACATTGAAGGGTTTGCCCATTGTTCACAGTAACTTATAGCCATAGTAATTTTAAATTTTTCTTTACATTTTACCATTCCTAAGAAGCAGAGTAGAAGTCCTTATCTATTGGTTTTCTGATGTGCCCACAAGATGGCCCTCAAGAAGGCTTGAGTTTCAGATGTGGGTACCATATTGGAACTGCACCAGCAATGGAAGACGTAAGTCCAAGCAAACCTGCTATTCCTGTATTCAGTTCAATAATCCCCATCACATTATAGGGGAGCAGGAAATCTGCCACATTCTTCACAGTATCAAGGAGAACTTCAGGCTTTTGCATGACTCTCTCCATCACTGTTGTTTTCTTGGACCTGCTTTCTCCTCCTTCACTTTTCTCCTTGCATCCTTGAATAATGTTGTGGAGATCATAAAGGTTTCGGAGAACACCAAAAACCAGTGCTAGTGCCCAGAACCTAGACTGATATCTTGACCATGCCTTAGCATCAGACTTATACAGACCAAGCCTAGCAGCCCATGTGACATGATCAATCAGATAATAGATGATGTAGGTCATACGGCGACAGATGATAAGTACACGTAGAACATTGTCATGACGGATCTCAGTTGCTCTGATCAGGCCAACAAGCATGTCCAGGCTTTTACCAGTCTGAAAACTATGGAATATAAATAATTGAGAATGTTAATGTTTGGGTGCTGAATGTTAGTTTGTTACAAAGGTCTAAAACAAGAACTAAAGGTTGTATATTAGAGTAGCACCAAGCCAATCATCAAACAAGGGTAACATTGCAATATCTGACTTTTGTTTAACAAATGGAAATCAAAGTCCACAACATATTTACGTTTTCTTGATGTGCTTGCATGCTTGTCCAAGGCTTTGGCTCTTGTGGCCCAATCCATCTTGTTGGCATGCTCTTGTAAAATATACCCAGTCAGCCGAGAGGCATACTGGATGGTTCTACCAAACAATAAAAAAAATATTGTTTTCAGTGAAGCTCTACTGTAACACAATTCGAACTTTTAACATTTCTGTCAAGTGTTTCATATTTTCTGTCTAGCCAAAAACTATGGTAACAAGCAAGTCTTGCTATAAAATGCTGATATTCAGAGACATGTGATTCTTGATGTTCTGTTTTCTGATTCTTGATTTCTCATCTTTGGCTCCCCATTTTCTGATTACTCTGGCCGTTTTCACACTAGTGACAGATAATTTGTCCACCCGACTTAGGGCAATGATTAGTCAGTTGCTTTGTTTTGTGTGAATATGTGCAAGAGATGGATAAAATGTCCAGACAAATTAAATGATTTAGTTTATCAGCAGAGATGCATTAAGCCACACACTCTCTCACTACACATTTACGTCATTAATGTCCACTGTCAGGCAGGTATGACATTGCATCAAGATGTCAAAAGTACTGAAGGCAATTATTTGAGTTTTTAAACAAAATAACAAGTTTCAGGGAAAACAAAAGGCTTCATATATCCAAATTTGTCACCACTTTACAGTAAGCCAATTTCCATTCAGAGGACTTTGTATATTTATTTATCTTTTTGCACATGATACTAAAAAACCTGGATATCAGCAGGGATGTCCACTCTCCGAGTTTTGACAGGAGTCTCAAGCATTTCTGCTTCATCTCCCAGGAAAAAATCAAGATGACAGCCATATATTTACTGTATTTCAAGGCAGTCTCATTTCAATAAGGCAGTCCCAAGATTTTGAAGTCCGGAGGTTGTCCCTGTATCAGGACAAAGTCAGTCCCACACACTTGGCCCTACCGGTGCTTCCCTGGTATAGATACAAAACACAAAATGCAGAGCCATTTACTATTCCCTTGAAAAGTAAAATGTAGCCCCCCGCCATTCTCCCCCCCCCCCCCCCCCCCCTCTATTTAATCTCTTGATCGCCGTGTTAATTTTTTCATTTAAAAAAATCGTACAGCTCAGCGTGAAAAACTACTTTTTCATTGCATTTCTTTAAAAAACAAGCATTTAATGCATGAGATATTAGTAATTAAAATACGATCAGTAAGTTTCAACACGGAAACGTGAGGGGTTTCAACGCTTGCGACGTGTACAACTTCATATTGGCTGGCATTGCGTGAACAGTTCGCTCATTCCAAATGTGATATTTTGGTTTGTGATGCATTTTTACCTGCATAACTTGTCTCTACCGAGAGTCTGTTGATTGTACTTTACAATAGCTGCCGCGATATCCATGGTTGCACGCAGCTTTAAGAAGAAATTACAAAATTATCCCACGAGATGAAATAAGTATTGCTTATCCTGACACGAACACGAAGCGTCTTAGATTTTCGTGGACTTCGATCTTCTCTCGGGAGTCTGGGACTGCACCACAGGGAAACCAATCTAAAGTACTGTAAATGGGTAGCTAACAAAGTTATTTATCGAATATTGTTTTATGACATGCAAACTACATGTATTCGATGATTACATGTAAAATAAGTCTATTTTCAATCTATAATTAATCTCTTTCGCGCACAACTTTCATCTGGCTAGTAGATCTATCTATAGTGTCGGGTTTCCTGTGGGATTATGATAGGTGAATAGACTGGTTCGGTTGTCAAGCAAAGATGGCGGCAAAACAAACGTGCAAGAGTTGAAAAACTGGTCATTTTATCGTCGAATTGCGCCTTTTAAAACTAAACACCAAGCATTATGTAACTTCAAAACTGCTTGGAGCGGATTATATTTAAAATGCCAGCGAAAAAACAGAGACGGCCGGCCACACCGCCGTCGGACACAAGTGACAACGAAGACGAAGGATTCGTTATCGATCCGGAGCAGATTTTCGATTTCTTGCCTCAACCTTTTAGACTTATCGACAAAACAATTAACTATATATTCGACAAGGCATGGGAAATCATAGAGGGAATCGAAGATGACAAAAATCTCCGAAGATCCAAAGAAAACTTGCCAAATTTTGACTGTGGCAAACCCTTGTATGACTACCCAAACCCCACTTACATATGCACTGCTGATGGAGGGAAATATCTGTTTGTAGCTTACAATGCTGGTTTAGCAGTAGTGGAGGCATTGATTGGGCAAACTGTAGCTACCTATGAAGAACCAAACAGTGTAAATATCATACATATGTCTGCAAGCGAGATGCAAGATGGTTGTATTCTTATTTCAACTTTAGACAATTTAGGAATAGCAAAGCTATTTTGCTTTGCAGCAGATCAGATTCATCTAACAAGAGTTTTTAATGAAGAGGGAAATAAGAGTGCAATTGCGACTGTGTTAAAGCTGGCCCCAGATGCTAATTTTGTAGCTGTTGGTTGGGAAATCCCTCAGAAGGAAAGCTGGTTAGATGTCTACAAAATTCCCAAGGAAACTTGGGTAAAAGAGATTGAGACTGCCATTGCAGCTCCAAAATCAAGAAAGCCCACCATGTCAGACTATCCAGAAGGGTCTACAAGTGAGGCTAATGTTGCTGGAGATCTCTTGAAGCCTGGAGAGGATGTTGACAATATCTCAGTGCATTCTGAAGGGGTAAGGATGAAAATAGAGATTTATTTTAGAGTGTATCCTCTCTAGTATTAAATACCCATCTCCTCCTCCTGTCTAATAATAAATGTATTCTCCCCCAATGATACCAAAATGTACCATTGCCGGATTTCAAGCTGTGAGTGCCTGGTGCAAATCCTTTAATATATTGATTATCCGTTCAAGACCAACATGGGGAGAAAGGGCATGCTCAACTATACAAAATCCCAAAGTTTGGTATTAACCAGTCAAATAGTGATTGAGAAACAGCCAATCAAAAAGTCCAAAATTTTACAAGATTTGTGTGAAATCTGGACGGGGCGTCCGGAAAACCATACAAAGCTTATAAAATTCCGGCATCTTGGAATGGCTGTATCTCAATCTGAATTTACACAATCAACGGCAAACTTTATGATTTTGTATAGTTTACTATGTTCTTCCTCTTTATGAGGGGCTCGTTTCGATAATGGCAATATTAAGGGATTTGCCCCTGGCACTCTCGGCTTGAAATCCGGCAATGACAGGGCTTGAAATTAAGAATTGATCATAGTCATTAGTTTACACATTGTTCCAGTAAAATGTAGGCAGAAATGAACACTGCAAAAATTGGATAAACAGTCATTATTACATCATTATTTTACATGTGCAGTAAGTGAAAAAAATTTAATGCAAAATTTTGAGCCCTGCCATGAATTCAGATGTGCGACCCTCCATAGAAAAATAATAACACCACAAGAGAAATTTTGAAATCTTGACTCCACCAAATATTTCAACTGTACAAGACAGCCTTCATCAGGGTGAATGGCTGATGACGCGTTACCTCCATAGAAAAACATATAGCACATCTACATCTTAACTTTATTGACTGATAAAACTTTCACATCACATCTCAGTAGTTTCTGTCAAATAGTTTCTGTCAAATGGCCAAAATAAAAAAGCAAAGAACTGCTTTTCTGAACAAAGAAGTTCAAATTTTCAGAACATGGCTTTTGCGAATGGTGTGATTGGCTGTAAGAACTACTGGTTCCAGTGCTTTAAATGTAATACTGCTATGGATTGAAAAAAAAAATTAAACTGCCAGGTTTCTTATGCAAGACAAACAAAGACATTGATGGTAGAGCTTAACATTATTTTTCTATTTCCAGCTCCCAGATGATGGTCAAGGCTCAGGTGGTCAAACAGCACCAGCATCATCATTTACAAAGCCTTCGGCTGTCCTGCGTGCCAGACCACCTCCCCCTGTAGGACCTTGTACAGCTACAAATTATGTGGCAGCCCTCAAGGCTATAGATTCTGACAGCAGTGTTATAGGCAGTGGAAGTAATCACATATTGATGTCACAGTATTTCCAACATGCTGATATGATGTTCAAGAGTCTACATGAACAGCAGCTCCAGTATATGAAAGATGATATGGCCCCCCATACAAGGTATTGTTTTGCTAGTAAATAAAAATTTTATGTAACAGTTGACCAAGTTACAGTAATGTATGAATATGGCATTGTACCTGACCCTCTCTGGGGGATTGTTGGAGGCTTTTGAAAGATTGTTGTTGTTTGTATATAGCACTGTAATAAGTCAGTGTCACTGTGGATTTAATTCAGGGACCATTAAATTATGTTATCTCCTATGCAACATAGGCATGCTCCTCATCCACTGTTTTGATGTGCTGCCTTCATGCAGTAATCAACACAACAGCTGACTGTTTTATTTATGCTTTTCCCTTCCAGCACACCATCTGTACATTTTTTGAAACCATCAAAACTTGTACCTTCTGGACTTGATACAACACCTAGTAAGTGTTTACATCTTCTGACATTAATAGCCGTATTTACACTAGAGATGGTAAACTCGTCTGAGACAAGTTTTTTGTCTAGACGGAAAACTCGTCTTAGTGTGAAACCAGGACGAGATAGATTTTTAATGGGAATGTTAGTAAGTGTGAAACCGGGACGAGACAGATTTTTGACAGGAAATTGTCTGAATTCGTATCAGACGGAAAACTTGTCACAGATGAAAAACCTGTCATGACGAGTTTGCCGTCATCTAGTGTGAATATGGCTAATGTTAAAGAGTATTAATTAAGTGCAAGCAACATTTTGTATTCCATCAGATAAAGTCAATTCATTGGCTGTGTGGTGGTCAGGTGGAATGCATCTCTTTGTCTACTCTCTGGTTAAGGTTGGAAAAGGTAAGAAATACCCTTTTCTGAGATCCACACTTTGTCACTTTTCAGTACTAGACAACTACTAACATCTTACAGTAGGGTACGTATTTTTAATATTCCACATTTTTTTACAGAAATATTCATATTTACAGAAATATTCATGTTTACAGAAATATTCATATTTACAGAAATATTCATATTTACAGAAATATTCATTCATGTATTTTTGCTTTATGCTTTTTCTTACATTAGACATAGAACTGAAACCAGAAGTTGTGTGGCCAAATGCTGCAACCATAAAAGTTAGTGCCATAAGTGACTGCCTATCTGTCCTGGCACTTGGACTGGACAATGGTGTAGTTGTGGTTTGGGATGTACACAGAGGTGAGGGGTGTCTGTCTGTTTGTCTCTCAGTGATTGCTGCTTCTACTAAAAGTGTTTCCCATTCCCTTTCCAGGTGCATTGCTAAGAGTGTGTAACATACAAACGCGTGGTCACATCACGTTACTCCAGTTCCTGCCCAGTAGTGTGACCCCGCCCTATGGTGACGAGCGTCCATCATATGTATCATCACCAGTTCCTATAGCTAACCTTGCTGTTGCATGTGATGATGCTGTGTTCAGTGTATTGCAGTGTGGGGTTGCATACAGCCCTCCCTTACAGCCTTTAGTGGATGGGTACGTCATAGTCCTTCTATTCACAGTGTAAAATATAATGATTAAAATATGTAGTTTTGTTCATAGTTGTATGCCATGTGCGAAAGAATTGTCAGAGTAGGCAGTCAGGGTTGTACTCTCTCTTCCCAAGGGTCTATATTCAGTATGTGAGTACATGTAAGAATTCAGTTCATTCAATTTCCAAACATTATAATATTTTTCAAGGAAAAGGCAGAAAGACACAAAATATAAAATGTTGCCTCTTCTTTTTCACTGAATGCCAACAGAATTTGCTAACAAATAGATTGTTGTACTGATTCCCTGGTTTGCTATTAGGAAACCAATTATTAGGTCCTCATGAAGAAGCCATTCCGATACAAGGAACCAAAATCCTCATAGTAACTGGTGTGCCTTTCTAGATTTTGTACTAGCTACATTGCAGTATTTGATCATGTTGTGAGTATGGCTTGTACTGTGTTGCAGGTCTGCCATTGACAAGGAGACAATTGTATCAGTGCATGTCCTCACCAAGACACCACAAGTGGTAAATACTTACAATATTCCTTGCCACATCACATGTCGTCCTTTTGGTCATAACAAAGTCTTCATGTTCAAAATGTTCATTTGCAATTACTTGCACTTCATCTAATATATATATTAATTTACTACTTTGTTTTCTTTTAGATTGCCACAGTAAAGCACAGTGGTCGAATAACACTGTATGACACCACAACCTATTGTTCCATTTGTCACGTGTCGTTACCCTCTCCATATACCATAGACACCATATTGCCACCCTCTGTAGCTGCTGATGGACAAGTACTGGTCATAAAAGGTATGGACTAACAATTAAGTAATAATACAATTATTGTATGTGAAGCATGCTATAAAGGAGATAAGCAGGGCGACCCACGAAATTTGGGTAAATCCGCAAAATCCCGCGAAATATACTGAAGCACACGAAATCTCGTGGAATCCATAAGGATTTGCTATCAATCTTAAAGAATGATAATGGCGCAGCACATTTGAAACTCGTTTCGGCTTTTCAAGTTATCTACTTCCTTAGAAACAAGGTAAATCTGCAAATTCAGTTTGCATCTTTCATCACTACAAAATTACCACAGACACTACATTCAAAACAACCAGGCATTCTAAATTTTGAGAAAACTGGATACTAGCCAAGATGTAAGAAGCGTTGCTATTGGCGCATTTCTCAGCACATTGCTGTTGAAATAGCAAATGATGACCTTTTTATATGCCTCAACCCATGATCACAATATTTCACAACAAAGTGACTAAGGGGGTGTTCACATGAGAGAGGGTGCCCCTACAGTACCTTCTAGGGTTTCCCTTCTTTTTTGTATACACGGTTTGGTTCACATGCGAGATAGGGTGCCCCTAGGGGTAGGGTTTCCCTACCTATCGGGTAGGGAAACCCTAGCTAGTGGGGTCAACTTTTGTTTACATAAGCCCATGTGAACGCACCAAGTAGGGATAACCCTAGCTAGCGGGGCTAAGTTTGAGGGTTCTCGGTTACATTGTGAGCGGAAAATACAGCATGGCCGCTTTATGCTATAAATCCGGGGAATATTTCCGTAAACATCAACTGGAAAAGGTGATAAATCCTGAATCTGAGGACTCTAGTCCACCGGAGAGTCCTGACGAGTTCTCAGAGGCCTTGATTCATTTGATTCCAGAATCACTGCTAACAATCGACAGAATAGAAGATTCTGTTGTGACCAAACTTCCTCCTCGAGGAAAACAAGCAAATGAAAAGCGCCACCCTCAAAATTCAGTGTAAAGAAGGCATAGAATTCATAGTTCCGACCTGTCATTCAAAGCCATAGTTACTGTTGTTATGTCCCACAAACAAACCAGGGTTTTCCTTAAAAAAAGTCCAAAAATATTCCGATCCCGCTTAGGATTACCAGATATCCTTATCTTCAGATGATCTCAGTTTATACTGTCATAAAAGGCAAAAAAGTGCTGCACATCGGACTGATTTCGTAAGTCCTGAAATACTGTTTGTGGGACAAGATCAGTTCCCGAGGGAGAATCTTTCCAGCTCTGATTGGTATCTCCAGATAGCGTGAAATGGCTCCATTGTTTCATCGGAACTATGAATTCTCCTGGGCATCGGAAAAAGTCAAGGATATTTTAAAGGACTTAAGGGAATTAGAGTTAGCCCTGGACAACAACTCGCATGTGAACCGGCGCTATCTTTTGACCCTATCAGGTAGCGTGCCCCTATCAAACGAAAATAGTCCATGTGAACCGGCGGTTTCTTTAACCCCACTACACACACAATAGGCCAGGTTTTTTTCTCATTCGAATTCGACCAGAATTTAACACGAATTTGAACCTACAAAAAAAGCGAAATCGCTCGTTTTTCCCGCGAAATCAGCCGTTTTCCAAAATTTTTTCCACGAAATTGACATTTTTTCCTTGAATTTGAACCTTAAAATCCTGCGAAATTTGTCATTTTTTTCTGCGACCTGCCAGAAGCTCTCTATAAAGAAAATGGTAGCCACAGCTGTTTATTGCCATAATTCCAATAACTTGCAAGTTGTTACTGTTGCAACAACAACTGCTGTGAATATCCCAATGTCCAGTGGGATGTCTACATGTCTACCTATTTCAAAAAGTTGCTTTAGGGACAGGTCTTTTGTTGTCAAGCGCCATTGTTTGGTGGGCACTCAAGCATATAAGTCCATTGTTTCAGTATTCAATGCTTCGATGATCAAATCCCAAAGCAAAGTTTATTGAATTAGGTGTACATCTACCATGATACTTGTTTACCTGCCAGAAGCTCTGTATAAAGAAAATGCTCCCAGTCTGGCCTGATAGCTCAGCTGGTAGAGCATCGGATGTACAATTCCGGAGGTCGTGGGTTCGAATCCCTATCGGGGTCAGAGATTTTTCTCTTTCTCCGCTTACTAGGGCTAACGCTCATAAGCACACATGGGACCATTTCATTAGCACGTTAGCTTTCACACAAGGTTAATTCCTTATCTCCACTTTGTTTACAATTGTTTCCTTTTGCTGGTTTTCCAATAGGTGTCAGCGAGGAGACTGCGGCAGAAGAAGATCAGGAGGTAACACTATTTGACACAGAATTTGTGTTGTTTGACACTGGTGCATAGCTATCCTAGAGAAAAATTCTGACCAAGGCAATATCCCTCGAAATGTTCAGGATTTTTTGTTATAATTTGATAGTTTCCAATCAAAGATTAGGATAGTATGGGATACATGTAATTGAACGTAGGCGCTGTTCACATAAGTGCGTTTAACTTCCTGTTGTTCCTGTGAAATAATATTTGGTGCCAACAAACTTTAATAGAGGCAAGTGCATCAGCTTACCTCATGAATTTCTTGAGCCATGGCACAATTTAGTCTAGTTGGTAGGGGGGGGGGGGGGGGGGGGGGGGTCCACGAGCACCCCCGGAACTAGTAAAGAGACATACTTTTCGGAATCCTTAGAAAGTCTATAAACTGGATCGAAAAAGTGTTCACGGCTCTATGTTGCCAGACTTTTGTTTTTTAATTATTTGCTTTTGTTATTTAATGAGATTCAATGAGGCAATTATATAGGCTGTAGCACTGTTCAGAAAAGCTCTTTAGATTCTAAATCTATACTTTTACGATCTTGGGAATACTTTGATCACATGTAGACATGGAAATGATACTGTGTCCTAGCATTCAACCCTACTCTTTGTTGATGTAGCATTAGTTTCTAAATTCTCTGGGCTTTTTTTTAAGATGAGCGTGCTGTTCTGTTTCCCTCTTCATTCCTTGCCATCCCTCAACAAGTACTGGAGACTGGCTCTCGAGTCCCAACCATATGGTCTGGACAACACTGTGGAGACGAGATTTAATTCCCTCATACAGGACAGGTACCAAACTCTTAGAATTTGTCCACATTTCAAGCTGCATGTTATTCTGTAGGTACTACGTACCAAGCCCAATAGCATGCCTATTGTCTGCTATGTCATAGCAAGGCTATACAGTAGCCTCTAATTGGTGCTTGTGTGTATTCTTCATTTCTACATAATGTCTGAATATCTGCTATAAAGTAACGAGAATTGTTTTCCATAAGCACGTCAAATACCTTCACAGGGACCATAATAAAGTAACAATACAAGTAGTGAACTCAATCCATTTTGAAAGTTTCTTACCATGATCAAAACAACAACACAAATCATAACATTGTCACACCCACACTACTGGAGGGAACCATGTGAAATTCACGTGAAATGTATGTGAAATGGCCAATGTGAAATTAAATCGTATTTCACATGGTATTTCACATGTTAACCATGTGAAATGATTGTGTGAAATGGATGTGAACTGGGCTGGTCCTTTTCACATCATAAAACATGTGAAATTCATGTGAAATTTCTGGGGCTATATGGACTGGGTATATGTGAAATTGGTGTGAAATTGTTTGAAAGGATGTGAAATTCAGAGATTCGATGCAGACCTGCAGCTGCGCATTAACACTAGAACATCATTCTAAAAAAATACCTGTGTATGTACTGGAGCGTTGTTGCTGTTTAATCATAGAAATTATTTAATAACAGTTCCACAGTCTAATGTTAAAAAGCATAAGATAGGAGAACAATATCGGACACATGGTCCTTATAAGTACCAAACGACTTGAATGTTTGTAGGCTCTCCGGCCTTGGAACTCGTCAGATCCGAATGCAAGATCGCTGGGGGAAGTTTAAAGATGAACTGAAGAAGATGCAGCGCAGTAGGACACGGCTTAACAATACTGTGTGGTGTACAACCAATCAGGTACAGTGTGTTGCCCTAATTCCGGACGGTTGTTGCGTTTAGCGCTATAAAGCTACGACTAAACTAGGACACACGTAGCGCACAACATTTGTGTCCTGCATGTTTCCCCGAGTGGCTAAACTAGGAAACATCGCACGCGTGTGTCTTGGACACATGAAATGTTTCTTGTTTTGCGAAGAAACATTTCTTTGTATCCCGGCTACAAAATTTGTCGCGCGCAACAACGTTTCTCGCGTGGCTAAACAGGGAAACACGAAGGAAACATGTGTCCGGCTACAATGTCGCGCGCTACATGTGTCCTAGTTTAGCCAGGGCTTAACATTTCGAACATAAGTCGCAACAGTTTGAAAGTTTGTAAGCGGTAAGTAAAATTAATGTTTCCTGATGTAAACAGCGTAAAAACTATCATTTTTCTCTAAATGATTAGTAACTGTGTGGTAAAATTCTGTTGCTCAAAATTGCCCAAACTACGGACAAGTTGCAATCTCCGCACACAAACTGCAGAGATTATTTTAACTGCCTTTTGCATAATATGCAACAAGATGTAAACTCCGCTAGCCGATTTTGTGTATTCTGCTTTACATAAACATTTCACTGCATAAACCAAGTATTAGGTAAGTGACAGAATGTTTTTTTTTTACATTCTAGCCCCTGTCACCAATGGGTTGAAAATGTTCTTGGATATGGTGCCCTGGTTCATGGTGAATGCGTGCTAACTGCTAATGCAAGTAACATCGGCAAACGCCTTTCTTTGGACCTCTAACACTCTTTGTAGCAACTCTTTCACACTGTAAATAAATTTTAGAGCAACTACTACGTTTCATACTTTTTTCTATCAATGTCTTCAAATAATTCATAACAGCAATTTCTATTTACAATATTTACAAGCTTTGAATATCTACCTTGACATTTTTTTGCATACCGGCAACTACCCATGCATATTCAGTCAGATATTTCTTTTAAAAAAATATTCAATTTCCTAAGAAGCTTAAATTTTGGAAAATATAAGCGGAGTGTCACTGCCAGAAGAGCTGTCGCTAGTTGTCATGGCAACGTTCTTTTCGTCGTAAGCCCTAATGCACTGACGCACCCATTCACGATGGTGTATTTGGGCAAGCCCGCCAAGGCTGATGGGAATGGACCTGATTGACAGGTGTTTTGGAAGCTCGTTTTGATTGACAAACGCAACCTTTCGTCGCGTCTTTTTGCTGACAAAGGCTAGCAGGACTCGTAAGGTAGCGTGTAGTAGCAGTGGTGGAGAGACGACCAGAACCTTATTAAGCCTTGCAGGGTAGGAACTCTGAGGAAAGAGGGGGAAAGTTTAGGTAAATAAAAATTCAGGAGATATGATTCCACGTGAACTAGTCCAGTCAGACCAGATTCGAACATTGCAAACATCTCTATTAGGGGCATAAAGAGCCGGGGCTGTGAATAAGAACCACAGGGAATTTCTGCATGCATGGGAAAAGCTGAATTTCCCAACGCATACGCTTGAGAAGTGTTCGGAATTCACATGGATAGCCATGGAAAATCCGAACACTTCCCATTCTTCTACCATGGGAAATTCAGCTTTTCCCATGGATGGGAATTTCTGCAGAAATTCCCTGTAAAAGGAGTAGTAGCGGGAGGCGAGCCCGGTAACGCTGAGCCATACTTGTTTCCTGGTGCTAAAATGTGGCTAGAAATGCATGAAATTCAGAAACTCGTTCTCGATCCTGCTCCTTGATTCAGCCATGGTTAGGCGCCCGGTGTACAATCCCCCACTCTACAGACGATGATCATCCCTGTACGACACGAGGTGTCGATGTCGCCATATATCCAATATGCAAATTAGCATTCAGGGGCTCCTGGCGTGGATTTGGTTAGAGAACAACGGGAAATCGAGCTTAAAAACCTTTAGGTTAGTTATTAAGGCTGCATTCATTATGTATACTACAGGGGGGGGGGGGGGCAGAGAAATTTTTTTTGACAATGCAAAATTTCCAGATCCCCCCAAGGCACAACATATTTTTTACGAATCCCCCCTCTTGGTCAAAAGGAAAAAACATGCACCCCCCCCCCCCCCCCCCCATCACCTGTAGTGGGCACGTGACTGATCACGTGCATAACATGTGCGAGAGGCGTGCGAGAGAGCAAAAAGAGTTCACTGGAGTCTCAGGAGTCGTGATGTTGTGAAAAACTCAAGTTTACACTAAACCGTTTAGTTAAAAGCTAGTCCTTCCTTCATACAAGTAGTAGAGAACCATCTACAAGTGGCGGAGAACCCTCAGTCAAGATCCAACGGTGGAGAAATCACAGCAATGGCGTCGGTGGCGGAGCTTCAAGGAATTGTCGCGGGACTTGTCAGTGTAGTCAAACAATCGGCAACGAATCTTAGCAAAATGCAGGAAACAGTGGGAAACCTGGCAGAAGGTTTACAAGCAGGAATGGCCACAGGAAATTCTCCAAGCTTACGTTTACCTTCACTTCAACTGCCGAAGTTCAAGTGCGATAAAACAGTTAAGGACGACATCACGGACTTCATAGAACAATTCGAGCAACAAGTCAGCCATCTTAACGGAGACACAAAACTAGCATTACTTGAGCAACAATGCGAGGGCGAATGGCCTAGATCGGTACTTACTAGAACCAAGACCACCGAAGGATATGCAGCGAAAACACCACAAGACAAATTCAAAGCATGCATCGATGCTTTGAATAAAGAATTTGGCGAAGCAAAACAAGACAAATGCCGCCGCCTCGCTCGTGAACTGAGCGCCATGACACAACAAACAAGCGAGACAGTCGAAGCCTTTGCATTCCGTTTCAGGAAACTTCTCCATCAACTCGACTCCCTTGGTGAAAAGATCGGCAAAGACTGTCCCACATTTGTTGTATCACAGTTCATTTCCAAGATTAAACCGGAGATTGCTCAACAACTAATCGTTAAAGCGGAGGAATTTACTTCATTGGATAAAGCCGTCGAAGCAGCGCGACGTGTAGAAATCGCCCTATCACCGAGATCTGACAAGCCAAGTCTCGCAAGTCAGTCAAGTTTGCTTGATGAATGGAAACTCGAGGCAAACGCTTTTGTTTCGCTTCCTACACCTCGGAGTCCAAGAAAGTGTTATAACTGCGGTCAGACCACTCATTTGAAACGAGACTGTCCCAAGGAACGCAAACAGGAAGAAATTTGTCGGAATTACAATCGGTTTACGAAAGCACATTGCGAGGAGCAAAATAACAAGTGTAAATTCGGTCGACTACACAAGTGCTCAGAATGTCATCAGTGGAACTGTAAAGCCCTTAACCATGTACAGAAAGGCAAACCCCACGCTACAAATGATGAATTGGCCTCCACTCCGACAACAACTGGTCGTTCTCACAACAAAACTGGGACAAGTTGAAAGTAAACTAAATCAAAATGGCGGCGCTTCGCAACAACAACAAGACAACTCAGTGGCACCTGAGATCACGGCGCACGTGTCAACGCCAGTGACTAGCGATCCAACTGAACAACAGTCTTCCAGTTCATTATTTGGACTACCTGCAGTAATATCTCCTGACCTGGACCTGCAACATAGGAACATTTTGTGGACTTCAATTTCGTCTGCAGGGCAAAAGCTACCACTACCGGTGGACAGTTGCTGTTCGGTATCATTGGTTAGCCTACAACATGCCGAATTTGTGGCTTCAAAGCGACCAGAGCTGAAATTTGAACGACTAGACCAGCCAATACCAGTCACAGTGGCCGACCCAAATTCAAATATGAGAGCTATTGGGAAAATGGACATCCCAATCACATGGAGCAATGGAAATGAAACATTGTTTACTATGCTAGTGGTTCCTGGTTTGGTCTGGCCTGTACTATTCGGAGAGAACCACTTACACACTACTCAAGCCTTAGTGGATCACCATACGCCATCAATCTCATTTCGACACCCTAGCATGCAGTTTGTTATCCCATGTTCTTTGGACAACCCACTCAAGGGATTTGCTGGAAACGCACCTCAGGGAGTATCATCTAGTCGTGGCTCGACTTCAAAGCCTCACGCTGGTGTTACTTGTTTACTCACGGCTGCACCAGTGCCTGGAACATTTCAATGCCCGATGCCTCTTCATCGAGGGCTGAATTTTATCAACGTGTGCATTACGATGTCAGCAGCTTTCCTTGTTTACGGTGCCCTTCAACCAGGTTTGTGGATCGATGGCACAGTGATTCAGCCTGGAGTTACAGTGATGAGTGGTCCATTCAGTATGGACACTATTACTAGTCATGCTTACCCGAAAGGAGATGCGCCAACCAATGTGCAACTTGTTGATCTGGATAATCATACAGAGGAACAATCTGTACAAAGTGTTCCGGATATGGATACTTCATACATTACTACTCTTGTGGTTGAGTGTAAGCAGAACAGAGCTGTTATTGACGATAACATTATCCTTGGACATGTTCGGGCTATGACTCATGAAGATAGCGAGCTACTCAATGATGCTGCCAATGACACTGCTAGTCAACTTGCGGACAGTTGGTTAGCATGGGCAGACACACAACAGAACTCAGAAAATCGGAACACTGACTCTACTCGTTTCGCAAATGCTAGTGAATTTGGATTTTGTGCACCTAAGGTATGGCAAATTGACATTCAGAACAAGGAAATGGAAGCCAATGGACTGGACTCTTCTATTTTATCACCTTTCAGTGACTTACTGGAACTGGAACACCCTCAGGAATTTCCGCCAGTAACTGAGGAACAGTGCACACAAGATAACACTCAGGCTATCCTTGAGGCACTTGATTTGGATGGCCCCAATTATAGTCACGTTGATCAGAACACTATTGCGAGATTTAAGGACCTGATAAGACAATACCCAACTGCTTTTCTTGTTTCGGGACAATCACTAGGAGCTGTTAAGGGATTTGAACACAGGATTGAAACAGGGGATGCTGCTCCCATTTATCGTCATCCATACCGGAAGAGCCCAGAGGAGTTACGGGCAATTAAGACAGAAATTGAACGGATGCTAAAACTCCAGATTATCCAACCAAGCAAGTCAGAATGGGGATCACCATGTATTTTAGTTCGAAAACCGCTCGAGAATGGAAAACCTCAGCCTCCAAGATTTGTTGTGGATTACCGCGGATTGAACAGTGTCACTCGTGGGGATGGATATTGTATACCGGCAGTGTCTACAGTGCTAGATTCAGTGAGTCAAGGGAAAGTATTTGCATGCTGTGACCTAGTAAGTGCTTATTGGCAAATTCCCATAAGAAAGTGTGACCGCAACAAGACTGCCTTTAGCACTCACGTAGGACTCTATGAATTTTTGCGGTTGCCCTACGGATTAAAAACGGCGACTAATACGTTTCAACGCATCTTAAACACTGTTTTTGCAGACTATTTGCACAAGTGGCTTGTGATTTACGTAGACGACATCATTCAATGGGCACAAAATGATGAGGAAGCTTTGACTCACTATCAACTTTTGTTTGAGAGACTTGTTTCAGCTGGAATGCAACTCAAACCTACTAAGTGCAAGTTTTTTGCAAGAGAAATTGACATTTTGGGACATCGAGTAACACAAGAGGGACGGAAACCCTTAAGTAAAGGCACTGAGGCAATTTTGTCAATGCCTGTACCCTCCAACACATCTGCGGTCAAGAGATTTCTTGGACTTTGTGGTTTCTTCAGGGATTTTATTCCATGCATGTCTACTCGTACTCAAGCTCTCAGGCAACTCCTCAAAAAGGGAGTGCCATTTCACTGGACTGAAAACACTCGGAAAGAGTTTGATGACTTGAAACAGGCAATTACGGGGCCCGATGTTATGCTACATCACCCTGACTGGAACATGGAATTTGAAGTTCATGTTGATGCCAGTAAGCTAGGATGTGGAGCTATGCTTGCTCAGGAACTTAATGGAGTATTACGTCCAGTACGATTTGCTTCAAGAGCATTTACCCCTTCAGAGTCAAGATGGTCGACAATGCATCAAGAACTTTTTGCTATGAAATGGGGACTGGAACAGTTTCGCCCATATGTGCTGGGTCGAAGATTCAAAGTTGTTACGGATCATGCAAATTTGAAATGGCTTACTAACATGGCACCTCAGCAAGCGAAAGTAGCTCGATGGTGCATGTCTATGGCTGAATTTGACTTTTACATTGAACATCGGAAAGGAGAAAACAATGTGGTTCCTGACGTACTTAGTCGTCAGCCTATTGTGGGTTATGTTGCAACTGAATGTGATGTGATTCCACCAGACGATGGAATTGTTTCATTTTTGGTTATTGCTTCAGCAGTGGATGTACCCAATCACACTCCAGACTTAGTAACGGAATTATTTGACAGAGATATTGTTTGCTTGCAAAATGCTTGTTTGTCATCTCAGTCTGGTTGTATGTACCCAATGTGTCTAGATACTCAAGTGACACCCAAACACAAGCATGTTGGAAGAGTAAAGGACACAGTTCATCATGTTGAAACAGTAAACAACTCAACAGACACCAACCCAAAGGAACCTGGACTTACTAGTTGGAACATTGAGGACTTCCAAAATCTTCAGACTCTCAATACTAACAGAGCAACATTTGCAAAGAAACAACAAGAGGATTACTGGTGTAAATTGCTAATTAATTTTCATCGTTCTTCTGGTGACAAATCTGAACTGAAAGACATTCCAGCAAAGGACTTACAATGGGTCAAACAAATGGCAAAGAGATCAATTGTAATGGATGGTTTACTTATGTATCATGATGAGTTTATGGAGGACCCAAATCATTATCGCATTATGGTACCAAATGACATTGAACTACAGAGGCACTTGTTACGGGTCTATCACGATTCCCCAGTGGGTATGCATCGGGGACGTGAAGCTACTTATGGAGCATTGTCACATGACTTTTACTGGAGAAATATGTCAAAACATGTGCGGAACTGGATTCGTCGCTGCTCAGACTGTATCAAGTTTAAAACTAATGAACAGAAACATGGACCAATGCATGTTCAAATGTATCAGTATCCCTTCCATACTATTGGAATTGACTATGTTGGACAGCTACCAACCACACCCAATGGGCACAAATGGATTCTGACTGCAGTTTGCCCTTATTCAAATTTTTTACGTGCTATCCCAGTAACAGACAAACTGGCTACAACAGCAGCTAGAGCATTGTTTGATCATGTATTTTTGCAGTATGGATTTCCCTCAGTCTTGTTAAGTGATCAAGGTGGTGAATGGCTAAATGCAGTGTTACGCCACATCATCAAGCTTCTGTCCATAAAACATGTTGTAACTACAAGTTACCGCTTACGGCTAAATGGCAGTACCGAGCGTGTGCATAGGTGGTTGAATGCAGCTATTGGAATCTACTGTGAGAAATACCAGGAACGTTGGGAGGACTTTTTGCAACCAGCAGTCTATGTCCACAATGTTTCACCAATCCCTGGAACTGGTTCTATTAGTCCTTTTTACTTGGTCTTTGGTCGCATTGCACCTTCACCGGAGACAATTGCACTGGACTTACCACCAGAAAAACTTTCTCTAAATGATTATGCAGCACAGCTTGTATTGCGCATGTATGAAGCTCACAAGCACTTTAACAACATTAAGGCAGACATGAAGAGAACTCAAAGGGAGTACTATGATAAACTTTCTAAGAACACGGACATTGCAGATGGAAAGCTTGTTTTTGTTCGCAGACCGCCTCCTAGTTCTCAGGCTAAAGGCTCAGCATCAAGGTTTATTCGCAAGTTTGATGGTCCATATGTTGTACAGGGACACGTGCATGGAAGACAAGATTTGTTAAGCCTCAGACACAAGTTTACAGGTGCAGTGCTACAAACTGTAAATATTGAAAAACTTGTACTTGTTCCTGATTCATTGGATCAGGATTTACGTGAGGACATTGACCTACCCATTCCAGAGAGAGAACCTACCCAGAAGGCCATGGGGTCAAATGCAACTACAACTAACTCTAACAAAACTGTAGATTCAGATGTAGCTAAAGTGGCATACACCTTTGGACAATATCTTGTGGACCGCCCTAACTGTATGTCTTATGCTTCTGAAGCTTGTAAGTTTGTGTATTCCAAAATACCAGAGGCACAGGAAATACTGAGTCGGTGCGGCAGACTCAAAGGGCTGGCATCTAAATGCCCCTACTTGTCAATCGTAGGAGGCTCAACTGGAGGAACTTATCAGATCAAACTCAATGAGGACATGTTTGCTTCGTTAAGTGCTTAGCACCCTTTAAGAAGGGGTGGAGACAGGACACTTATACGTTTAGTTATGTTTAGTTCAGTTAGGAAATGCCCTTTTTAAAGAAGGGATGGACTGTAGTGGGCACGTGACTGATCACGTGCATAACATGTGCGAGAGGCGTGCGAGAGAGCAAAAAGAGTTCACTGGAGTCTCAGGAGTCGTGATGTTGTGAAAAACTCAAGTTTACACTAAACCGTTTAGTTAAAAGCTAGTCCTTCCTTCATACAAGTAGTAGAGAACCATCTACACACCCGGAGACAATTTTTTCAATTTATATTTATATCAATTTTACAAAAAATAAAGAACAAGGCTCAATGATAAAAAAAAATACAAAGCGTAAAAATGCAAATAAAAATCCTAGGTGGCTTTACTTTTTTGTGTCGGTAGTGACTTTCTACCAAGTGATCTGGTGCGCTCCTCGATTGGAGCCTTACTACACATAGACTGAGTATCATTTATTTTGTATTTGATTGTTTGGTATGTTTTCCGTTGCGCGCGCGAAGCGCGCCGCAATTTTGACAATGAAGCTACAAGACTATTAATCAAAAGTCCAAAGGCGTTTTGTCTGGCAGACGAAAGCCACTTAAGAGGACCTCGAGGAATTGTAGTAAAACAAGAAGGCCTTTTACGATCTTTTAAGTTTAATATAATTCTTTATGCGCGCGAAGCGCGCAGTTTTTTTTCAACATATCAGTTGAAAGAGGGTGAATACACGAGAATAGTAGTGCAAGTGATATTTCTTCAGGAAGGAGGTTCAAACTCGGTGTTCAACAATTGAGCCTTCCTTCATTTACTATCAAACTGCACAACCTTGTCTTAAATATATATAATACCTCAACAAAAATATGCATCCCCCCTTCATGTTATGAAAAAAACTTGACATCCCCCCTTTTCCAGTTCCTAAATTTTGAGATCCCCCCCAAAAATCCTCTGCCCCCACCCCCCTGTAGTATACATAATGAATGCAGCCTAAACGGAGAAGGGGACATAAGACCTTACGTTCGTGTGAAAATTCAATGACGGAAGCGTAAGCCTCGTTCGCGTGTTAGCACGAGAACTTGCACAATGTCAGCACCCTTAAGGCCCGTTAAAATACACTTGTAATTTTTGCTGCAATTTTTGTTGCGCGAGTCGAGGCGATTTTTCTCGCACGTACGCGTCAACTCAACTCGCGCGAGAAAAATTGCCGCGACAAATGCAACAAAAATCGCAAGTGTAAACGGACCTTTATCAGAGTCGAGCCGTGATTGGCTCATTCGTTCCGTCTCTCCGCTTCCGTTAATTCAATTTCCACTGGAATGTAAACGACGGCGAAGGAGACGTAAGAAAAAGGAAGCCTTACGCTTATGCCTCCTCCGTCATTGAATTTTCATACGAAAATACGCGTCCTTACATCTCCGCTTACATCACTCGTGCAAAACAGGCTTAAACTCTCCTCTAACCCGACCCCGACCCCTGGTCTGTAACTAACCTGAATTAGTTCGAGAACTCTCCTCCACAAATCCATGTCGATGTTTCTGAAGGCGGCGTGAGACATATCTACAATGAGGACCAACCCGTTCCTCTGAGTGATCGGACTGTAACGGAAAAACCCGTAGCTCCTTGATATTTATCATAGTTTAACATAATCCTCTTTTTCTCGAGCTCGAGTCATCGACTGCATCGTCAAAGGAACATTAATTTTTCCGAGTTGAACTTCTAAGATGCATCTAAAAGCGTTTAAGAGCGGAATTTCAAAATTAACAATAGCGCGCGTTAAGCCTGGTGCACACTAGCGACATAAGGACGTTATGTTGCAACGAAAAAAGCAATGGAAAATAATTGAAATAATAAATATTTTCCATGGATCATCATTAGATTACTTCACCAAAGCAATCTTATGTTATGTTTGTGGACTTCAACTTTTTAAAAACGTTGGAGCATACACCTTTTTAATATCTATTTTATTTACGGAGATACTTCTTCTAAAATTCAGCTCTGAGAGGTAGGTGGCTCCGGCACCTACCCCACCCCCCCAGATTGGGCACCCACGGAAGTACGGATGTTTTGACCTCTCCCCTTAATTGCCTGGGTTCTTTGATGTTTGGATTTCCGTTGGGTATTCCCTTCTGTCCTGGAATTTCCACATAACAATATTACAAGATGGAATGCCCATACAGGTTCGGATTTAGGGGGAGGGGCTCTCTCGGGAGATTTTCCCATACATTTACTGTATTTTGCAAATACTCGTCCCATGTTTTCACTATCCGGTCCCCCCTTTCTGGAATTCCTGGATCCGCCCCTGCCATATAATCTTTTTGTGATTATATAGTAGTTGAGGGTTTAATTTTGGTACCTTTTAATGGCCTCGTCTAGCTGGAAGACCAGCCCCTGTATGGCTCCCTGTGGACTGGTCACCGCTGGGTCGTGTCGGGATACTGTCGCTATTGCTATTGTTGGTTCGGTCTCGCTACTGTTAGGCTGGTGAGAAAAGGGGCTGTAGTCAGAACGAGAATGGGATTCTGATAAGCAGCAAAGCAAGAGAAGCATTTACAGGAGCAGATTCCGGGAAGGGGTGGGAGGGAGGCGGGCATTGAAGAGTTCATGATTTCTACCTCCGATTGCGGGCTGTCGGATGAAGATTTTCTCTCCTGCCTATACTGCCCTTTGCGATATGACTCTTTGTTACACCAGCTGCAATGATGTCTATAGCTAGCGTATAGAACATAGTTCTTTGTATGTATGAAGATGCTCGGATGCACTCGAAGCCACGTTGTTTCTAGGCAATATTGACAATAATTCCATTCTTCGCGTCTCGGTATACACCTATTTCAGAAAAGGTTGGACCGTCACAAATACTTGTTGTAGCCCGCAATGCGTCATGGGAGAAACTAAGAAGAACGAAATTCTCGTGTTATCCCTGTGCAAAATTTGTTGCGAGCGATGTATTGTAGAATCATTTGGTATAAGCAGGGTGAAGTATGGCTATTTATCTTGAAAACCAGTGCCCATTATCTGGTATACCTATTTGCTCCAAAGACGCATCACGGGCTACAACGCACAGTTGTGATGGTGCAACCCTTTCTGAAATAGGTGTATGTCCACCACACTATTCATCTCCGCTTCGGGGAATAGTTGTATGTTATTAATTGTTATTTCTTCCTACTACTTCTTGATGGCATTCCATAGTTTTTTATGAGTATAACTAAACAAGTTAATGCCCTGGCATTTCTACTTTTTCTCTTGGAAATTAAAGCCTGTTATGGAGAGCTTTGCTTGTTGGATGCCTTGCTTACCATGATGGTGAATTTTCCAGACGTCAGCTCTTTCTGCACTTGCTTGTCGTATGGTGAAATTGTGTCCAGTTTATACAAGGCACGTTGCGCCTGAAAGGCAAGGCACAAGTTCATCAGCAAAGTTGCGCGTAAGCCACGTGGTTTGTTTTGTGCGAGGTTCACACGCTCGTGTATGTCAAATGTTAGGATAGTGATTTTTTGGCACGGCTCGGATGAAACGTGAAACGGGTACTAAATTTAATGACACGGCTCGGGTGTTTGTATTGTGTAAATGACTTTGCCGTACTAAATTTTATCGAACCGGACTCAAATTTCATCAGTGCCGGGACAACGTGGCAATGAGGTAGTCCCAGAACCATTTTTATCTGAGCCGTGCCAAAAATTTCTGTCATGTAGATGAGACTTCACTATAGGGCTTGTCTATCTGGCCTGTTTAGCGGGAATGCTTGAGCGACTGTTTTCCTGATAATAATTGTGTTGTGTTTATATGAACGACGCCGGTTTGTCCGAATACCGGGATCCCTGCATTCGAGCAGACGAGATTTCGGCAACCGGGCCCGCCCGTCTGCTCGCATGAACATGAACGCAACACATACAGTATCAGGAGAACAGCCGCAAGTGTCTTTTTATTTAATTCGTAGAGCTAATTGGAGACACGATAAACAAAGAACGAGCAAAGAAGAGCACATTCGTACAAACGATTCACCACATGCTAGAGCGGCGCTCGAACTCGGCATTTCTGGTTTGCGCCAGTGCCCTAATCACTAAGCTAAACCATGTTCCCTCCTTTCCAGCCATCACTTCAATTTTTAGGATAAATGGCCATTGTCCAGCCATCCCGGTAATAAGACCGGAATCTGTGTAGCCCTAAATCATATAACATATGAGGAACATGCAAGGTGAAACGTGGTCTGTTTGTCTGTCTGTCTGTCTGTCTGTCTGTCTGTCTGTCTGTCTGTCTGTCTGTCTGTCTGTCTGTCTGTCTGTCTGTCTGTCTGTCTGTCTGTCTGTCTGTCTGTCTCGTATCCAGTCTTGGGTTTCTTACTAGTGCGTTTTTGCGTTACTTGGCTGTTACAGGTATTCCGTTACTTGGCAGACGCGCAGAGGATTATGGGAAGGGCGAAGACCCGGTCAACCTTTGCGCACCTAACTACTCGTCCCATAATCCATTGCGCGCCGAGTGTGTCATGGTTTACTCACCACATGTGTATTGTAGAGAATGATAGCCCGGTCAGGGTCGAACTTCCTCGCGAGTAGGTATTTGACGGCAGTTGATGTACCAGCCGGGCTCAATCGGGCTCGCTGCCGCTGTATGTTGATATGCGTCATTACTTTGCTAATAGCTTGCTGGATGAACAAAGCATGCGTATTGAGAAGTGTTCAGTGACGTAGCCAGCCTTTTTCCAACGGGTGGTGCCAGAGCGGGGTGTCGGGCCATTTTTGCTTATTTTTCTAAACATGTATTTCAATAATGGCTCAGAAGAAGGCACCCAAGAATTATAGGGCTCAGTAACCTTTTTTTGCAATTTCGGAAAATTGATTTCCAAGTTGTATACTCAGCTGATGTTTATAGTGGATATTTCATGGTGTTTACACCTCTGCAAAATTTCAATTTTATTCAAACCCCAAAATTTACGAAAAATCATTAAATCAATCTCGGGAGAGCAGCTTCTACCGAAGACTTTCCATTGTTACCACCCGAGTTCTACGCTGTTAGTTAAGTTTTTCCTTCAATTTTAAAAATGGTATAGTGTTCAGAGCTAGATTGGTCGAACCAAATTATAAGAAGTGTTCGTCCAGTTTATACGTACGGCCGGGTATCTCCACAGGAGTGCGACTTTTAAATGGTGTGGCTACATTTGATTGATTACCTGTCTCTCTTCATCACTTTTGATACCGAACAGCTCCAATGTGTCCAATGTTTGTGGTAGGACATTATCGTCGAATTGTGTATCGATTGACCACTCGTCTGCAGATGTCGAGGGTTGAGTGTCTACAGATGTCGAGGGGTGCTTGTCTGCAGATGTCGAGGGGTACTTGTCTGCAGATGTCGAGGGGTTCTTGTGCGTTCCCTCCTGTGCAACCAGTTTCGACATCGAAAATTTAATCTGCACAAAATGATAGAGGCTTGTGAGTCAATGTTGAATTCTGAAAAGGAATTCCACTAAGCTGGAAACTGGGAAATTAACAAAAATGCCAAACATCAGGGGATTGTGGAATTTTATCATTTTATTCAGGAGCGTAGCTACCATATACGCAAAGTACACAGCTGCGTACTAAAATTCAACCTATCTATGAACAATGTGTACGCCCATAACATGTTCTAAGCTTCACAACTACACATTTGCGTACCATTTGAAACAATTTGAAGCCCTTTAGCACTGTCTATCTATCATTTCCTTTTACAGAATGTGTCGATCGTTGATTTTCTCCTCATTCATCTGGTACTCGGATGGCGTGGCTGTTTTTGCTGGCAAGGTGGCGCGGCACCAGACTGGAGTTACAATAATGTTACTCGTTGTCTGAGGCCTTGTCACGCTAGTGCTTGAAAAAAGTCCTGAACTTTCTTGTCTCAGTTTTCATACTGCCACATTGGTAGTGCCATACAGGCTCATTCGACATTGTTGGTGGATTATATACAAGGCCATTAAACGATAGGGTCCTTTAATCGAAGGCACTATCGTGGGATAATTTTACTGAATTGGGTGGCAATAACCATAGGCGGATTAAGCGAGGGGGGGGGGGGACTCAGGGGGTCCGGCCCCCCCCCCCCTTTCTCGATAGATTTCCCCATACATTTACTGTATTTGCAAGAGCAAGGTTACAACTTTGGTCTCCATTTTTTTACTTTGGCCCCCCCCCCTTTTTTGGAGATCCTGGATCTGCCCCTGATAACATGTACACACGGTAGGCGATTTGGTCTATCGCTTACAAAATATCCATGTCACGTGACCACTCCAGACCATTGGCAATGCGCAAGAATTTAGCGCTGTAGTTTTCGATATCGCTCGTCATGTTACCTGTGTCTCATGGTCACCCGCCTGCACTTCATCATTGTCGTTATCTAAGGTCATATCTATGGACCACTCATCAACTCCTGTCCTGGAATCTTCAGAAGATTCCACTCGTGCAAGCACAGATGAGATGGTTGAACTCTCCTGTAAAAAGCCAATTGTGGTAGGTTACCATTCAGCAATGACGTGCTAACTGGAAGCCGGGTTGACTGGAGGAGAGCGGAACCCGTAGCTAACAGGCCAATACTGATTATATTAGGGTACTCTTAACATGATCGATGATTATACAATTTGAATTTTAGCCAGAATGTCCAGAATGGCCTTAGCCCGCCTCGGACGGCTTAGCCGTCTAGTATAAATTCGAGAAGTACGGAAGAAGACCGTCTGAAATTAAGGGCATCCAACAGACGCCTTATAGACGACCTTGAGCCGTCTCGTATAAAGACGAGACGATTAAAATCAAGACGGCTTTACCGCAAATTGCGCAGGGTATGACAAAACTAGACAATTTTTTAGGATTCACTTTTCCAGGTGAACTATATACGCTTGGCTAGTCTACGGTCATCCTAAACGTAGTTCCAAATTTATACTAGACATCATTAAAGAACAATATCAAAAAGCCGTCTCCTAGTATAAATAAAGCCAATCTTCTTTTGAACATAAAATTTCCGCCGAAAAACTATGCCTCACAATGCCTAAAACACAACAGCTCAGTTGTTTATACTGCGGTCCAGAGCTATATTTTGAGCGAGACAAACACAATAAATCGCTCGCAAAAGCGGGCACAATCACGCGCGACCATTGAAAATGCGCAAGATTTTAGCGTTGTCGTGTTTGATGTCGCTCGTCATGTTACCTGTGTCTCATAGTCGCCCGCCTGCACTACATCGTGGTCGTTATCTAAGGTCATATCTATGGACCACTCATCAACTGCTGTCCTGGAATCTTCAGAAGATTCCACTCGTTCAAGCACAGATGAGATGGACGAACTCGCCTGTAAAATGCCAATGGTGGTAGATTACCATTCAGTCATGATGTGCTAAGGCCGGGAAAATACAAGGCACAAAATCCCTCAACTTGTCGCGCAACATTTATCGGTGTTGCGCGTTTTCATCTCGCGCCACAACTTGTCACAATAAAAACATTTGTTGCAGGTTGTAAAAACCTGTTGCGCGAAGTAGAGCGCGGGTCTACTTTGAACCACAAGTTCTGGATATGTTGCTCGTTTTTTATCAAACACACAATTTGTCGCGCAACATTTGCCTACAATTAAAGTTGATTAGTTAATAGAAATGAGATGCTAAGGGGCAAAATCTGCCTTGGACTTGCATGTGTGATCATCAAAACAAAATGTTGCGCGACAAGTTGTGAATTTGATGAACAACGAGCAACAAAACATTACGACTTGCAATGTAGCAATGTTGTTGTTGCGCGAGGGTTTTTGTGCCTCGTATTTCCCCGGGTAAGGCATCATAATCGCTCCCAGAAGCGGGCACAATCAATGTCACGTGATCACACTAGACCATTGAAAATGCGCCAAAATTTAGCGTTGTAGTGTTTGATATCGCTCGTCATGTTACCTGTGTTTCATGGTCGCTCGCCTGCACTTTGTCGTTATCGTTATCTAAGGTCATACCTATGGACCACTCATCAACTGCTGTCCTGGAATCTTCAGAAGATTCCACTTGTGCAAGCACAGATGAGGTGGACGAACTCGCCTGTAAAAAGTCAATGATGGGTAACCATTCAGCCATGAAGTGCTAACTGGAGGTCAGAAACTTTGGTACGAGTACTGTACTGCATTCACGAGCTTGGCCTTTAAATTTGCAAATTCCTGCGTACGCCCCTGATGAAGGAGAGCTCTCAAAAATTCCATTTCAATGCTAATATGCCAACCGAAGATTGGAAAGAGCCGTTTGTTCTGTGAACCAATCGATCTCTGGTTGGCACATTCATAACAATGGATGACGTCAGTGTGAAAATCGCTATATTTCTAGTCATGGTTAACCCGACCTGGATCCAGGAAAATGAATGCACCAAATAACTTCTACGGAGTAATTGAAGGCAATCACAGCACTGCGTTTATTTTCAGCCCTGACATCCATGTACTCTCTTTCCTCTCTTACCTGCTTCTTCTCGGATTTTTCAGACGAGGAGGCTTCACTCTTGCTCCTGCTGTTGCCGGTAGAATCTGAAGAAAAAGATGAATAATGGAGGAACGATAAGTAAGATCCAATTTATATGGCGCGCCAACGTCGTTGCGAATCCTGTTTGTCGGCTTCAATGAAAAAGGATCGACTTTGATTCAGACGTCGATCACAATGTGCCGAACTAATGCTCAACATACCGCTTTCATATATTGGCCTACAGTATAAAGCAGACAAAATCTGTGCATTCAGGTCGACCAGAAACACATAAGTGAGTTGAAACGTGTAACAGCGCTACAACCTGCGAACAACTCGCGATCAATAAACACCATATTTGGAAAGCATCAGGTTCTTCGTTTAGCCAATCAGCAACGGGAGATTTGATTCGTCATATTTTCTAAAAATAACGCGTGCGAACTCCTGAAAACAGAACAGAAGCACAAAATGAGTTTAGTTCACTGTTTTACTTCCATGCTCAAAACCCAGCAAAAAGATTTTTTATCAGAACTTTTGCTGTTCTCGTAATGTGATTGACCTTAACAATCGCAACCAGAAATGTAATGTCAATGGCTATTTGTCAAACCCTTTGCCGATCACGTGTGGTGTCCCTCAAGGCAGCATTATAGGTTGCCTATTATTCCTTATCTACATTAACGAACGACCTCCCAAATTGTCTCAGTGTAGGCTCGCCAAGGATGTTTGCTGACGATACGAATATTAGCTTTGTTGCGGATACCACCAATAACCTTCAAACCTTGATTAACTCAGACTTGAAGAACCTGAACAAATGGCTGCAGTCTAATCGCCTTAGTTTAAATATAGCGAAAACAGAATTTATGGTTATAAGTTCCCGCCAAAAACAATTAGCGACCTTAAGTGACGATATTCATATCGAAATAGACAATAATCCCATAAAGCGGGTTACCACCGCCAAATCGTTGGGCGTAACAATTGACACCCGGCTTTCATGGGACAATCATATTGAGGAAAAATCCAAAAAGATCTCTGCAGCTATCGGTGCCCTCAAACGCATAAGGCCTTTCATTTCATCCGCTTCAGCCACCCTAATTTACCAATCACTCATCCAGCCCCACTTTGACTATTGTAGTCCTGTGTGGGATGGATGTAGTGCCAAACTATCCGACAAAATGCAAAAACTCCAAAATAGGGCGGCCAGGGTAATTACCAAATCCAGTTATGACTGTAGCGCAACTGCACTCCTTGAGAGCCTACACTGGGACAAATTATCGATAAGAAGGAAAAAACACAAATCCATCCTAATCTTCAAAATATTAAATAACCTTGCCCCATCTTACTTAAGAGATCTCTTCATTAACCGAACCACACCGTATACACTAAGAGACCATAAAACCAAATTAAATCTGCCCAAGCCTCGAACAAACTACCTTAAAAGGGCGATCAGCTACGACGGGGCTTGGCTCTGGAATTCTCTGCCCTGCGATATTCGTACCGCATCTTCTCTTGGGCAGTTCAAACGAAAAATTATGGAATACCTATGACATACTATTCGACTCCCACACGGCAATCTTGTAAATCAGTATTAATATGTATTTGTTTTATCCACTACATGTTTGTATACTACTGAAGATTTTTACCGTGTATAAATAAAACGTGTATGTATGTATGTATGTATGACTACTGATTTGCCATGGTAAATAAGAGTGCAGACAACGCGCGCGCGCGCGGAAAACAGTTCAAATGCGCGTGCATCCCAATGGAAAAGTCTTACGTGAATTTTGATTGGCTGCACGCAAGGGCAGTGTTTTCCAAATATGGTGTTTAGTGATTGCGAGTTGTTCGCTGGTTGTCACATCAGATTCATTCGTCTGTTACACGTTTCAACTAAGTTATATGTTTCTGGGTCGACACAACACAGAGCTCATGTCAAATGCCGTCACGCTTGTGCCGTGTGGCACGACTGACCATGACTGACGTCGTATAGCCAACTTTGCCGAGCCTAATTTGCGCGCCGAATCGGGCTCCGACGTTGTCAAGACGTTAGCGCTACGCATGCGTTCGTGGCCTTCATATGATGTCATTCAGTTAAGATAAGTTAAAATTCAAGTGGAGGGCAAAATGATCGCAGCATGACGTGCGCGCGCTAAAATAAAGGAACTATCCGGCAAGTGCGCGCGCTAGTTGAAAATTGAGTTACATTAGCAACGGCAAATAACACTGAAATGGAAAGAAAACTGTCGGAAATGCATCACGCGCATTATTTTTGTTTTTTAATTTGTTTTTGCCCCTGGCTGCTCAACTGCTTAATCATTACTTACTGTACGGCCCCTAGTTGGCATGAGCGTTTTAGAACTCTTTCGAATACCCTAGATGAAGTTATTGGGTGTTAAGCGCGCTCTGATATATGCCTTAGGCCTAGGGCATACGTCGAATTAGAGTCGCGTCGAATTCATTTAAAACAATAGATAATTTGTTATTTGTAATAAGGCGGTTTCTTTTGAAAAAAATGTAATCGACGCGACCCTTATTCGACGTATGCCCTAGGCCTTACGAATGTTATCGGGTATTTTTTAACCCGGTTTGCTCACCTGCTGTCTTAATTGTCTCTTCACTTGTAGTTGTTACTTCTGTAGATACCATAGTCAGTGAGGATTCTGATACCCAATCATTGTCTGTTGCGCTAGAACTGGATTCGTTGTCATCACTTCGTTTTGATTCTGTCTCTGCTGGAACTCGAGCCTTAGAGATCTGATATTCAATAGGGTCATCATTACAGCTTGGAATAATTTCCCTGTCCTTTCCGTCGTCCATTTTTGACTTCTTGTTGGGAGGTGTATTAGACATATTAGGCCCATCTGGTATGTTCTCATGTGAGCTGAGGTCAGTCAGGTCTGGTAGACTCTCGGGTACTGACAACTGACCACTACTTGCGCTGGACAATGATTCCTCCCCTGAGGGAAGAACAGTATGCATTGGTCGTATGCAGTATGCAGTATTCGTGCCGATGATGATGATGATAATGTGCGCCTACTGATGATTGATGATGATTGTGTTTCGATGTGGGTGTGATATTTATGGGTTGGAGACTTTTTTGAGTGTTTTGTTGACAAATACACGCACGCGCTGGCAATACAATGAACGATAAATTTTGAATACTGCACGAGGCGTTAGCCGAGTGCAGTATTAACACATTTAGAGTTCATTGTATTGCCAGCAAGTGCGTGTATTTGTCAACAAAACACGAAATAAAAGTCTCTAACACTTTTAATATACAATCTGAGTTCACGAGCGTGAAGAAGTATCAGAATGGCTTCCCTGACTAGACTCAAAATCAATTACAACGTTTACTTCATATGCAAGTATTTTTAATTGAATTCGGAAAATTTTGGGTACATGAACTGCATTCTGATAGCTCAAGAATACAGAAAGCATAAACAAAATATTATTGATAAGTATTAATAAGTTGTAAAATCAAGAAAGATTTGCACTTGCAGTGAACACTGCACGATTTTTATGCGTTATTACCAATAACGCACTCGCCCCGTTTGATGTCGCTAGGTAACGAAAACTCACGTGATCAGTTTTAACCAATGGGGTCCGCGCATTTTGTCCAGTGAACGAAGATTGTATATTAAGGCGTGCTATTATATAAGTGTCAAAGTTCACCTTTTCTAGTATCTCGAGAGTGTATCACGTGCACGCGAATAAATTCGACTGTTTCAATGATGGCAAAGTGGGAGGGCATCAGTATGTTTTAAAGGACCGGGAATAACAAAACCAAAAAATTGCGCTTTTGCACAATTCATTCACGTAAAAACCTCTTCTTTATTTCTCTGTTTTTGTTCTGTTCTCTTTGACACTTGGTATGATAATAAAGCATTCATGTTTTATGCTCCGGCTCCGCTTCGGGAAACATCAGCGGTCTCGGGACCACAAAACATACTGTTTCCCTCGGTCCCAGTAAGTCACAAGTGTTCATTCTACTTCTTAAAATACGAATACAGCTCGTAAGGGAGTTTCGTGGTCGCGTCGCAGCGCTCCTCGTACGGGACGAGCAGCATTGCGTGAGTTATTTTCTTGGTGAGAACTTCGTTAGAAAAAATCTCGCTTTACCGGTAAGTCACCGCGCCGTGATTGAGTGCCGAGTTTCTACTGGCGCTCAGCGCGCAACACCGCCAAAATAAGGGACTGCGGGCAAAGCATTCAGAAAAATGCTTTTTCCATTGATCTGATTGGTCGAGAACCCTTTTACTGTCGGATACGAGCGCTTTCCGCAACATCCGCAAATAAATACACTGTATTAGAAGTGACGCTTTATAATATTTATGCCAGGTAAGAAGGCAAAGTATGAAGATGATGAGAATGGTGATGATGATGACTTACCTCCTTCGAGAACCTCTGGGTTCGATGTCCGCTCATTTTCCACCATCGCTGCACTCTCTACGTGTGCGACCAAGGGTTTTTCTTTGTTCACTAAAACCTCTTCCTGTCTGCTCCTTTCCCTTCGCTGTTCGTATTTCACTCGTTGTTGTGCACTGTAGATGGCCCGTGATACTACCACAATAGCTCTGTTTTGGAGGAACATTGCTTGTCGAGCCCCTTCGGAAATGTTACGCATTCTTTTTTCATGTTCCCGGTGCTCTCGCTTTACCTCGTTCCTCGCATTGTGAATAACTCTCGACACTAGCACTTTCGCTCTGTTAACAAGTATCATATCCTCTTTATCAGCTTTCCTCTTCCTCCTGAACTTTTCCTGGACTTGCGCATTTTTAATAACTTGAGCTACCAGAAGAGATGATTTATTTCTTAGCATCATCATTTTCCTCTCACTTGATATATCGGTATCAATAATCTCATCTACATCAGTAAAATCGCTGCTGACTCGAGACAACGGCTGCAGTGACGACCCACTCATGCTGACAGACGGACGTTCTGGAATACTAAACGATGGCATTTCTCCGGGACAAGAAACAGTTTCCTGACCATAGAGACAACAGCCGCCCCACAGCGGTTGTTCTCTTACTTGGATGATTGGTCTAGTGTTGGCTGAGAATGTTTCGGCGGAGGTTTCTCCAGTGTTATTTTCAATGCCGCCATTTGTAGAGGAAGGTGGGTCATTAAGTGACTCGTCTGATGTGCGGTTTGACGCCCGTATCGCATGGCCTGGTGTTGTAGGTACAGAGGGTATACGAAATTCAGCTCTATCTTCTCTAGATGTCAAAGATTTTCCTGTAACACATAAGAAAATAAGGTAGATCAGGTAGATGCTTGACCAAAGGCAGTTGAATAATTTCGTCAAGTTTTTTGCTGCTCATGCAAATAGATCATTATATGTAATGCAGTCATTTTAACACTTCATAAACGCCTCTCTCGTGGGGACTCATAAGAATAGGGCTTGACGTCATATTCACTTACCATCGACAATCACTTGATTGATCGCCGTTTCAAGGGTGCTTCGTTTGTCCGCATCTTTCAAGGAAGGTGTCAGGGGAATACAGACCGGGACGTAAGGACTTGACTATAAGACGTATTTAAAAACAATACAATTTTTGTGAAAAGTTTGAAACTATATATTCATTATAGTCGGTATGAACAGGCATCTTTTTTTTAACCAAATAGCTTTCACTCGAAAAATTAATCAAAAAACACTCGCTCAAATTAACAACAGTTTTGATGGTGGTTTTCTCGGCCCCCTGTATGATTAATTGTTTGAGCTTCTTTAGTTTATCTGGCTAGTTATTGCGCTTTTGACTCTAATTTGCATGTCTTGAAAACCGAGAAACAATTTACCTACTGTATTTATGCATTTATACAAGTGGTCGAAAATATTCAGAGCTCTGTGTCAATCTCTATGTGGATGCATTCATAGCATTGCGTTTAGATAGTATTTTACCATCAATTTGGACTCAAAACATTTACCTGTCCATCCGCTGGTGGACGAGTCTTACTACAGCAATTACCCATTCACATGACCAGGCATTTCTGTTTCACTCTGTTCACTCGAAGTAACACTCTGAGGCAGACTTGTAACAGAAACATTTTTAGGATTTCAGAAAACGAAAAATGTTCCGTTATTATCCCGACGTTATTATGACGTGTAACCATCGCGCGCGCACGAAAAAGCGCTCGAAACAAGCGCGCGCTTGGTCGACACAAAGGTGGGGACTCATATAATGCTTGCGCTACTCTGTCATGCCGCGCGCCTGTTGCATGACAGGTGGTATTTTCTGCCAGTCTTTGGATGACAAAGTAAAGCGCAAGATTTCAAATTACATGAACTCTAAATGGTGTAAATATTTAAGAGGGAATGTCCACTAAGACCGAGCGGGAGGTGGCACATGATGAAAAATAAAAATCCTTCATATTTTGTCCAAAGATAGCCTAAATATACCAAAAGAAATGTGATGGGATTTTGTTCTTCAGTTATTAATTTTAACTCCCGAAAATTACGATTTTCTGACAGCACCCCGCGAATGGACAAAACGCACAATTTTCAGCCGAAATACCTAAACTTACAAACACTGTCATATCCACTTCGCGCCAGCCCCAAACCCGAAAATCGGTTCAGAAATGTCTTTTGTATGTCCTAAGAAGTAATTTAAGGCTAAATATTATCTTTTGCGTTCGATAATTTTGGCACGGGAAGCCGTTAAAACTGATCAAAATTTTGCTCGCTCGAAATCGGCGATCTGGCGGTCATTTTCAGGAGGGAATATCCAGTCCCGGTAGTGTCCCAAATCAACCCAAATAATTTTTTCTCATAAGTAGACATATTGTTCTCAACCGTAATATAAAAATTATTGCCTGGCTCTTTGTCAACGCAAAGAACCAAGCCTCTCATAATCGAAGTTATCACAACTTGAATGTGTCAACACATGTAAACACCACGCGAACATAATGCAAATACTGAGAGAAAATACACTTGATTCGTGAAAATAATGCAACACCGAGCACTTCTCTGTCTTACCTGGATAGTTAGCGTCCTAGGTTTGGCTTCTGAACGTATTTTCCATGTAGTTTCTGCTCGATCACGGTGCGATGATTATTCGCTTCAAGATATTTCGATTCTGAGCAATGTTATCCATCTTGCTTCAAGGAAAATGCCCTTATTTCACCAGATCTAAAGTTGCAGGCAGCTATTTTGGATTTGCGTAGCCATTTAAGCCATAGAAATGCGAGATGTTCCAGTTTTAGCGTTCCAATGTTGACAGGCGAGGACGTGACCTCGGGACGTTGCGTGACGGATCCAGGAATTTTCGAGGGGGTGGGGTCAGGCATTGGATGTGTTTCTGTCTCTTTGCGTGCGAAAGCGCGCCGCGATTTTAAAAATAAAGCTACAGAGATTAGACATATGTACACTGATTTTAAGCAAGCGAACTATATAAATTATTAAAAATCCTAAATGATAGTACAGAGTCAGTAAATATAATTTTTTACGTAATTGTGAGGATTTTAGAAAAGGAACTCGTCCACACCAGGGCTCATAAATGAGCCCCTGTCCACACTCACTCCTTTTCCTGAACATTGGAAGAGTTTTCCTCGTCCTCTTTTTGCAACATCAACTTCCTTAGTTCCATACCATCAAGCTATTCTTACTAAAAAGTAACGTGGTACATATACATTCCTCGGGCGTTTTGTATGGTTGACAGTTTGTTGAGGACCAGGGTTACGTGCAGTGGAAAACAAGAGTAGGAGAGGATATTTTAAAAAGTCGGGCCTATAACAACTGTATTGCCCAGGGGCGTAGGTAGGGGGGATGTCAAAATAAACTAAGCGACGCCATTTTAGGTACCTTTAGGGGTAAAATCGAAAGCGACGAGCACCTCCGCCCCAAAAATAGGGAATTCCCCCGGGGGTATATGTCGCTGCGCAATAACGTTTTTAGTCTTCTTGTAAGCGACGAACAGAATTTTATAACCATACATAGAGATTATTACATGGTAAGAGCTTGATGTCGTTTTTATTCACGAGTTTTCGTGTCATAGCGCGAACGAGTGAGTCTTCGAGCGAATTGATTGCCATGCCAATCCTTTGTCTTCTAAACACTACACTTTTCTTGCATAGAATCGCTCTAATCGCAAGGAGGCCGCGTAGCAATGCATACGGTGGTGTGAGTGACATGTTGCTTCGTAGGCACTGTATAGGGCATTTATACTGCCCTATACAGTGTTGTAGCGGAGCTCCCGCGGGCGCCGAAGGCGCCCGCGAGCGGAGCCCCATAGCTACATGCAGGAGAAAAAGGAACAAAAAAAAGTGTATATGCATCCAACGATTCTGTCATGGACTTCCGGTTTGTGCGTTCGTTCGTTCGTTCGTTCGTCCGGAATGACGTCATCGAAACTAGAAAAATCAATATCTCAAGAAGGCAACATCGATAGGTGACCAAACTTGGGTAAAGTTATTCTGGAGGCAAGGGGGGTGCACTACCAAGGTCACGTGACATGACGTCATCGATGACGTCATCAAAACTAGAAAAGCCAATATCTCAAGAAGGCAACATCGCTAGGTGACCAAACTTGGGTAAAGTTATTTTGGAGGTAAGGGGGGTGCACCACCAAGGTCACGTGACATGACGTCATCGATGACGTCATCGAAACTAGAAAAGTCAATATCTCAAGAAGGTATCATCGCTAGGTGACCAAACTTGGGTAAAGTTATTTTGGAGGCAAGGGGAGTGCACCACCAAGGTCACGTGACAGGACGTCATCGATGACGTCATCAAAAGTAGAAAAGTCAATATCTCAAGAAGGCAACATCGCTAGGTGACCAAACTTTGGTAAAGTTATTTTGGAGGCAAGGGGAGTGCACCACCAAGGTCACGTGACATGACGTCATCGATGACGTCATCAAAACTAGAAAAGTCAATATCTCAAGAAGGCAACATCGCTAGGTGACCAAACTTTGGCAAAGTTATTTTGGAGGCAAGGGGAGTTCACTTCCAAGGTCACGTTACATGACGTCATCGATGACGTCATCAAAACTAGAAAAGTCAATATCTCAAGAAGGCAACATCGCTAGGTGACCAAACTTTGGCAAAGTTATTTTGGAGGCAAGGGGAGTTCACTTCCAAGGTCACGTTACATGACGTCATCGATGACGTCATCAAAACTAGAAAAGTCTATATCTCGAGAACGCAACATTACTAGGTGACCAAACTTGTGTAAAGTTATTTTGGACGCAAGGGGGGGGGGGGGGGGGGGGGGGGGGGTGCACTACCAAGGTCACGTGACATGACGTCATCGATGACGTCATCAAAACTAGAAATGTCAATATCTCGAGAAGGCAACATCGCTCGGCGAACAAACTTGGGTACAGTCGAGAAAACATCCGGAGTATGTCGGTATGGAGCTCTTTGAAATGCAACATAAAAAAAATCTGAATTTGCAAGTATGGCAGTGGAGAACAAGAATGTTTTCTGTAGCAAGTGACGTCGCGACACGTCACATTATTAATATTTTGCAGGACTTATAATTTTCCCTTGCAACGGCCCAACAAGATTGGTAAACGCACCCTTTTATAAAAATATGTAACCGGGAGCTCCGCTTTTAGCCAGTGGCTAAATCTATATATTAATTTTCTAACGATCCTTCCACCCACCCCAAAACGATGGGCATGACCATCACACATCTACATTTTGATGACGTGTCACAATGATAGTGCGGAAAGGATCTGGTTTTGAAGAAAAGAGAGTGGTATAAAGTTTCTTACAGTATCGAGACTGGGAAGAATGAACGGAATGGTATCATATTTTTGTCATCAAATACCACAGGGGGCCCGGGCAATGAAGAAAGCCAGGGGGACTCCCTTGGGGGCGGGGGTGCTCGTCGGGAACTTTCGATTTTACCCCTAAAGGTATTAAACATGGCGTCGCTTAGTTGGTTTTGACCCTAAAAGGTACCAACAAGACGTATAGTTCCCTCGTGATTTTCTCTCGTATTTTTTTTACGAGGGAAAATACGTCTGAAATTGGCTACCAACAAGTGTGATTGCTTGATTTACTAGAGCGGACCTCTAACAGGTACCTATCTGGAAGAAATAGCTAGTTTTCGATTTTTTCCCCTAAAAGGTACGACGAGCACTCCCGCCCATTGAAAATAGGGGAAAAAATATGGTTGGTATTTACTTACTTGCCGTCGATCAGCCATCTATGTGGCTTAATTAAACAGCGTGCGCCGTGCAAAACAGGGGAATAACCCCCTGTTTTGCACGGCGCACGCTGTTCTGCGCATGGACGCGCGATCAATTCGTTCGAAAATGACGCAATCGAACGCGCGCGCGCAAGCATCCCCATTTGAGCGAGAAAACACCAAGAAAAAGTCACTTTTTGGGATATTGCGCGAAAACAAGATTGGGCACCCCCATTGTTTATTTTACCATTTTGATAAGACTTTCATTCCCCTGTTATAAAAAAAGTTTAAAGAAATTTCTACGACAAGTTTTTGAGCTATCGTCATAAAAAGCCCCAAAATGAGACACCAAAGACTCTCAAATTATCACGAGCGGTGCGCACAATTTTGCACATTTTCAAGAGTAGCGTCAACACACATAGAAAATTAAACATTCCAATGTTCGTCCTAGGAGGTGAAGCATCCAACAGTTCTGTTCAAACTTGCAAGCGAACTGGATTGCTTCATTAGTGAGCGTTTTATCACAATTTTCTTGTTTCACGTATTCCTTCACAAAATAGCCCTCAGGCACTAAAATGGGGTATGTTTGCGCCATCGCAGTTTCTAAACGAGCATGGGCACCCCCTCTTTTTATTTCATATTTCCATTCCTTATATACTAAATAGTAAATAGACAAATTAAGAAAAAAATTCTACGACAAGTTTTATTTCAGGGGAATTACCTTAAGGAGGGCTAATTCTACATATTATCATTGCCGTAAAAGACAATAATATCATATTCAATCTTAGAGTATTGTCTTTTAGTATTACTCAAGTGAATACAAGATACTTACTGAAGAATTTCGCGCGCCCTCGAGTTTTCTTATGATCGTGAAAAAGTCCAACGAAACTCACTTGAGCAATTATACTAAAACAAATTAGCTCATGCTCGCCGATAATCACGTCGCCATCAGCGACTAATTGTTAAATAGTAGTTGTTGTGGCGTTTGCTACGCGATTTGGGGGTTATTATCATCGTGAACGAAATAAATATGTGGCCACTGGCTATTGCTACACGATTTGCATTGGGGGTTATTTTACAGAACTGTCTTGAAAGAAAATGAGGGTGTAGGGCGTTTTATCTCAAAAACGTCGATCGCGACCACGCCTGTCAATCAAAACTTTTTCTGTAACAAGTAACATGTAACTTGGTCCTTTCACTGGACGGCATTGCCCGCCGACTTGATACGCTCCTTGTCAATTCTGTGGAACAAACTCCGCTTTTATATGGCTTATGGCTAACGCAAATCAAAAATTCGATATTCGATCTCATGGTGAACTAAGGGCATTACCCTTGAAGCTTTCGCACACGCAAAGAGAAAAACAGAAATACATCATATGCCCGACCCCACCCCCTCGAAAATTCCTGGATCCGTCACGCAACGTCCCGAGGTCACGTCCTCCACTATCAACATTGGAATGCTAAAACTGGAACATCTCCGCATTTCTATGGCTTAAATGGCTACGCAAATCCAAAATAGCTGCCTGCAACTTTAGATCTGGTGAAATAAGGGCATTTTCCTTGAAGCAAGATGGATAACATTGCTCAGAATCGAAATATCTTTAAGCGAATAATCATCGCACCGTGATCGAAGTACAAATAGACACAATGGCGCTGCAGAAACTACTACATGGAAAATACGTTCGGAAGCCAAAACTAGGAAGCTATCTATCCAGGTAAGACAGAGGAGTGCTCGGTGTTGCATTATTTTCACGAATCAAGTGTATTTTCTCTCAGTATTTGCATTATGTTCGCGTGGTGTTACATGTGTTGGACACATTCAAGTTGTGATAACTCCGATTTTGAAAAGCTTGGTTCTTGGCGTTGACAAATAGCCTGGCAATAATTTTATATTACGGTTGAGAACAATATGTCTACTTATGAGAAAAAATTATTTGGGTTGATTTGGGACACTACCGGGACTGGATATTCCCTCCTGAAAATGACCGCCAGATCGCCGATTTCGAGCGAGCAAAATTTTGATCAGTTTTAGCGGCTTCCCGTGCCAAAATTAGCGAACGCAAAAGATAATATTTAGCTTAAATTACTTCTTAGGACATAATAAAAAGACATTTCTGAACCGATTTCGGGTTTGGGGCTGGCGCGAAGTGGATATGACAGTGTTTGTAAGTTTAGGTATTTCGGCTGAAAATTGTGCGTTTTGTCCATTCGCGGGGTGCTGTCAGAAATCGTAATTTTCAGGAGTTAAAATTAATAACTGATGAACAAAATCACATCACATTTCTTTTGGTATATTAGGCTATCTTTGGACCAAATATGAAGGATTTCGATTTTTCATCATGTGCCACATATTTCCAATTTCGCTCGGTATTAGTGGACATTTCCTCTTACCACTGTATGCATTGCTACGCGACCTGAAAATTCACTGTTGCGATGGGCGATTGGCGATTTTTAGCCGTCAATCACTAAACCAAAACGTTGGATTCGGCTACATCAGTGGGTCGACGTTGATTGCAAAATCAACTAAAATTATTGTAAGCTATCGTGTGACTTTCTGCCCTAGAATTATTAGCTTTCTGGCGCATTGCAATTTCTTTGCTGAGAATCGCCAATCGCAAAAGTGAATTTTGAGGTCGCGTAGCAATGCATACAGTGGTAACAATTAGACTACGAGTTCAAGTTTTCCCCCTATGAGTCAATAAATGGTTTTAACTATTTAAAACGAGGCGCGTAGCGCCGAGGACTATTTGACGATCGACAACGAGTAGTCTAATTGTTTTTGTAGAAACCCACTAGCATACTACCTTCGAGTTGTTGCTAAAACGTATTTACTTTCATGGTTTTAGAAAGTTTAGCATGTGCAGCAGCGCCCCTATTCGAAATAATACATCAGGCTGAAAATGGTAAGAAAAGCCAAGATTTTATTTTTGGTCCCCGTAGTATAAACGCAACCTTTTTCGTCTAAAGCCGGCTTCACACTAGCGACATAAGCATGACGTCTCCCACTCAAAAGTACCCTCGTCCCCAGTCTACTCGGCGCGCCTGTCACGCCCTTACCCGGCTATGACGTCACTGTCTTTTGCTACCCGCCCGAGTCAGCTTGAAGAGCGGCCGCCATTACAGTCTTGCGCGTTTAAGGGGCGTGTCATTATTTAGCGGGGGGGAGGGCTCCTATTTTTGTGGGGAGCCAGAAGTTCGATTATCGTGCGAAAATATATTGGTTTAAGGACCGAGGTCGGAGGATTTTGGAGGGATCACTTCATTTTTGGGCGAGTGAAAGGATCTCTCGAAACCTGAGACCTTGAAAGAGAGATTCCAGCAACGAGTTCTATATCATTTTCTAGTTTTATTTCACTCATTATGTTGAAAATTTCGGCGCGCTTCGCGCGCATAAGGAATGACATCTAATCTAGTGTTAGAGAACTTGCCCAAAGAAAAACAATACGCTTGTGGCGCTTAAATGGAATGCGTACGAATGTCCGTTACACGCATGTGTATCTTGGCAAGGACAAATGAAAACCCCCAAAAGCCCTCCAGTGATACGCCTGGTTGGCAGTCAATATGTTCGAAAGAAGTGAGTTCGACGTTACAAGCTGCATAGAAATTCGTTTTTGGGCTGCGCTTCACGCACATGAATCATGATAATTTGTAGCGCGTGAAGGATAAAACCAACAGGCTTTTTTACTACACGCAGAAAATAAAAAGTTTATCTTTTCTCTGGAGGCTTGATGAAATGCGTATCAAAATAAAGGCGCGTTTCGCCATGTTGCAAAAGTGTCCCCGGGGGCCTGGAGCTTTAACAACGTCCCTGGTGACCGGGAAAATAGTAACGTTTAAAGCCTGGTGCACACTTGCGACATAACGACATAAGAAAAATGTCACGCGAACAAAATTTAGTGGTTTCAAGAAGTTGAAGTGGTCAAAAATTAACATAAGATTGCTTTGGTGAAGTAATCTAATGAAGATCCATGGAAAATATTGATTGTTTCAATCATTTTCCCGTACTTTTTCGTTGCAACATAACGTCCTTATGTCGTTATGTCGCTGGTGTGCACCAAGCTTAACACTTAGTGAATGTTAAATTGGGGGGCCGTGATGTCAATTGACTGGTGCATGACAGAAGTAAGAAAAAAGTAGTTCTGTATTAAGAAGAAAGAAAGAGACATTACATCACTTGGACAATAGTCTATCTAACAGGTTTTTTAGAAATAAATGCATGGGGAAGGGTCCAATTTTTTTACCTATGACTGGGGGAGGGTCACATTTTTTTTGTTATGTTCAAGGGGAGGGTCCTAATTTTTTAGCCTTCTTTAAAAAAAATGGGAGCCCTCCCCCCCGGTAAATAATGACACGTCCCTAACCGAGGCCACCTGACAAAGTTTCTTACAAGTTTGTGATGCTCGTTGCTTCTTTTATTTTCTCGTTTTCATGACACAAAATTGTTTTATTTTTTACCTCCACTTTGTCTTTATTTTCTATTCAAAATATCGTATATAAGATCAATCTTTGGAGGTGTAGGGTATAACCAAACTTGTACGAAACTTTAACGGGGTGGCTTCGGTTGGACGCGCATGACTGTAATACCCCCGAAAACTTGTTCGAGGAATCACAGGATACACAGCCATCGATATGGAAACGACTGGGACACTTTTTGTTCAAGAATAAGCACACAACATTAAGATGCTGTGTCAATAATCTTGACCATTTTTTGTTATTTTCAACTATTAACATCTAATTGACGTTGTCTTGTCTAGTTTGAACCAGGCTTTATTGGATGAGCCAGAATTACCATTTTGATATCTTGTGTCTTGTGATCGCACCATGCTCACAGCGTGCTTGACAGGTCACGTGGGAAAGCGGGGCTCTATCACACTTAAGCAAATTAAGGCGATTTTCAATATGGTAGAGATGCTGCTTGCTTTGAATAAACACAAAATAATTTTCTTTGCCTATTATTTGTTATTTAATCGGATGTAATATTTGCACTTAATTGTTTTTGGGAGATCAAATCCACGAAAATTCAATTTGCGATGGAAGGCCATGTTGCCGTGGGCACGAAATGAGACCTATGGTGCCAAGAAAGGTTGCGGGGGCGGCTAGATCGTGCGTGGAGCGAAATATTAGTTTAAACAGAAAAAGTGAAGGTGCGACTCGATAAATTGGAATTTTCATAGCATATGGAGAAAAACACCCTTACAACATATAAATTTCACATGACATGCAGTGTCGAATCTTATTTTCTAACATTTTTATATTTGGAAAAATCCTGTACTCGAAGTATATATTGATTACTCCGGGGGTGTTTAATAGGAAAGTGGCATAATGATTTCATTTCTGATTAAGCTTAAAGATTTTGCGTTGGCCGACATATTTTGATAGTTCATTAGTTAGGGTTTTGTTTTGTCATGCTTGGCCTGACAACTTTTTAAAAACAAAGGCTTTTTCGTCAATATCTATAGAAAGAACTTCCGGATTGAAATATTAATGACACTGAGATACTGCGCTTCGTACAAGAGGGGACAATGAATTCCAAACTTAGTGAAGCATAAATTATGTGAACAAAGCAAATAAGTGATATATTATGATTATTTACCGGCAAAAATCACCAACCTGTATGATATGATATCGGATGGTCTTCGTAAAGAATAACGGTAATTCTATGATGGGGAAAGGACTTATTGCCTTCACATCAATTGTAAACTCTATTATTAACCATGGTCTGACATCAGAAAAATTGTAAAGTCAAATCCTTGGATAAACAAATACATTCACTATCCGAAAACACCTAGCTACTTCTCGGCCTTCTCTCCGAGCTTTGTCATCGCGAGAGAAAAACTTGAGAAAATTTTAAAGGTAAGTAAACTTGTAACTATATGAAATTCAAATACATTGGTGGTTTTGTTTGTGCTACTTAGAGAATATACTAGAACTTGCTTGGATTTGAATTTTCACGATGTGCAGACATAACTCATGTAGAAAGTAATAATATGACTAAATGACAACGTTGAATCTCTTAGACGCCTTAGTTGATCTTGGAGCACGATATTCGCTGTTTAATCTTCATTTCACTATCATTAATCGACTTTACGAACTCTTCCTAAGAAGGAGTGTAAAGAAATAAGAATCAAAAGCCAGCAAACCTAATGGATTTTCAATCAACCATTTCACTAGTAGGCCCTAGTACATCATGCATGACAAACATACCGGAAAAGAACAATCAGACTACTTGTTTCTAGTAGTCCTGGGCTGTTTTGGTTTGTTTAGCAGATAGTTCGTAATTGACGATTTCTACTAGCGCTGCTTTGTTGGTGGATCTAAAAAGGAATCATTAAGCCGGTAGCATGCAGACCTTCCTGGGAAAATTGTACATCTGTCAACTTAAATATATGGACGTTATATACTGGATGAAATCACTCGGAAACTTGCGTGACGAATTTATTTTAATTCGTGTATTTGTCAAACAAAAAAGACGAGAAAGAACGAAAAACAGAAACAAAACGCGAGAATGGATCAGCTTATTTATTGACATTGCAAGAAATATGAATGCAAATCACAGGCCCAGTCCATAGACATTTTAGTTTCGATAAAGTTTCTTTTATGGTTATCAAAAAAGTTAATAAATAAATCTGTGGATTGCATTGCCATGGGTAATTTAAGGCGATTTAAGGCACTTATACTGTACTTTAAGGCAACTTAACCCTAAGGAGTGCGTAATAAAAAAACGATGCGCTTGCCTAAGAAAGAAGAGTGCGGCGCTAAGTACATCAATCCGTGAAACTCCAGGATACATTAATACTTGCAAAAACTAGTGCCCGAAAATAAAACAGTCCGAATTTTAAAAATCTGAAATTTTACACTCGTTTTCAGTCACACGTGCACCCTGCGATTTTCGTTTCTGAGTCGCGAATTGTGTTTGGTGGACGTCAATCAAGAATTTCGACCTAGCCACGGGCCCACGGGATAGTAAAATATGGCCAACCAAGCTATTTAGTTTAATAAAGCTCGGTCGGCGATACACCACAAACATCACTCAGATATTTTGCAAAACCTACTGCGTTGCAGAGCTCGCTCATTGCGTATGTAATGTATTGATCCTCAATTTAGACTATTGATTCCCACTCCCACAGGTAACCTTACCCCTGTACAAACATGGCCTTCATAGCAGTCGGCGATCACGTGTGGGTGGAGCCCCAATCAGGGGGAGTATGCCATAGCTATAGGTGCCAGGGTGGAGAGGGTCGAGGGAGCGCAAGTGGTGCTGATAGATGACCAGGGTCAAGTAAGTGATTCTTTCTTTATTTCTTTTTCTACTCTTGTTCAGCAATAAAATTGAAATGCATGTCTATACTATATGACAGGGTTTCTGCATCTAACATTTAGCGGATGAAAATACGACGTACAGCGTCGCTAGCTGTGCTTTTGTTAAGTGTACTATGGGAAATGATAAAGTTTTTGGACACCTCATCCGTTCTCTCTTGGCAGTACAGCGCGCGCAGCGTAAATGCGTAAACATTTTGAGCAAAATATATTTGCAGAAAAGCTTGATATGAGAATTGTTGTGCTTTTAACTTATAAAAGCATGAATGATTATTTTCTAGGAGGTTATCATAGAGCGATCGGTAGCCGAAGGGCTTAAACACATGCATCCCAGCAGTGTCGAGGGCGTGCAAGACATGGTAAGTATAGTAGTGTCGAGGGCGTGCAAGACATGGTACGTAAAGCATACCTGCCAACCTTGGACAAGTGAAAACCGGGAGATCAGGAAAAGCGTCGTCATAACCTCGTCTCAAAACCAAAGAAAACGTTAAAAAACGTTGCTCGCTTAAAAGCTTGAGGTTTTAATGCAGAAATTGACTGAGCGAGTTGATTTCCCGGGAGATTTACGGCGAAAACCAGGAGACTGGGAGATTTGACTCAAAACCGGGAGTCTCCCGCGTAAACGGGAGAGTTGGCAGGTATGGTATAGTTATATCTGAGGAAGGATAGGGCGCAGCATAGGATGATTAGTAGTGTGCAAGACATTGTAGCTAGTGTTGAGGGCATACAAGGCATGGTAGGTATGACAGGGAATGCGTCCCTATAAGGGGACCGCCAGGGTTGAGGGTCGACTTAATGGTTTTTTTTTTCAAATTTAATTTCTCAGTATGTTTCGTAGCAACCACTCTTCCTTTTTTCTCCCCTTCCTGGCAAAACGTCAACCTTTCGTCTGGATTTAATCATGAGGTTTGTAGGAATCGCATAGCGCGAGTGCAATTAATGATTGATGGGCACGAATGACGTTTTATAAGAGAGCAAAATTGCACGAGCCTCAGGCGGTTTATGCATTTCCTCTGGACCAATCACAACATAGATATTCTCTGTATATTATAAGGTGAAGTAAACGTTTCTGTATCTTGTTGTACTCTCGACAGATTAAGCTCGGTGACTTGGACGAGGCTGGGATCCTTAGAAATCTGCTCATCAGATATCGCAATCATCAAATCTACGTACGTTTTCCATCAGACTGATATTCCATTATGTAAAGCAGCTTACTATCAAGGCAAATCTGTATGAGTAACATTCCATACTTGTCGTCTTTCCTCAGACCTACGTGGGTTCAGTGCTGGTAGCCGTCAATCCATATTCTCAGTTTTCCATTTACGACAATACATTCATCAACCGATACCACAACAGTAACGCACCCCTCCCCCCTCATATTTACGCCACAGCCGAGCAGGCATACGTCCTGATGAAACGGGGGAGGAGCACAATCAGTGTATTATTATCAGGTAATGACCAACACAAACTGAACAAGATGCGAGATTAATGACCAACACAAACTGAACAAGATGCGAGATTAATGACCAACACAAACTGTACAAGGTGCGCGGGTAACGATCAAAACAAACTGTACAAGGTGCGCGGGTAACGATCAATACAAACTGTACAAGGTGCGTGCGTAACGATCAACACAAACTGTACAAGGTGCGCGGGTAACGATCAACACAAACTGTACAAAGGTGCGCGGGTAACGACCAACACAAACTGTACAAGGTGCGCGGGTAACGATCAACACAAACTGTACAAGGTGCGCGGGTAACGATCAACACAAACTGTACAAGGTGCGCGGGTAACGATCAACACAAACTGTACAATACAAACTGTACAAGTTGCGCGAGTAACGATCATCACAAACTGTACAAGGTGCACGGGTAACGATCAACACAAACCTGTACAAGGTGCGCGGGTAACGATCAACACAAACTGTACAAGGTGCGCGGGTAACGATCAACACAAACTGTACAATACAAACTGTACAAGTTGCGCGAGTAACGATCATCACAAACTGTACAAGGTGCACGGGTAACGATCAACACAAACTGTACAAGGTGCGCGGGTAACGATCAACACAAACTGTACAATACAAACTGTACAAGTTGCGCGAGTAACGATCATCACAAACTGTACAAGGTGCACGGGTAACGATCAACACAAACTGTACAAGGTGCGCGGGTAACGATCAACACACAAACTGTACAAGGTGCGCGGGTAACGATCAACACAAACTGTACAAGGTGCACGGGTAACGATCAACAAAAACTGTGCAAGGTGCGCGAGTAACGATCAACACAAACTGTACAAGGTGCGCGGGTAACGATCAACACAAACTGTACAAGGTGCGCGGTAACGATCAACACAAACTGTACAATACAAACTGTACAAGTTGCGCGAGTAACGATCATCACAAACTGTACAAGGTGCACGGGTAACGATCAACACAAACTGTACAAGGTGCGCGGGTAACGATCAACACAAACTGTACAAGGTGCGCGGGTAACGACCAACACAAACTGTACAAGGTGCGCGGGTAACGATCAACACAAACTGTACAAGGTGCGCGGGTAACGATCAACACAACTGTACAAGGTGCACGGTAACGATCAACACAAACTGTACAATACAAACTGTACAAGTTGCGCGAGTAACGATCATCACAAACTGTACAAGGTGCACGGGTAACGATCAACACAAACTGTACAAGGTGCGCGGGTAACGATCAACACAAACTGTACAAGGTGCGCGGGGTAACGACCAACACAAACTGTACAAGGTGCGCGGGTAACGATCAACACAAACTGTACAAGGTGCGCGGGTAACGATCAACACAAACTGTACAAGGTGCGCGGGTAACGATCACACAAACTGTACAATACAAACTGTACAAGTTGCGCGAGTAACGATCATCACAAACTGTACAAGGTGCACGGGTAACGATCAACACAAACTGTACAAGGTGCGCGGGTAACGATCACACAAACTGTACAAGGTGCGCGGGTAACGATCAACACAAACTGTACAATACAAAACTGTACAAGTTGCGCGAGTAACGATCATCACAAACTGTACAAGGTGCACGGGTAACGATCAACACAAACTGTACAAGGTGCGCGGGTAACGATCAACACAAACTGTACAAGGTGCGCGGGTAACGATCAACACAAACTGTACAATACAAACTGTACAAGTTGCGCGAGTAACGATCATCACAAACTGTACAAGGTGCAGGGTAACGATCAACACAAACTGTACAAGGTGCGCGGGTAACGATCAACACACAAACTGTACAAGGTGCGCGGGTAACGATCAACAAAAACTGTACAAGGTGCACGGGTAACGATCAACAAAAACTGTGCAAGGTGCGCGAGTAACGATCAACACAAACTGTACAAGGTGCGCGGGTAACGATCAACACAAACTGTACAAGGTGCGCGGGTAACGATCAACACAAACTGTACAATACAAACTGTACAAGTTGCGCGAGTAACGATCATCACAAACTGTACAAGGTGCACGGGTAACGATCAACACAAACTGTACAAGGTGCGCGGGTAACGATCAACACAAACTGTACAAGGTGCGCGGGTAACGACAACACAAACTGTACAAGGTGCGCGGGTAACGATCAACACAAACTGTACAAGGTGCGGGGGTAACGATCAACACAAACTGTACAAGGTGCACGGGTAACGATCAACACAAACTTTACAATAAAACTGTACAAGTTGCGCGAGTAACGATCATCACAAACTGTACAAGGTGCACGGGTAACGATCAACACAAACTGTACAAGGTGCGCGGGTAACGATCAACACAAACTGTACAAGGTGCGCGGGTAACGACCAACACAAACTGTACAAGGTGCGCGGGTAACGATCAACACAAACTGTACAAGGTGCGCGGGTAACGATCACACAAACAAACTGTACAAGGTGCACGGGTAACGATCAACACAAACTGTACAATACAAACTGTACAAGTTGCGCGAGTAACGATCATCACAAACTGTACAAGGTGCACGGTAACGATCAACACAAACTGTACAAGGTGCGCGGGTAACGATCAACACAAACTGTACAAGGTGCGCGGGTAACGACCAACACAAACTGTACAAGGTGCGCGGGTAACGATCAACACAAACTGTACAAGGTGCGCGGGTAACGATCAACACAACTGTACAAGGTGCGCGGGTAACGATCAACACAAACTGTACAATACAAACTGTACAAGTTGCGCGAGTAACGATCATCACAAACTGTACAAGGTGCACGGGTAACGATCAACACAAACTGTACAAGGTGCGCGGGTAACGATCAACACAAACTGTACAAGGTGCGCGGGTAACGATCAACACAAACTGTACAATACAAACTGTACAAGTTGCGCGAGTAACGATCATCACAAACTGTACAAGGTGCACGGGTAACGATCAACACAAACTGTACAAGGTGCGCGGGTAACGATCAACACAAACTGTACAATACAAACTGTACAAGTTGCGCGAGTAACGATCATCACAAACTGTACAAGGTGCACGGGTAACGATCAACACAACTGTACAAGGTGCGCGGGTAACGATCAACACACAAACTGTACAAGGTGCGCGGGTAACGATCAACAAAAACTGTACAAGGTGCACGGGTAACGATCAACAAAAACTGTGCAAGGTGCGCGAGTAACGATCAACACAAACTGTACAAGGTGCGCGGGTAACGATCAACACAAACTGTACAAGGTGCGCGGGTAACGATCAACACAAACTGTACAATACAAACTGTACAAGTTGCGCGAGTAACGATCATCACAAACTGTACAAGGTGCACGGGTAACGATCAACACAAACTGTACAAGGTGCGCGGGTAACGATCAACACAAACTGTACAAGGTGCGCGGGTAACGACCAACACAAACTGTACAAGGTGCGCGGGTAACGATCAACACAAACTGTACAAGGTGCGCGCGGTAACGATCAACACAAACTGTACAAGGTGCACGGTAACGATCAACACAAACTTTACAATACAAACTGTACAAGTTGCGCGAGTAACGATCATCACAAACTGTACAGGTGCACGGGTAACGATCAACACAAACTGTACAAGGTGCGCGGGTAACGATCAACACAAACTGTACAAGGTGCGGCGGGTAACGACCAACACAAACTGTACAAGGTGCGCGGGTAACGATCAACACAAACTGTACAATACAAACTGTACAAGTTGCGCGAGTAACGATCATCACAAACTGTACAAGGTGCACGGGTAACGATCAACACAAACTGTACAAGGTGCGCGGGTAACGATCAACACAAACTGTACAATACAAACTGTACAAGTTGCGCGAGTAACGATCATCACAAACTGTACAAGGTGCACGGGTAACGATCAACACAAACTGTACAAGGTGCGCGGGTAACGATCAACACACAAACTGTACAAGGTGCGCGGGTAACGATCAACACAACTGTACAAGGTGCACGGGTAACGATCAACAAAATCTGTGCAAGGTGCGCGAGTAACGATCAACACAAACTGTACAAGGTGCGCGGGTAACGATCAACACAAACTGTACAAGGTGCACGGGTAACGATCAACACAAACTGTACAATACAAAACTGTACAAGTTGCGCGAGTAACGATCATCACAAACTGTACAAGGTGCACGGGTAACGATCAACACAAACTGTACAAGGTGCGCGGGTACGATCACACAAACTGTACAAGGTGCACGGGTAACGATCAACACAAACTGTACAATACAAACTGTACAAGTTGCGCGAGTAACGATCATCACAAACTGTACAAGGTGCACGGGTAACGATCAACAAAACTGTACAAGGTGCGCGGGTAACGATCAACACAAACTGTACAAGGTGCGCGGGTAACGATCAACACAAACTGTACAAGGTGCGCGGGTAACGATCAACACAAACTGTACAAGGTGCGTGCGTAACGATCAACACAAACTGTACAAGGTGCGCGGGTAACGATCAACACAAACTGTACAAGGTGCGCGGGTAACGATCAACACAAACTGTACAATACAAACTGTACAAGTTGCGCGAGTAACGATCATCACAAACTGTACAAGGTGCACGGGTAACGATCAACACAAACTGTACAAGGTGCGCGGGTAACGATCAACACAAACTGTACAAGGTGCGCGGGTAACGATCAACACAAACTGTACAAGGTGCGCGGGTAACGACCAACACAAACTGTACAAGGTGCGCGGGTAACGATCAACACAAACTGTACAAGGTGCGCGGGTAACGATCAACACAAACTGTACAAGGTGCACGGGTAACGATCAACACAAACTTTACAATACAAACTGTACAAGTTGCGCGAGTAACGATCATCACAAACTGTACAAGGTGCACGGGTAACGATCAACACAAACTGTACAAGGTGCGCGGGTAACGATCAACACAAACTGTACAAGGTGCGCGGGTAACGACCAACACAAACTGTACAAGGTGCGCGGGTAACGATCAACACAAACTGTACAAGGTGCGCGGGTAACGATCAACACAAACTGTACAAGGTGCGCGGGTAACGATCAACACAAACTGTACAATACAAACTGTACAAGTTGCGCGAGTAACGATCATCACAAACTGTACAAGGTGCACGGGTAACGATCAACACAAACTGTACAAGGTGCGCGGGTAACGATCACACAAACTGTACAATACAAACTGTACAAGTTGCGCGAGTAACGATCATCACAAACTGTACAAGGTGCACGGGTAACGATCAACACAAACTGTACAAGGTGCGCGGGTAACGATCAACACACAAACTGTACAAGGTGCGCGGGTAACGATCAACACAAACTGTACAAGGTGCACGGGTAACGATCAACAAAAACTGTGCAAGGTGCGCGAGTAACGATCAACACAAACTGTACAAGGTGCGCGGGTAACGATCAACACAAACTGTACAAGGTGCACGGGTAACGATCAACACAAACTGTACAATACAAACTGTACAAGTTGCGCGAGTAACGATCATCACAAACTGTACAAGGTGCACGGGTAACGATCAACACAAACTGTACAAGGTGCGCGGGTAACGATCAACACAAACTGTACAAGGTGCACGGGTAACGATCAACACAAACTGTACAATACAACTGTACAAGTTGCGCGAGTAACGATCATCACAAACTGTACAAGGTGCACGGGTAACGATCAACACAAACTGTACAAGGTGCGCGGGTAACGATCAACACAAACTGTACAAGGTGCGCGGGTAACGATCAACACAAACTGTACAAGGTGCGCGGGTAACGATCAACACAAACTGTACAAGGTGCGTGCGTAACGATCAACACAAACTGTACAAGGTGCGCGGGTAACGATCAACACAAACTGTACAAGGTGCGCGGGTAACGATCAACACAAACTGTACAATACAAACTGTACAAGTTGCGCGAGTAACGATCATCACAAACTGTACAAGGTGCACGGGTAACGATCAACACAAACTGTACAAGGTGCGCGGGTAACGATCAACACAAACTGTACAAGTGCGCGGGTAACGACCAACACAAACTGTACAAGGTGCGCGGGTAACGATCAACACAAACTGTACAAGGTGCGCGGGTAACGATCAACACAAACTGTACAAGGTGCGCGGGTAACGATCAACACAAACTGTACAATACAAACTGTACAAGTTGCGCGAGTAACGATCATCACAAACTGTACAAGGTGCACGGGTAACGATCAACACAAACTGTACAAGGTGCGCGGGTAACGATCAACACAAACTGTACAAGGTGCGCGGGTAACGATCAACACAAACTGTACAATACAAACTGTACAAGTTGCGCGAGTAACGATCATCACAACTGTACAAGGTGCACGGGTAACGATCAACACAAACTGTACAAGGTGCGCGGGTAACGATCAACACAAACTGTACAATACAAACTGTACAAGTTGCGCGAGTAACGATCATCACAAACTGTACAAGGTGCACGGGTAACGATCAACACAAACTGTACAAGGTGCGCGGGTAACGATCAACACACAAACTGTACAAGGTGCGCGGGTAACGATCAACACAAACTGTACAAGGTGCACGGGTAACGATCAACAAAAACTGTGCAAGGTGCGCGAGTAACGATCAACACAAACTGTACAAGGTGCGCGGGTAACGATCAACACAAACTGTACAAGGTGCGCGGGTAACGATCAACACAAACTGTACAATACAAACTGTACAAGTTGCGCGAGTAACGATCATCACAACTGTACAAGGTGCACGGGTAACGATCAACACAAACTGTACAAGGTGCGCGGGTAACGATCAACACAAACTGTACAAGTGCGTGCGTAACGATCAACACAAACTGTACAAGGTGCTCGGGTAACGATCAACACAAACTGTACAAGGTGCGCGGGTAACGATCAACACAAACTGTACAATACAAACTGTACAAGTTGCGCGAGTAACGATCATCACAAACTGTACAAGGTGCACGGGTAACGATCAACACAAACTGTACAATACAAACTGTACAAGTTGCGCGAGTAACGATCAACACAAACTGTACAAGATGCACGGGTAACGATCAACACAAACTGTACAAGGTGCGCGAGTAACGATCAACACAAACTTTACAAGGTGCGCGAGTAACGATCAACACAAACTTTACAAGGTGCGCGGGTAACGATCAACACAAACTGTACAAGGTGCGTGCGTAACGATCAACACAAACTGTACAAGGTGCGTGCGTAACGATCAACACAAACTGTACAAGGTGCGCGGGTAACGATCAACACAAACTGTACAAGGTGCGCGGGTAACGATCAACACAAACTGTACAAGGTGCGTGGGTAACGATCACGACAAACCGTACAAGGTGCGCGGGTAACGATCAACACAAACTGTACAAGGTGCGCGGGTAACGATCAACACAAACTGTACAAGGTGCGCGGGTAACGATCAACACAAACTGTACAAGGTGCGCGTGCAACGATCAATACAAACTGTGCAAGGTGCTTTTCAAAATGTGGTCTCGCGAAATATCCCATTTCTCACCCATATTTACGCGGCCAAATCATGGAAAAACTACTTTCGTACTTTCAGGTTTTTCACTGACCCTGAAAGCTCACGGAAATGCTTTCTACGTAGGCTACTTTAACCGCGCGTCTCGCACGTTGTATTTATATGTGCATTTACCATGTATTATTAATTTTCTCATGATCTCATATCTTTCCGTAGTGGAGAGAGCGGAGCAGGAAAAACGGAATCCACTAAGTTTATTCTTCAGTACTTGACAGCGGTTAGTGGCCAGCACTCAACAATTGAACAGCAAATCCTTGACGCCAACCCCATTTTAGAAGGTGACGCATTTAGTCTGCTATAAATAAACACAGTGTTCAACTTGGACTAATACTGGCATGATCCTTAGTGCCAAGTAGGCCGTATAATATCCAGACAGGGGCGGATCGTAACTTAAAACGCGGCCAAATGTGACCTGTATGCTTCTTACGCGGCCATTGTTCGAAAAAGAACGTGAGCGTAATATGCCACTTCATTTACAAAGCTCCGTTTGGACCTCTTTCTCGGCATAATATTTGATTTTCTTAAGGAAGACAATCTGTTTCTATTTGCTAAGCGTGATAAATTCGTCGCTTTAAAAACCATAAACTTATTATTTAAAACTACTGTGTTTTACAACATTTCTGCGAGTGTGAGAAAAACCATATCCCAACACATGTGAAAATATAATATTCTTTCTAAATGGAGCATGCCAAATGATTTTTGTTTATATAATAAACAGAATAATAGATGGACACTTGGAGATATGAAATTGATCTTCCTCATGTTCACATTTGAGATGTCACTTGTTCGCTGCGCTCACTGTGAACACTCGAAGATAAATTCCCATAGAGAGCTATTTCCGCGCACCGTGTATTATTCTCTAATTTACTAAGTTAACAAAGCTCATTTTAGGTAAACCGGAGTAAATCCGCCGTTGTTGCCGGTTCACACGTCACGATTTTAGCTGCGATTTCAAGGGCGATTTTTACGGCGATCGGCGACCGAACAGCCATTAAGATTGTGGCGGACTCGCACTTCACATCGCATTGTGTGAACTGGCCATTAGACACACTTTGCAATTGCACAATCATGACCAGGAAGTAATTTTCCAGCGTTTCAGAATGTCTTGCACTCCTTTATAGAAATCTATATAAAATGAACCTAACGAACTTTTTTGTTTCAGCATTTGGTAACGCCAAGACCATTCGCAATGACAACTCCAGCAGGTTTGGTAAATACATAGATGTGCACTTTAACATGGCCTGGGCGATAGAGGGAGCTAAGATCGATCAGTACTTGCTGGAGCAGTCCAGGATTGTCTTACAGGTAAATCCGCTACAACTTGACTCAGCCCTTTTCCTCTTAAAATAGGTCACTTTTCAACTTATTTGCATGGGCGCGAAAATCCTACTCCTGTAACCAAGAGCCTGCTGCTTTCTCAGACAATTGTAGAATTCTTGTTTATGATAAAATGTATATTCAACAAGTGCCCCTTACTTTTCCGTGGTATGTACTCTTATATACCACGGAATGACGTAATAATGTGGTCAAAATGTTGTGGACTCACGAGGCGCAGCCGAGGACACTTGTTTTATACCACAACAAAAAGGCAAAAATAATATAGATTTAGCCACTGGCTAAAAAGCGGAGCTCCCGGTTACATAATTTTCTGTGTTAATAAGAGAAGAAGGCTGCCATTGTACATAGGTAGCCTGTCACTGTCATACCACGTGACTATGTATTGCACTCCCTTGCCACTAAGAAAACTTCACCCAAGTTTGGTTGTCTGAGGTTTATCCCTTCCCGAGATATATTCTGTTTCTCCTACGATGACGTCATCGATGACGTTATACCACGTGACCACGCAGTTGCACCCCCTTGCAACTTAGACAACTTCACCCCAAGTTTGGTTGTCTGAGGTTTATCCCTTCCCGAGATATATTCTGTTTCTCCTACGATGACGTCATCGATGACGTCATACCACGTGACCACGCAGTTGCACCCCCTTGCAACTTAGACAACTTCACCCAAGTTTGGTTGTCTGAGGTTTATCCCTTCCCGAGATATAATCCCTTCCCGAGATTTATTCTTTTTCACCTATGATGACGTCATCAATGACGTCATACCACGTGGCCAGGCAGTTACACCCCCCTTGCCACTAACACAACTTCCCACCTCCCCCCACCCAAGTTTGGTTGTCTGAGCTTCATCCCTTCCTGAGATATGAGTAATAAACGGAGAAGAGTCTTGGTTTGGCTGTGGTGGGGCGCGCAGACAGACACGCACGGACGCGCCAAGCGATACTATAGTGGGAATAACGCTCAACCTTTAAAAATGAAGTCGATGGTATACTTTGAGCTATTGAGTTCTTCCTGCGATACCTATGGTGCTCCGCTCTGCGGCCTTCGGCCGCTAAGGAGCTCCGCTAAAAACAGAAACAGCGCGCGCGCAGCCGAACGTTTTTTTTAATCATTAGTTCTTTTTAGCGCGCGTGCTGATGATGGCGCGTTCCGTGGTATATATAGAGATTATTACATGGTAAGAACTTGATATCGTTTTTATTCACGAGTTTTCGTGTCGAATAATACGATAATACGACATCAAGCTCTTGCCGTGTCATAATTTGTTTATTATATACTCTGAGTCTGATAAAATAGCAAAAAAAAACATTGCATTTTATTCGTGCCGTGAATGATATCGTATCATTCACTGATACGATTTTTATTCACTGGTGTTATCACATGGTATCTGGTCACAGTATATAATAAACCTTTTTATTATATAAACACCAATGAAATACCGGGTGATCTCCCGCGCGAAAACTTGATATCTTCACACGTGAAAATAACATGATATTTCACATGTGAAAATATCACACTTGCCTTTGCTCAATGCTCGATTTATAAGCTTCACTCAAATAAAATTAGAATTTGTTTATATAAATAAACAGCCGCTCACTCGTGAGATAAATTTTCAACACTCGAAGATAAAATTCGTATCTCCGCGCGGCCATGTAATCCTCTTTATTATATAGACGCGAGTGTTTTACTGGGAAATACGCCACTCGTAGATCTCATACGAAGCTACATCCGGGTCCTCAGTGACATATTTTCCATATCCTCACTAGTGAGGATATCGGTCAAAACAAAAGTGCTTGGAAATCAATTTGGAATATTTTTTCTGGTTTGTCTATATAATAAAAAGAAAATTACACGGTGGCTTGAAGATATGAGTTTTATTTTCTCGTGTCAAAAACAATATTTTACTCATTCGCTGCGCTCATTCGTAAAATATTGTTCTTGCCACTCGAAAATAAAACTCATATCTTCGCGCCACCGTGTAATATCCTCTATATATGTACACCCATGGCTGAGAGCCAATTAGAATTCGAGAAACGCGCGCGTTCTGGTATAAAAATAAATAATGGGTCACGCAAACGGCTCCACTAGGTTTCTCTACGGTCTTACGTCATAATCCGAGAAGTACTAATCATTTGCAGATTAGCTTAGGAACAAAGGCAGCACCTAGTTCTCCTCCTGTTCCGGCTTGGTTTACATCCCGCACAACAGTTCGGCGCTCTGCCACTGAGCTTACCGGCTTATTTGAATCAATCCAAAATTATCTGTGCTAGCCGGTTCTCCTGTGGGCACAGGGAACCCATCCATGGGAAAAGCTGAATTTCCCAAGGCACATGCATGGGAAGAGGTTCGGAATTCGAATGGATAGTCATGGGAAACCCGAACACTTTCCATTCTTCTACCATGGGAAATTCAGCTTTTCCCGTGGATGGGTCAGCAGAAATTCCCTGTGGGGGCTATTAGTCAGAACAAATCCTGAAACCCGAAAACCAACATTTCCAAATCAGCCCACACGAGAGCCGACTAGCAGGTTAAAGATACTCTCGAGACGTCATACTTCCAGATAATAAGTGTGGGATGCTCCTCCAATTTCGGTAACTCATATAACTTGACAAGCTAATTCTATCTTCATATAATGCTCCTCTGAACTTTAAAATGAGTACTTGGGACTTTATATCTACTTTTTTCAGATGCCGGACGAACGGAACTACCACATTTTCTACCGCATGCTGGCTGGGATGACCAAACAAGAAAAGCAGTCCCTTAGGCTCACGCAGGCGCAGGATTATTACTACCTCTCTCAAGGGAATTGCTTCACGTGCGAAGGAATGAATGAGGCACGGGAATTTGAGATCATAAAAAATGCCATGAAGGTAATACATTTTCGACATCATTTCGTAATGAGCAGTACCGATTATCGGCTATCGCGTTTGTTATTCTTCATTCTTTAAGATGACACACACTAGTCGGATGGACTGACCGTAGACCAATGGAATGCTCGGGCACACGCCCCCTAGTGCATGCACTTCCTTACTTTTTACAGCGACATTTCCGCCGCAGGAACTAAATTGTATTTGGTTTAATTTGTAGGTCTATGTTCGCAAGAATTTGGTCCTTATTTTTCAGCGTGTACAGTGTTTCAGACACTCGTCCCTTACCAGTTCACACTAGGGGCGTTCCCCTGAGACTGGTCCCTGGACCAGGACTTGTCCTCTAGTCTTGACTTTGCCGGCCTTTAAAGCGCGCACATGCAGAGCAAACATCAAATATACCGCGGCAAAACGCGTTTGCCATGCCCTAAGCTTCACTTCCTGTGAAATGAAAACAAAATAAATAATCTACATAACAAAAATATCTCGTGACGGTCTTGGAAATTTGGAAAACTTAAGCTCCAGACACAAAACGTAAGGCCAAAATTTGCAGAGCAGATAGCATATGATCATATCTTTCTCTGAACCTTTGCACCTCGCACATTAAGGCTTGCACCCGAGGCAAAAATTATGGTTTAAAGTCAAAATTTTTCGTTCGCTATTGTTATGTAGATTTTGTCAATTGTCTTCATTTCACAGGCCAGTGAATCTTTAGCGCATGAACTGCGTTTTGCCGCGGTTTCTCAAAACACCAAAAAGTGACTGACCGTTAAACCAATGGCTACATCAAATATAAATGTTTTCCACATTTGAGTAATTCTAGTAATGAATGTTTAGGCGTTATGGTTTACTGATGACGAAATGCAGTTCATTTTTCGAACCATGGCAGCCGTGTTGCATCTTGGGAATATCAGTTTTGAAGGTAAGCCAATGGTGTCAAGCTGTTTTTTTTCGCAAGGTGCTTTTACTGATCCTTCTGCGTGTTACCCAGCCAATTGCAGTTCTTCTCGTTGAAAAGGTTCTTCTTGCTCCTTCTCGTTGAAAAAGGTTCTTCATGAGTTAGAAAGCTTCTCTTTGCCTTATATTGTTGAATATAAAACATTGTTATATAGCGAGTGCTCACTCCAACCTAGCGCGCGCTCTTATTGGCTAAATCAAGGTCACGTGGTGAAGTACAAATCAAATATTCCCCGATCAGTCAATATTTCGACAAATTATTGACCGGTTGGGGAATATTGCTTTCGCGCGTCGCGTTTGAGAGCGGGAAAAATAGAAGTTTATTGTAAACACGTCTTTTAAAAAAAAACTTTGCTAATTTTGATAAGTTTTTGCTAAAGTTGTGTTATTTAGGAGTGTTTTCCCTTTACATGATGCAGTCGCGCGCACACTTTGTAACTTCTCTTTCATTCTTGAAATACACTATTTGTTTTGACTTAATAATTGCAGTTTGTTATATAGCGAGTGCTCACTCCAACCTAGCGCGCGCTCTTATTGGCTAAATCAAGGTCACGTGGTGAAGTACAAATCAAATATTCCCCGATCAGTCAATATTTCGACAAATTATTGACCGGTTGGGAATACTGCTTTCGCGCGTCGCGTTTGAGATCGGGGAAAAATGGCAGTATATATTTTCTGCTATATAACAAAACACTTAATGACTACTCTCTCGGGAAACACCAGTTTTGTTTCCCTCGAATCTCGATGTTTCCTTCGACTTCGTCTCGGGAAACATCGAGAGATTCTCGGGAAACAAAACTGATGTTTCCCTCGGGAGCAGTCATTAAGTGTATAATATCACTGTCACTTCAATTTTTGGATAAGTAAAATGCTCGTGTTGCCAATTTTTAGCGAGAATGGACGGAAACCTGGAGGCATGTGACGTCATGAATCAAAGAACACTAAGAGTGGCTGCCGAGCTCCTTCAGGTAATGTACTTAACGTAACGGAATGAAATCATTTAATGTATTATGCGATGCGATGTGATGTAGAATGTCAAATGAAAGCGTCGCAGGTTTCCTCTGTTACATTACGGAGACTTGATATTGGGTGCAACTAGTGAGGAATTTTCTCACAATCCTTTCAAATCGAGAAGTTCAGTCTGAGAGGTGCTGATAAATACCTAAACAATTCAAGAATGGCCCTGTATCAGGGACCCATCCCTGTGTACATTCTGAAGTAATAACAATTACAAGCCTACTTATTATCTGACACCTGGTAAATTGACTCATCTACCCTCACCAGATTTCAGTTACCTCGAATCATAATAGACCAAACTACGTTTACATCTTGTTGCCATCTAGATTATGTGATGATTCCGACGACCGGTTAGCGCAGTGGTAGAGCGCCGGACTTATGTGCGGGAGGTTGGGAGTTCAAACCCCGGCCGGACCAACACTCAGGGTCTTTTCAAAATAATTGAGGAGAAGGTGCTGCCTTTGCTCTAATATCTGCAAATTGTTAGACTTTCGCGTGTTCTCGGATAAGGACGTCAAACCGTAGGTCCCGTCTCTCACATACACTACACTAAACCGGAACCAGAGGGACGTTTAAGAACCACGAAGAGGTTACTTACTAACCCACCACACTGACTAGGGAACCTCGTGACTGGAGCCTCGCTCTGTGAGGATTTCCCGGCCCTCGGGCAAATTTAATAAATTAAAATTCCTTTTGGTGATGGTTACAATCGTCAAATTTTTCTCACTCGACCGAGTGCAGGAGTGTATATGTAGAACGAACATAATTATCCACCCAAAGGAATCATCACATGATCTAAATTGGGTGGCAGGAAGATGTAAACATCGCTAGTCAGCTAGTCGATGTGTTCTATTGAGAGTTTTTGCTTTCCATTATTACAGGACTTATAACAATCTGTCATAGTTTGTAAGAACCGCATTATTGTTTCGAGTGGTTTACCAATACCTCATGTTCAGGTTCCTGCAGATGGAATGCAGCAAGCATTTACAATGAAGTCCACGTTTGCCGAAGGCGAGATTATCTATAGCCCTGTTGGCGTGGAGCGAGCGACAGATATAAGGATGCCTTTGTCAAGGGGTTGTACGGCAAGGTGTTTATATGGATCGTCAATAAGATCAACTCGTCTATATTTAAACCTAGAGTAAGTTTGGATGATTAATATGACTACTAGCATTCTATTGTGCCCCATAGAGTGCTGTCTTAGCTGTGCGCAATTGAATCCATTGTAAACAGAAGTGATGGAGGGATTCAGGTCTAGGGTTGTTAAACATTTTGTTTTTTCATTTTGTGGGATTTGTACTTGAGCGGCACTAGCTGCTAGCCACAGTGTGGTCAACTTGAATTGAATATATCCGTATTATTATCGAAATTAAACATTAAATACTGAAAGATGACAATAAATCTTCTTGTGCCAAATTTTCGGCTTTATTTAAAAGCCTTCATCAGGGCAACTCAAGATGGGACTATTCTTTATTATCGTTGTGTAACACACCAGGATCAGGTAGCAGCATAATCCAAATAATTTCTCCTGTTTGAGTGTTGACGGTATCTCGCCAGATTTTCAAGAGACATTGCGAGACGTAGGCCGGTTTGCTGTTCATGAAAAATAAATGTTATCTAATTCGCCATTTTCATTTCTTTTCCTTTTTTTCAGGAGAAAGATGCCCTCCACTCTCGTGTATCAATTGGTGTTCTGGATATTTTTGGTTTTGAAAAGTTCGAGATGAATAGGTAAGATTATTGGCTGAGTTTAGAACTACAGGTGGAAGTAACTCGCCTCATCTCCATTCAGCATCACGAATAGCAGGGATGGATCCAAGTCTTATTGTATGCTTTACACTTTCTAGTTTTGAGCAGCTTTGCATCAACTACGCTAAC